>JABBOT010000042.1:991041-1336737 GCA_016165875.1 Acanthopleura granulata
TAGTTTGATAATGACGTCAAGTATACTAGTTAACAGAGGCAAGAACATTTTAAACTGTGCTATTTTCGCTAAAAAGACCACGCAAAAGTGAAGTTATGGTGAGTGGAAAGGACATAAAAACTGTCTCTGAAAATGCCTTCACTCATTATTTTAGATTTTTTCAACAAATTAAACGTATCGATCGTCAAATATGTCGATTTTATGTTGGGTTTTATGGACCACATGCATACCACACTGAGTTTACTTTGGTGAAGAGAAAAAAATCAGAAGAAAAATATCAGAAAGTTTCAAATCCGCTTTTAATTGATATTTTCACTCACCAAAATCTCATTTTTGCGTTTCCCGTTAACGTTCGCCATACCTGTAAGAATTTCAACCCATGTCTCGATTAATTAATTGTATACAGGCCGAAGCATCTGTATATTCACTTATTTGATTGGTGTTTCATGCGCTACTCAAGAATATTTGGCTTTCACGGCGGCGACCAGCATTGTGATGGGACGAAACCCATGATCATCCGTGGATTGCTGTCAGATCTTTCCACATTCGATCGGAGAGGAGCCCTGCATGAGTTGGACTTGAAATCATAGTGACCGCATTGATGAGAGGTTCCTGGGTCGTCCCATTACTCCACATGTAGCACGGCAATCAAAAGGGCACAAAGGGCCTTCACTACCTTATACGACCAATTTAATTTGCAACGCCACAACTCATCCACTCGGTCCGCAGTATTAGAGCCAACATTAGATTTTCCCTGTTTCTTGTGAAACAGGAATCCTTGATTACAGCAGTTGTTTTCACGACGTGAAAGGCATATGTCTCTGAAGTTTGTGGTTCTTTTGCTGTCTTAACATTGTGGAACAATCAAAATTTCTATATTCAAACCCTAAGCGCAAACAAGTCCTTGCCGCTTTCTGTAGTTAGCAATGACTGGAAAACCAGATCAAACCGTACATTTTCGTCATTGTCTATTAATTTGATTTGTTGAATTTTATGCGTCTATACATGCCATGCTTCTGTTGGCCGACTTGGATTTTGCCGATTTTCCGCCATTTTCATTCTGACAAGTGAAAGACAGATTTTGGCGGCAAATCAAGCTTGCGCAGTATTAAAAGAAAGCCCAAGACATGTGCTTATGAATGATATAAAATTCAAATTTTCCCGTCTTGTCTGTTACTAGAAAAATATGTGGAAGCTTTTGAGTTATACAGCAAACACGCTTTATGTTTCGAAACGTACATTGGTTGAGGCCCTGCCACCACTAGCCAATCACGGCCTTAATTTCCAGTGCGAATGAATCACAACAGTATGGATTTTTAGTGATTTCTAACTGATGATAGGCACACAAATTAATATTCAAAAGTAGATATTTGACGGTAATCTCACTTCATTGGACTAACAAAATGTTATTTTAAAGCCAAACACAAGGTGAAAAGGTTAAACAAATTTCACATCAGGAATCTTTAACCCAGAACCTGAGCTACTGTCTCAGGTTCAAATCCACTTAAATCCTGCAGCATTTTTCTCTTTTTTTTCAGATTATCCTGAAAATTTTAGGCAGAATTTTTACATCTTTTGCAGACAATATATAGCAGTCTCGGATTCAAATCCAGTTCACTTTAGAAATGCAGAATAGAAGTTTTACGTCTCCACAATTTTTACTCTTGGGCATGACCTACTTTTCTCGCGGTTTATGCGCTTGTACTGGGATTTATGATGCAGAGAGAATATCTTGGAACAAATTAAGTGTGCAAAAATAATTTTCATACTTTAATAACTGTGGAAATACACTGATTGCCGAATCTGATACGCGACCAAGACTTTTTTGAATGTCAATGCTCTAAATATACTATTCGCGTAGTTTGACATCCTGAACACAAACCTGGTACTATTTCCGTCCTGTGATGTACACGGACATTTTCTGACGTTGATCGCTATTTGCGACAAAATTCAAATTTTCCTATTTGGAGGTCACATGACAAAAACCCGATACAGCTGCAAAGCTTAAAATCGCTCGGTTAGATGTGTATATATACTACATGGATCATCTGTATTCCTAAATACAAGACTTGCATGGCGTCGAAAATTGTCAAAATCTAGGCGTCTAAACCTGCATTCGTATACCAGCCGTCAATAATCGCAAGACCAGTTTCCAAAAACGACAAATAACACACACCACTAAAAAACTAAGAAAATATATCAATATAAAATTAGGACGGATTCATGCAAACAGAAGTAGTCAACAGTTTTCAGTCATGAAGAAAAGACGTTATGATTGTGCTAGGTGGATGAATAAAATCCGTATCCAAATCGTGTATCATTTGAGTATATGTGGTGTCGATAATCAGATGCGTATCTTAGTTGCGTTTTGATTGCAACTGTTCATATATCCAGCGTTGCGACCACGCTCAACACGATGAACATACTGCCATCAACCCCGGGTTAAGCGGAATTAGACATAATTATATGTCCCACAGATTCTGAGCACTCCGTCCGTATTTACCGTATTGTCCATATGTTACTTTTAAAAAAAAGGTAGGGTGAAGATTTATGCACGCACCATATACATATGCGCTATATGGACCATTCGGTATATTGCTATCCAAGTAGGGATAATTCGCAATATCAAAATCGAAACTATCCCTCTCGTAAGGTCGGAGTGCACAATATCAATTTTTTGTACAACTCAGGTAAAAAATTAAGGCTATCTACGTCTTTTATATTTTTACCTTGCCTTTAAGACACAGAGGTTTTGACATTAAAGTAACTCCTTAAAGCTCTAGCAGAAACAACCAGAGCTAATAACGAATATTCACAGCTGGCATTGTTATTCAACAGTGCTTGCGTATTCTACACTTCTGTCAGTATAAATTGCTCATTCCCTCTTTACATGGATAGTAAGCTTTATTTGTGAGATAATCTTTTATTTGTCAAATAACCACCAGGTTTGTTATATTTGGAATCTCACATAAATGAGGTAGCCGTATAAGTATGCCGACGTCAAGACTAGTATTGGAGCAGTAGTGAAGGCAGAGCAAATTAATGGCAAGCAACTGTACTAAAAAAACCCACAGACTTAGCGAAACGTCCATGTTTGACAGTTACGTATTTAATTCAAATGTACATGTACATGTACCTGTGCTTTTCGTGATGAGGGTTGCTGTCAGCTCCGAGACTTTAGGAAAACAAGGTTTCAGAAAGTCGCTCCAGAGAATGGCTGACATGGCGCTGAATCCGGAAGAAAGTGTGCTGAAAACAGAGCGAGTGTGCAGGAAGTGTGCACAGTGTGCATGCGGCATTTTTTTGTTGTTGTTGTTTTTTTATGCAACAAACAAGTTTTACAGAACATTTTTCCTATAGCCTTCTACCGTTATTGCCGTAGCGGAACATCCGTTCGTCTGTCAATATCCGTGTAAACGCTCTATCTCTACTACAGTTTAGCCCAAGTTCACCAAACTTACCCCACATTCAGATTTTTGAAGGTCACTGAGGTCAATTAAGATAAATTTTATAAAATGCGTGTTAACACTCTGTCTCGGGAACACTTAAATCAAAATTCCCCAAACTTACACCACACTTACACTTTGGCATGAGGAAGAACCAATTGATTTTCAGGGACCTTCACCTTTTTCGTCAAGGTTACTGAGGTCATTTAAGTTAAATTCTTGTAAATGCTCTATCTCTAGAACGGTTTATCCCATGTTATACCACATCACACCCCGGCATGATTAAGAAACCTATTGATTTTCGGCGACCTTCAAATTTTCAAGGTCATTACAGTCATTTAAGTTGAATTCTATGAATAGCTGGTATTACACATAATATCTCTTGGAATTTCTGTCTATTCATTACATTGTACATGTGGTTAAGCCCGAGGGTTTTAGGTACCTTGCACGGTCTTTTTGTATAATTTCTATACTAGGGGAGAGACAGAGGCAAACAATACAGCGGACTGGCCATAACAACCACAGTAAGAGTATAATATGCACAGAATGTCGAGTTGCCCTGTAAATGGTAGAGCTACATGTAAATGGTAACAAAACGAAAAACATTGAAAGTATCAATACAAAAGATCACTAAAACTGAACATTCCCACATAATGCCGTAACATCTTTGCCAGAGAGGTCTACATGAGTATAGACCCTTCAGCCATGTCGTTAATAAATGCACACTACTGGTAGGTTTGCTTACCTCAGAGATGCACTGAAGAGTGATGCCAAAAACAGCCCCGGCAAACCCGGCTGTTTTTGAAACAGTTCCATCACAAAATAGGGTAGAATCTAGAAGAACAATAAATGAGAAAAAGACAAGAAATATGATACTTTTTCAAAGCTCTAAAAGGCTAAAACAAAATTTTTTAAAACTATACTTTTACGTAAACTTCGTCTGAAATGATTTGATTATTACTGTCTTTGCTTTATTGCTAAGGTAAGCTCTGTTACGTTCTGTGCTTTGGTATAATATGCAGGGACCTACAGCTCGTTGGAAAAGATAGCCCTGTTGTTGTTGTAGACAAATGGGATCGAGTGAACGAAATCAGCTCTCGCTCTATGAACTGCTAGCGGCTTTAAGTTCGGGAGTTTGTAGGGTAGGTGGCAAGGTGTGGTCGTATACTCCAGACACTACGGTTTTCTCTACCCAAAAACCTGCCTGCTGTAATCTATCAGTGAAGTATTCTCCAGCACGGCGTTAAATACCAGTCAAATAGGTGGAAAACTGCTACAAACCTGATTCGGATTTGTCACCAGTTTGGCTCCCAGAGGGTCGCAGTGGGTGTGGGCGAAATACGAGTACGCGATGAGACCTTCCAAATAGGCCAGGGAGGAGAACAGAAAGAAACCCGGGAAAGTCAGCATCATCACTCTGCAAGTAAAAACGGAATGCGTGAACGGCTAATTCTTGGGTTGAATGACTGATTAGTTGTTGTGATGGTATCGGCTCTCCGATTCGCTGATATATTACATGATTCGAGAAAAAGTAACTATATAAAATATCTCCTCGGAAACATGGAAAATCATACCCAAAAACAGAAAACAACAAATTGTTCAGTAGTCGGAAATTTCCGGGATGACGTCATCGATGAACTTTAGCTGATTATAGTGTAGCTGACTTACACTTTAGCCCCGGACAAAGTCTTCATTGATGAGATCCGCTGAACTGACGACTGGTTGATGCCAAGTCCCAAGGCCCGTATGGAGCCTCCAACAATAAGGTTCCAAAAGGTGTGCCTTGTGCGAGGATCGGGATTAAAACTGTAACAAAACATCGTGAGGTTGAACGACCAGTTCTGTAAAACACAACAAATCCACCGAAGCAAAATTAAAAGCTATGGAAAGTTACATGTATAGGTCAGACATATAGATGTCTAACCTTGTCGAGAGAGTTTTCAGCGCAGCCGTTTATTTCCATATTTACTTCATCAAACAACAATGAAGCGGTGTCATAAGGCAGTTTTGAGTCTCGGAATTGTCAACGTGTTGGCTGATCACCAGGCGACTGGGTTAAATGTCACTCTCGAACAAGAGAACTTCAGTACGTCCAACTTCCATTATACTTCTCGACGTTGAGCAGGTCTCAATTGTGTGAGGTCTATCAGGTGTTTTGCGGACAACTTATCGGGCCTTCCACTAACTGGAGACCGCGAACACCCACGAGCTTCATCCGCTTGAGGCCGCGGCAAGCAGACGACGAGGTGAAAGATAACATGGAAAGAGATAAGAAAATGAACAACACTGACCAATATTCTGAGAACTACGGCTGATAATAGCCAGAAATTACAGTATGTTTAATGTTAAATCTGTATAGTATATGTAAATTATGAACGTTAACGAAACCTAGTTTTGGACTAATGAGGCCGTGAAGCAGAGCTCCCTATTAACTTTCATGTAATTTTGACAATGTTTTCACCGCCGTGTCTGCGCCAGCAAAGCGTGTTGGCACGAGTAAAACCACTAATGCCCGAATGACCGCGGTCTCGAATACGGCAGGTTTTGATCGAGAGAAAGTTGAACAATATTCGGTCATTTACTCCGGAGAGTCCGGCGTAAACCTGTGATCTTTGTCAGGCTCCTGATATACCTACGGACTTAAAACGGTACCCAAAACAGCGAGTTGGATTCGAACACTCGAACCCTGTAGCTCTGTCTCACCCCTAGTAACCGTTTTTGTCACGACGTTTGAAGCTATTATTAATATTTTCCCGTGTTTAAGGCCTCGGGGAACTGTCTAAATTTATCTAAAAACCTCAAAAATTTGGACAGTACACTATACTATTATTGTACAAACGCAATTCATCGCGGCAAATGAGTTAGGTGTCTAGCAATTAGCTGATTTTGATTAATTTGATTTTTTATGTTTCCTACACAGATCTATTCTGTATATTGCGATAGCGGCACGTGAACTGTCGTGAGGCGTGCAGCTAATACATGTAATTTTTTTTCATCCCTTATGTAAGCTCAGTTGGGAACTTGTATGGCTTACTGTCCAGTTGGGGCCCATACTTATTATGCTGGGCGCGTGATTGTTGCTATACGAGTTCAATCCTTCACCAGTGAGATCACGGGATCGAACCCAGCCCTTGATGTGTTGGCTTCGACGTTAAAGGGACATGGTCCCCCAGATATTAGGTATTTTAGCGTTATTACAGAATGACATGAGTATCAGGTATTTTTCTCAAGAAGTAAAAGTTACAAGCTGGGCCTTAATCCCACCTCTGGCATTGTACGTTAAATGAATGTTTAAAAATAATAAAAAAACTGAAAACTGAAAAATCTGCCAGAATATTTAAATGAGGGCTGTCAATTCAGTGGAACTGGAGTATGCGCACAGCGCTCGGCAAACTTCATATGTAAACAAACGTGGCTGATGACAAGCGTAAGTGAGGGACTTATAGTTCGGTCGTAAAAGGACCAGCCAAAAACGGGCGTAAAAGAGAGATTAGCAGGTTGACAAGCAAGTCTAGTGTTGTAATTGTTGGTCAGTTGTCGTAAAACTGCTTAATATGTGGGTGCAAGTGTTGCTGTTGTTACGGCGGTTTTAAACGTCGAACATGACCCCCCCTCTTTGTGTTCATTTCAAATAACCATAGAACTTGTCCGGACTTGTAAAAGCTACATACTCAATGAATATTTTTTTTTATTTCAACATGACTGATTTACTTTATGAACGAACTTCAGAACTTCGTTAAGGCTTCACAGTCAGAATTTGTTTAAAAATCCAAATTTTGGGCGACCATATCTCTTTAAGCCAGGGAGTGGGGGGACAGGGGGTGTCGGGCATTTGGCGAAGGGCGGTGATTTAGTCCGAGCACTTTGGTTTCTTCTAATCCTGACGCTGGTCAGCGTTATGTACGCCTATATGTCCGTTATATATGAGTCCCTGATGAAACTGTAGCTCTACTGGATAGGACAGAATTACCACAGAGTCGATTACAAAACTATGTATACGTAAGGGACAATGACAATCAAAGTTTAAAATCAATACTGCGCAAAATTTATCTTGACTTACTTGTAGCAATTTTTTTTTAATTGGACAAAACTGTAACAGTAACTTCGTGGAGTAGCATGTTGAATGATGAACATATGCTGCACGAACAGACAGACAAAGATGTACAACCGATCATCGGAATGGACAATCAGTACTACGAATTATGTCTCTTGATTTAATCTACATTTAACCTAAGTTTCGTTGAAATCGAACAAAAACTGTAGGATCAGTAGTGTTTTGAAGGAAGAGTTAACAGGCGGACGAAAGATTTGCTAATACATAACCTCGTCTGGTCTTCCAGCATTAGAGCTAAAAAAAATACTACAAACGGCGTTGAACAGACATCTCAATCGAAGAAATCAAGTAAATAAGACACACCGATGAAAGCGTATAAGCAGGAAGATGGATCATGTGATTGTGATAGAGGTGAACGAAAGCTGTCATAATTAAGATATTCAGTGCCTCAAGCATATATTGATTGATGGAATGATCGGTTTGGTTTCTGAAGAATTTGTCACAAAATGATGGTCATGCTCATGGCTTTACGTCACCAACCTACGAAAAAGAGCGGAAACACAAAATGTCGGTAATTACTTACTCGTACAATTTTATCCGGCCACCTTTTCCCAGGTAATGAAGCACAGACCCCGCTCCTCCCACGGCAATTGTCCCCTACGCCAATGCAAATAAGCAAAATAAAAGCAAAAACTCCGGAGCAACCTTTCCGTTGACTTTTGGCGTACAATATTGGCGTTACCTGTCTTAACAAGTCAGCCCGTCACAAGGGCAAGTATCATCGGTTGCCATCACGTCACCTGTTAAACGATGTCGCTTAAGACAGCGCGTAATTATTCTGTTTGTAAACTCAGGCTGTCTGTTTGAAGTTACTCTATTTGCCTTTCTTTACTAAAAAATCGACGCCCGGTTGTTAGGCCATTAACTCATATGCATGTGACGTTGCGTAAATATTTAAACCGTAGTTATATCGAGCATGCCCTTATAAGGAGTTCTTACATGTAAGCTATGTCATTCAGATTGGGAGATCACCAAACCTTGACTAGCGTACTGAGATCAAGCTAGAGACGTGGTACAGGGAAATTCTAATACCTATCTGCGCTACAGATGTGCAACAGGGCATTTCTGACTTCTCAACTTCAGTCAACTTACCCCTATCACGACAGCCATGATCCCCATGAGCATTATGATGAACTGTAGAGCATCTGACCAAATCACCGCTTTTATACCACCCTTTCCAAGAAAAATCTCACATATATACACTGAATTACAGCCTGCAGTCTCAAATGCACAATTTCATACTTGTGGATTTACGCCAGTGAAACAATCCCAAGGTGACGGAAAAATAGAATGTGAATTTTAAGAAGGGGATTGGAACAGTGATGCCCATTGGAAATAATCATACCATCAAACAGCTTTCTTTATTTTGAAGAAATGAAAATAAAGGCCGTCCTGGACCTTGGAATATTGTATCTATAAATATGTGCACTGGTATTGTTATTATTTTGGGCCAAGAAAACTGCAGTTCACCTTTATTTTCGTTATACAATGCTCTTTTCGCCGAAATCTTTGTATACATGTAATCTTATCATTATACCAAAATACGTGCCGTAAATTCCTCTTTCACTGACTTTTAACCGTTTAATTGGATTTCTCAAGGGAACAAAATTGGACAAAAGTGGTCCACATATTTTTGACAACAATTTTCTACAGTCTTTCGAATGATTCTTTCGTCATTTATTTCCACATATATTTTCTCCCGGTTCAAGTACCGTAGATGTTATAATTTAAGATGTTATAATTTAAGTACGCTTACAATGGTTGTGTAGAAAACCGCGGCAATAGTGACGAGTATAACAGAGTAGACGATCGGGAAACCTGTCACTGAAACAAAAACGATTACATGACTGGTTGATAAATGTAAAGCTTATCTATTCAGTGGTTTGAAGGTTAAACAGCGATGACAAGTGCTTTATCTGTTCACCTCAAACATTATTTATTGATTTTATTAACTTATTTATGTAATTGAACTGAAACGTTGAACACAAACATATCTACTACACCCTAAGAAAAGATCCCCTGCTAAATCCGTTATCAGGGGGATGACAGATTGTATTTCCCTTAATCTAACGAAATAATCTGATCCTGAAAATATAGATTCATTCATTATCAGGAGAGGATTAATTCGTTACAAGTAACAGATTAACCCGTTAGAGGGACAAAAATGCAATCCGTCATTCCTCAAACAGCGGATTTAAGGGAAAATCTCTTGAGGGTATAGCTGTGCGCCGCTTTCTGCCCCAATTGCTTTCACACACATCTTTCGGTACTTGCTTTGAAGCCTATGCTCTAAAATGAAAAATGCAATATCGAAATAACCCCAAAAAACATCCTTATACCTGCTTCCAATGCTGTAGCAGGACCGAACAGGACAATACCCATATACCATGACTGTAAAGAGAACAAAATTTATTTATTTTAATTTGTTTTATTTATTCATCACAAACTCAACAGGTCATTCAACCCAATAAAAGACTTCAAAAACACTATGTATGTCCCACTGATACAAACACCCTTACAAGATCATAACATATATATAACAAAAAAGCTAGGCACACATGGATAAATGTAATATAAATCAATGAATACATGAAATATAAACAACTGAATAAAAAATTAGGAATAATCTCTTGTCTTTTAAAAAGAGTGAGGGTACTGAGCCTTAACCCTGTGTACTGGATTAGCTACAAACTTATTACACAAATTGCCAGTCCTCGGACAGAGAGAGAAAAAGTGGCCTTTGACGAAGTTGCCTTATTGGGGCATGACAGTCAGACTGTGACAATAAAACAGAACAGTCATAATTGTTGTTGAAAAGACCATGTAGTATTGACAAATCTAAAAGTTGCCTACGCTTACTCAGTGGTAAGATACTACAGTGTTTACAGGCACGTTCTTAACCCATGGAAACATAATCGGACCACACCTTTAAACACAGAAATCTAATAAAACTGACGTGTACACGTTCTAGTTTGTGTGTGGGGAGACCAAACAGTGCGAAGAGTACCGTAACCTGTTTCTAACAAGTGACTGGTATAGACATTTTAGTTATTCAACAGATTTGAAGGATTTGCATGTTCGTTTCGTCTGTTCTGACATTTTGTGTGATTGTGTACGAATTAAATCAGTGTGCAGCTTTGATATCAGACTGCAAAATAACGTCGAGAACTTCTGTCTCGAACACTCGTGGAAAAGACTGACTGTTTGATTTGTAATCGAAAGTAATTGCTTTTCGGCTGTTGCCCATATAGGAATTTAGAGTTCAAACTCTCTTGTGGCAAAAGGTAAAAAGAGTTCAACTGTATCATGTGATTTGTTCAAAAATGTCAGGCAATTTTGTTGACAATAAATATGTGAATCATCTGTCTCAAGGTGTTACGGAAACACAAGCGACCTTTCCTTCATTCCGGGGCTCCCCAATTTTCTCCATCGTTGATCTAGTCTAAATAACTTTTAGTGATACTTTTCTCCATGTTGTAGTAAATGCAATCAAAATAGTTTGAACAGGCCACGTGATACAGTGCGACCTTTCTTATCTTTAGCGATAAAAGAGTTCGCAACCGAAACTCAACCATTAGAGCGCCAAGTCTGAAATTTACTGAAATCTGATTGAAGACATTCACAGCCAGCCTCTGTCCTCACAATATACGACAATTGTGTGTCATCCACGTATATAGACGGCCTAACAAAGTGGAGAGTACTCGGTACATCATCAATATAAATTGTGAACAACAAGGGGCCCAGAATGGTGCCCTATGGAACATAACAGTAGATACTTGGGCGCTAATCAATACTTTTTACTGTCTATTCGCCAAGTGGAAAGATATCAAAACATGGAACTGACCCACAATTCCAAATTCATTCAATTTATGAAGGAGAAAAAGATGGTGGATGGAGTCAAATGCCTTGGACAGATTGACATAAATGGAATCTACCTGCAGCTTTGCGGTTAGTATTTTTGTGTTGTATATTAATTCGATGAGTTATGTCCCTTGTCTGTACCGGACACTGTGTACACCAGACACGGTTGTTAGTGTCGTCGCCGTGTGGTGGCCTATGTCCTGGTACGTGTTGTAACAGGATGAGCACCGTTGTGACCCTCAGGTACCTTGAGGGTCTGTCCTCCCCTGCTGGGTATTTGCGCCACACCATCATCAATAAAGCATTTGTCCTATCCTTCACTCCCTACCCGCCTTCATTACAGCAATATAGTCCACTTGTGACAAGAGATTCGACGCCGTAGATCGCCCAGGCAATAAACCATGGTTGATATTCGGTTACATATGTTTTGACATGACAAAGAACAGTTTTATAAACAATTTTATCAAAAACCTTCGCAAAATGTGGAAGCAACGCTACTGGTCTGAAGTTGGTGGCATCGCTTTTATTTCCGATTTTGAATATTGGCACAACGTTAGCTACTTTAAACTGGTCAGGGAAAATGTGGCAACTGATAGATTTGGGTAATATCAAAGACAGTGGGATGGACAGCTCTCGGGCCCATTCACGAAGGATTATACCTGAAATATACCGCCAGGACCATTTCCCTTCCGTATATCGGTTTGCTACAGCAGCGAACATACACCTTCGACCTCTATTGATAATGAATTTAGATAGATGTTAACACCTGCTTAAGGTTCAGTTGAGCTATTCCAAAACGGCCTAGGTTCAGTTGAGCTATTCCAGAAGGGTCTAGGCTCAGCTGAGCTATTCCAGAGGGGTCGAGGTTCAGTTGAGCTATTCCAGAAGGGTCGAGGTTCAGTTGAGCTATTCCAGAAGGGTCGAGGTTCAGTTGAGCTATTCCAGAAGGGTCTAGGTTCAGTCGAGCTATTCCAGAAGGATCGAGCATCTGAAAGACTGTGATTATGATCAGATTTATCTATCAGATTTATAGACAGACCTAAAGTAATCGCTGAACAGTTGAGCTATTCCAGAAGTTAAATCGGCATGTCAGTCCTCAAATTGTACTGAACTGGGTACAGATGACTTCTTATATTTGGATCTGACATACGACCAAAACCTGTTCTGAGCTGAGAAAACGCAAAATAATCGTCAACGCTCCTATTTCTTTTGAATTTATTGCATGCCCGCTCATTGTCTCTGAGAACACGGATCAAGTCCTGGTCAGACTACTGAAGGTAATTCCTCTGTCTAATGGTGAATTTGGGGACGCAGTGAAGATAACTGTAAAAGAAGTCCAACGCTTTAATTTACTGGAGCACAGAAAAGCAGACCACGGACAAAGCTGTAACAGGCCCCTGAAATAACCCGCTTATTTAAATTTGAACACAGTCCTTTGCGTTATAGGTTGCCGCACTGGCCTTGGAACAAAGAAATCAACAGCTAGCGTCCCGCGTCTTGACTTCACAACCTGTTGTGTAATTTCCATAGTAGCGAGCTGAAAGTTTGACACATCAAGACACAGTCTAGAACGTCTTCGTTGTGAGTTGGGTAGCAGTTATTCTGTCGAAGGCGAAACTCTTCGAGTGAGTCTAAACACCTCTCGGAGTGACACGGAAAAAACGTTTCAGGTTCGGCATAGATTCTGTCGGCAGACCCAGTCCATTTCAAGTCTCCCAAGTTAAAGTCCCCATGAAATAAAACAAGATCATTGTCCTTGCAACTGAACTGGAGTTTCTGCAGTGAGCTGTATAAAGCATCTAAACACACAGCAGTTATCGGGAGGTGTGCCAACACATCCAATAAGCAGTTTTCTATCACAAAAAGTTACTTCGATCCATATGATTTCTCGACTTGTTTCAAGATTAAAATGTCTCAAAATGGGCAATAAATACACCACCGCAAATTATCTTTTCGGAAATTGTGTCCAACTGATCACGACGGTATATGCTGTAAATGCTGTTGACACCTAGAGCATCAAGGTCAATGATGGACGTATTCAGCCATGACTGAGTCGCCCCCAAAACATCAAGGCCATAATCACTCAGAAGTTTATTGAAAATCGTCAAGTTTATTGCAGATGCTCTGAGGGTTCTGAAGGATTGCACGTACCCGTTCATATTGTGATCGTTCTTTGACGCGTTCCTTCTGTTCAGCTTCATTCGGGCCTGGGTTGGGATGGACGCCCAATACACGAACACTACCATGTTGTTGTTGTTGTCCACCTAACATCGGCGACTTGAAATGTCGCTTCTACGCTCCTATAATGGGATATCCTGCTGCCGAAGTAGCTTTGTGTCGTCGCATTTCGCTTTGTTTCGCGAACAGTACGCGCAAGGGACGTGTGCCGTGAGTTACCACTGGACAAATGCATTAAAACAAGTGAAAGTGTCGTTCCTAAAAGCATCCATATCTAGGTGTCACACGCCATCCCGACTACAGTTAACACTTGTTGAGAGAGAGAGCAAAATAGCGTCAAACGAACAACTGTGCGAAGATACCAGTGTCCACAGCTGGATATTTTGTAATAGCTTTGAACCTAAGCTGGCTGATTCGCCTCAAAAAGCATGAAACTTTATTCATTGGAGTGAAAGACAACTCATGTTCTTAGTTAAGTTTGCCATGAAGGTTAGACAATATCATGTTTATTTCGGTAAAGTATTTTTGGAACAGCTACGAGGACAGCGGAAACTGACATCTGATCGTGCTCTGTGGCCTATTCTGCCATGGGCCGTTACGCAATTGTTCCAAACGCGGAACACTCTTGTCACCTACGACTGTAGTAAGCTGCTTGCCGCGTGTTTATAACTTAGTACATATGCCAATTAATAACATCAAATGATCGAGGAACTTACTCCTGCCACAACACGAAGGACTGGAAATACTTTGACTGTTGTTCACCCATGTGCTTGTTATAAATAAAACATATAACATTAAAACAGTGTGCTGTCCCTATGTCATTACAAGTTACATTCACAGACAACTCAGAACATTTACGGCACAACTATTAAACAGCTGATATCTTCTAGCTCTCTGATCGGTCAATCCCTAATGAGCTTAAAAGCATGTGCGCCTTCAGATCCCCTGTCGGCGACACAAATTTTTTTTTCATTCAAAAGAATTATACAGTCTTTGAAATGGGCAAAACCTCAGTCATGGTCTGTCTTTTACTTGAACATGCAGTGTATAGAAGATGTCCTAATACGTAAAATCACTTCTGACTACAATCAGTACGGAAGTCAAGTTACCTATACTGACTTAACGCCAGCCGCGATATTTGTCACAACAAGTGCGAACGGGTGCTAAGCGTGTTCCTGCGTTCCGAGCAAGTATATCAATGATGTCATATCCGAAAATTTACGACCACTAATGGAAATATGCATAACACAGATGTGTAATTAGCAGATATAAAATACGCCTTAATAATGAACATATTTCTTTTATTTTATGACATATGCTTCATGTCTCTTATGATCATACATGCCATGATCTGTTATTTTAGGGACGCTATTTATTTAAGCTGTGATGTCAGGGAATCCTTTTGGTTTACGACATTAAAGGTATTTTACCGCTGTGGTGGAGAGAATAAATAAGAGAATGGAAGTAGTTGTATTCCGACATCTCAAATCAGGACAAATGGGAAATGCCCGCCCTTTAAACCACTTAAAATATACACAACGTTCACTTAGATGGCTGAGAATTGAAGCTTTTAACTCAAGATCCCATCGGAGACATATTTTGGTGCACATGGCGTAAACCCCAGTGTATTCAAATTAATAGGTAATTATCATGTCAGCGCAATATATATGTACAGGGGCTGAGGGGATGCTTGACCCGTTTTGTCAGACAAAACCTTGTACCCGAATATTTGATTATATTCGGATTGTTGTTTAACGCTGAGAGATGCTCATGAATTTTTCACATACATACGATGACAGTAGGTTTAATGGGTGGAGGACTTTAGACTGGGACGTTGTATATGATACTAACAAATATCCTCACGTCTCATAAATTTGTAATCCAAGAACGGGAGACATCGTAAAAGGCCATAAAAGAGCCGCCGCTAGCGTATTGTCAGCAACGACCCACGAACAGTCACGGAGAGGGAATTTTTTATTTTTCCCTGCTTAGCCAGGGATTGAACCCACACTTCGTGAATTCAGCAGATTGAGGGCCAGTTAGGATACTTATCTACCCGATCACATTTTGATCCACTTATTTAACAACAGAACTTTGTAAATTTTCACAATGTTCCAAGTTGCCCTGCAGATAGCTGCCAATGTTATGACATATTCCTCAGCATTCTCGGTTCCCTGAGTTTGCATAAATTACTCTTGCTTGTATACCCCTGCCCAGATAAGCCCATGTTGTGGGGATATAACTGATGTTGCAGACTTGAATACATCTGCGGGCAGGTTTTGAACACTCTGTAGGCGGCCTGCATGTCTTTATATCCTCTTACTATCCTATCACCACGACCGTGGTGAATACGTTGAACTTATTTTCTTACTGTACTTTAGATCACTCCCCCCTTCCCCCCAGTTAGCAGGTGCTCACCGCCTGCAATCACTCGTGTGCCTTGCAATAAAATGTTATTCATGTCAATACTTTTACCTTATATAGTATATTTGCCTCTGAAATGCCAAAGCATGAGCGTTATATTTCATGATCGTAGATCATGATCTCCCTCGGACTCTGTTTACTCCCACCATAATGCTTGCTGGCGTCGAGTATATGAAGTATACACCAACCAGATACATACATAAACTTGTTTTACGCCGAAATCAAGAATTATTCACTTATACAACAGAGTTTGGAGAAAGCCCGTGAGTCACTTTTTAGCTACATCGCTGCATGTGCGTTCATTAAAATACATGCTATCAAGGTAAGCCTGTTAATGTCAAAACGGTTTTTTACGTATATATTATTATTCTTTGAAATCGTTTCATATGCTTAAGATTTATTTTATCGTATTTTATGATTTTTTAATCGTTTTGGAAGATACAAATAGCTTACACAAGGATGGAAAAGTTATACTGAATATAACAAAATTTTAAAGCAAAGATAGTGGTGCTAATTTCCTGCATTACCCTGACACGCATTCTTGCGTGAGTACACCAGCGACCTAAAACACAAAGGTCATGTATGTCTAGGGCAACTGACTCAAAAGTGACCTCACGAGCATGAGCAACTTTTAGAGTTGATTATGACATTATTTGTACGTTTTTCGTCGTCTCTCCGACCAAATGACTCTAAGGTTGTATTTAAGATTAAACTGTAATTTGTCAGCCGCATGATACATCAGCAATGACTGTTAACGGAAATACTTGGATACCAAATAAGTGACAGTGGTGTAAAGTTATCACAGACGTATTATCCACCCGGAAATCCGTGTACATAACTCAAAGTCAAATGACTTACATAGTTAACTACTCCCAGGACAGAGGCCAGCAGTCTGACCGGGCGAGAGTTGAACCTCATATCAAGGTACTGCAATAAGAACACAGAAACTATTGATCACTATTCGGACAACAGAAACAAAAGGTCGGGTGGGGTTAGAGACAAAACTGACATGAAAATGTTATAATCAAAAGATAAAAGGGAGACAAAATAGACTTTCTCTAAGTTACCTATATTAAAATCTGTCTTGAAGATATGCCATCATCTAACTTGAGCTATGATGCTCTTAAATGGAATCACGATTGTCATACTCACCTCATAGGAGCTGGTTAGTTTCAGCGGATGTAGCAAGGGCACAAACGTCTGGGATATGATGACACAGCAGAAGAAGTACCCGACCAAACCAAGCCAGTAGTGAGTACCATACGCGTACATTTCCGCGGGAAATCCCAGCATCATGATGGACGATTCGAATGACACGATCAGAGACATGGCCACCGGACCTACTTTCTGTTTTCGGTTTCCGAGGAGGTACTCGGCGGTTGTTTTCTGTTTCCCACCCGAACAGGCGAAGAAGACGCCGATAGCAGACGACATTACGATTGTTGCCCCAAAGATGACGTAGTCGGCCCAGTGGAAGCCTCTGGGGGCATAACCCGTGTCCGCCATCTTGGTTATATGCCTGTCCGCGATAAAAAAAGAAAATTGGATATTCCGAGTATTACGGGTCTTAGATAGTTCTCCATGTTCTTCAAAATAAGTAGCAGACTACAAGGGACAAACTGTACCGCGTCGCTTCTACATTAAACCTGTGTCTTACTTCATTTCTCAAAACAAAAAAAAACACAAATAAACCCTGATATTTCCTTTCAGAATAAAAGCTGGCCATAAAAGTAGTAGACCTTTAGCTCAGTCAATGAAATGTATTTTTCCACCAAGCTCTCACTGGATAATGGGAAGATTTTCTTACTTTTGAGAAAAACAGTGCGAAATGTGTCCATTCACGAGTAAGGTCGTTAGAGTGTTAAGTTTTTTTTTTATAAATCTCCCATGAGTAGAGAACGAACTTGGAGACTGTAGTTTGAAGACAACATCTTACCTGCGTTTACGTTCCAAACAGCGCCCTCTATAATGACACCGAAGAAACACCGACCAATTTCAGGTAACTCGAAATGACTACACATATTCATAATTTCATCGCAGCGTGAACAGGAATTCTGTGTCTCGAAAATAACAGATAGCGATCGGAAGCCAGCTGGGACAACAGTTTGCGCTTAACCAAATCTTATTCCAGACCGGAATCGTTAGGTTTTGCATATATTGTTAAAGGGTGATCACGATTAGACGTGATGTGAATTTAAGAGATCAGAGATTTAAAGATCACATTTTCATTTCATGAAAAATGTTTTCGCGTATCAACCATATGTTAACCCGTACAGTCATCCGAGGAATTGCCATAGCTCAGCCTGTTAAGTGCTGCATCATTTAGAAGATGTTGTATAGAGTGCTTATTTTAAACTGATCTACACTTCAGCAATGTAAACGAAAATACAAAATGGACTGCTTTGATGAAGCTTATAGGCAATCTGAAGTGCAGTTTGAACTTGGAACGAATATATATCCTAATTTAGAAAGCGTCCGTTTTCTTCTTTACAACGACTTACACAGTATACCTGTTCACTAACCAAAACCTAACAGATATATTCAACCACTTATGTTTAGTTTTTTTAATGATTTCTAGTCACGTGGCGCAATTATTGTGAAGAGACAACAGATAAAACGTATTACCAGGATCAAGCAGTTATTTGCGCTAGTCATACTGGTCACGTATTCATTAACAAAATTTCGACCATATAAGATATGCGTTCACCTGAAGATTTGCCCTGGCGCATGCGCCTGACGTGGTTTTCATACCCCCCCCCCCCACTCCCCCATAGATCGTCTTGGAATAAGGGAGGTAACAAGAGTTCTACAGGTACCGGGCTGATTTGAGAACGGGCACAATCTCTATACGCAGTTCATAAATTCACTCAGGGTTTGGTTCACTTATTTAATTGCTAATTGCTTATGCGATATTCACTAACTCCTCAAGTGCATACGTTAGTGGTCATTTTTGTGGATGTAGGATTGGCACTATCCAGAATAAACCACCTATATTTGGAAAGTTACTGACGAACTTTCTTACACTGAATGAAGAGACTGTTGCTGGAAGGTAACGTACTGATACGGCCTTGACCATGAATCAAATTAACCCCCAACATCAATGATCCAGGACTATTTATGATCTCGGGATAAGCACGGTAGCGCAGCTTATATAATGACCCTGGTGCCTCTCACCAATGCGAATTCAAGTCTTTTTGCGTTCAGGTCCACCTGTGGCTGGTTTTCTCTCCGGTCGTACGTGGGAGGATCTGACAGAAGTCGGAGGATGATAGTGGCTTTTCCCCGGAGGCCCGGGCTATGCCCGGTTTCCTCCCATCATAATAATGGCCATCGTCGTATAAGGAAAATATTCTTGATTACGGCGTAAAACATCAATCAAATAAAAAAATATTACACACGGTCTGTTTCCAGAATGTCCGGTCCTGGTTTCGGGATCTCTCGGGATCTCAGCGGTTAAAAATCCTTGGTTTGTACAGATCACAGACAAGCGACACTATTATTATACAGTAGAGTACATAAGTGCGACTGTAACTACAGGTGAGGTATTTTTAATGTGGGTGTTCATGCGACACAGGTTCTGCATGGGTATTTATGCGATCCTGTATGATATAGGCAGTCATAAGCCGATATACGCCTTCACGGGGAATTACACGACTCATCTGATGAGTAGTCATCGTGAAGATATGTACTGAACGTGAGGTCGGGGTGAATGACCCCGCTTGACTAAGCCACCGGTAACCCTGGGCTTTATGTGCGAGAGCCTAGTCCCGCTGGATAGTAGGCCTATTTAGCACGCTGTCCACGCCCTTCATCCAGACAAGCTGGACCTTGTCTTCTCTTCGTCGGAGACCGTGTTTTGTACGGTAAATGACGCATGTAGTCCCGAGCTCAAGTTGCGTCTTGAAAACAACCGCATCTTGAAGTACAGGGTTTGGGACTTTACAGCATAAGAAAGAGCCGCCTGGGGCGAATGAGAAAATCTGATGTTGAAATGACGAAGAGGTGTACTGATAATATGTTTTGATTTGTTTCTTTTTTCTTTTCTTTTCTTTTTTTCGTGTTCGCCCATTTTCCTGGTAGACGATCACGTTGGCCTACACATGCCAAACAAAATGGTGTAAGCCTACAATAACACACGAGTCTATTCGCCTTCAGGCGATTGTCGTGCGTGTACTTTGCAGGTTGTGTATTCAATGTAACGTTTATTATAGACAGAAGTTGCATACAAAGAACGCCGCTTTGTGTGTGTCTCCCTAGACTGAAATGACACTTGTACAACTGGCGATTGTTCTGTGTACATAGCATTACTTGTGTCGCCTTCAACTAAAACTAATAGAAAACTGAATGAATATGCATATATATTTGTATGACTGAATACTGATTGCGACAGCATATGCGATAAAAACACGCCAACAGCGAAGGTTATGTACATCAATTTATAGACCAGATAAATATAGACCTATAGAGTGATCAGAACGGACATACATGTATTTCAGCCGCCTCGAGGTCGGGAGTTCCGGGTTCAACCCCGGGTCGGGTCAAATTAGAAAAACTTGACAAATGCTACTTTTTGCTGCCTCGCTTGGCGTTCAGCACTGAAAGGTTAGAGCAAGGAAACAGGACTGGTCGGCACGGTGTCAGTATAATGTGACTGGGTGGGGTGTCATGTCTGATGTCTTTGACATGATGCTCCAGTGGCGGCAGCACTTTGGCGGAATGGGATCGCTCTGCCACAGGGAGACACAGCACATATATACATGTACATTCTACGAATTCCTCGTCGTCATATGACTGAAAAATTGTTAAGTACGGCGTAAAGCCCCAAGTATACATTTATAGATAATGGGCCTACATGTATGTCCGCTCCGGCGCTAGCCCAAGAGACGTCTGTCCAGTATAAGGTCATAGGTTCAAACCCAGATACAGATGGTTTTGTCGCGGCTTTATGCGTCAGGATGTTTGTCAGGAAGGTACCTATATACATGAAGTGCTTGTCAGGTGCGGGGTTGGTAAGAACCATTCTTGAAATAAAATGTCCGTTTTGCAATAAAAACCACTTTTGATACAAAACCTAGTACCACTTTGAAACCAAAAATAACCTGTTATGAAAAAAGTGTAATGTGTATTTTAAAAATGGTAAATTTTTCTTTCAAAAACTGTTGCAACACACAACTGTGTCGTATTTCGCTATCCCACTTCCGTTCAGTCCTTTCCGATCGTGCGTGGGATGGCTGCCAGCAACCTCCGGATGGTCGTGGCTTTTCCCGGGTTTACCCGGGTTCTGTCCGGTTTCCTCCCAACATAATGCCGACCGCCGTCGTAAACGTGAAATGTTCTTGAGTACGACGTAAAACACCAATCAAATAAATAAATAAATCACTTCCGTTCAGAGGAGTTGTGATAAAAATGTAGGGAAGGAAACATGCCTTCTTATGTACATGTGTAGCTATATAGCCCAGATACCGTAGGCTACACAGCACGAAGTAACACTGAGTGTACGATAAACTACTTTTTCTTATTTCAGCAAACTTACACACTGTATAACGAAAGCACAATGTTGTCTTAAAATAACATGACCACGTCATACAAATGCAATGCCTGTACTCAGGTCTTGTGTACCCTTTTCATTAATCTTATCGTTGTGGTTACACTTGTGCGGCTCCAGAACGGAAGATATGCAGTTTGATGGTGTTTCCTGTCTTGGGCACGAAGAATCTGAAAGCGATAATCTGAAATGAAGAAACTGAAATGATAATCAGTAATGTGTTTTTTTAGAGGCCGTTTAATGCTGAAAGGTTTGTGAAAAACGTCGCGTAACACCGTACATTTCGATTTCTCCGTCCAGAGCCCCATAGTTTTTTAGTTCATTGCTCCACCAACCTCGTTCCCAGAGGTCTCCATTCGTCGCCTGGGGCAAGAACACCCCATGCTATGTGCAGACGACCTGCAGTTGGCGTGACCCGGTTTTTAGCGTCATGGGTGAATCCAGGACTCAGGTAAACGAATGGGACTCTCGCGAAAGTAGGTCATCACAGGTGTGATGATTAAATTATCTCCCCTGTCAGCCTTCGTTCGGCGTACTTTGTGTGTAGGGGACCAGAGACCTGCGTCGAGAAGGAAGAGAAAAATTCAAAATGACGGCGATGAGTGTTGTTATAACGACGATCGTAGTGGTGTGTGTGCCTCAGATGGTTTCTGGACAGGTTTCCGGTTTGTCTTTGTTCAATGAGATCGCCAAACGACCAGAGCTTTCACAGGTGAGTTGCTAGGAATCGCTTTGAAGTTCGTTGACTTGAATCTGCGACGACAGAAGCGTTTGACCTAGAACTGACTTACATGAACACCAGGTATTTTACTATTCGTTGAATACATAAGCAGTGACTCAGGGTATATACTGCGTAGGTATAGCTCCCGTAAATTATTAAGTTATCAATTAAACTTAAAGTATGATATCCATTTAGCTGTGGGTAACGAAACCTATCTAAACAAGCCGTGGGCCTACTAAATCGTATGTCTTGTTTCATTAAATTTGAAACGCTCAAGGTATTGTAATGAGGTTTAAAGACAACTAAGTTGAAAATCTGGCTATTAACAGACCCTGTTCAAGTTCGATAACATCACAGTTGATTTAAATTTATTATCGTGCTTTTAAATTTTACATTTGTTTTGAATTTAATAATTTATGATTTTACCTGTCTCCACAAAACGCTCGCATGATGTTAAATATTGATGTCACCTCAAATTGACGCATAGTTGTCTTTTCTGGCATGAGGCCTGAAGTTGACATAGGCCCATCCGTCTCTTAATTCACAGCTAGTCACTGTGTATACATACATACAGTGTCCATGCGCATTGTTGTAGTCCTTGGATTTGAGTTTATTTATAGTTTGAAATAGTTACACAAATAGTTTGTGTAGGGATATGTATTGTGTGCCACCTGACCAGCACAGTGGCAGTATATACTGTATTTGAGGTCAAAGTAAGGCTGTGACAAAAGGCCCAGTTCATTGCACTCTCACAGGACTGTATTTCACCCATTTTGACACTCACTGTGCATTACACGGTTTTATCATAATTTGCGAGAGCATCAAAAATATGAAGGCAGATATCTTACTTATTTAGATCTAATGTGGATCAGTGTCATTGAGGCAACAAGTTAGTGAGATGAAATGAAAATCCAATTTTGATCGAAAAATACCATGCTGGCCTCTTGAATGGTTAACTCGACCGCTTTCTACTTTGGGGACACCCTTGTAAGTGTCGCTGTCCTGCTGGCCTCTTGAATGGTTAACTCGACCGCTTTCTACTTTGGGGACACCCTTGTAAGTGTCGCTGTCCTGCTGGCCTCTTGAATGGTCAACTCGACTGCTTTCTACTTTGGGGACACCCTTGTAAGTGTCGCTGTCCTGCTGGCCTCTTGAATGGTCAACTCGACTGCTTTCTACTTTGGGGACACCCTTGTAAGTGTCGCTGTCCTGCTGGCCTCTTGAATGGTCAACTCGACTGCTTTCTACTTTGGGGACACCCTTGTAAGTGTCGCTGTCCTGCTGGCCTTGATTTTGTGAATCACAGTTAGTTAAGTATTTCCTTATTTGCCATGACAACGTGTGTTGTAGAGATAGGAAGTGCACTTAGCTAAGGGATACTTAACACTAAGTACATTTTGTGAAACCGGTAAAGGTGTGTCCTTGTAGTGTAAAGCCTTGACTTAAGGTTGCGTTGTCAGTCAGCCTCACGTGTCGTGTGTCTCGACCCAATCAGTCAGCCTCACGTGTCGTGTGTCTCGACCCAATCAGTCAGCCTCACGTGTCGTGTGCCTCTACCCAGTCATGCAGATATCAGAATGAAAGAAGTATCAAGTGGTATTTGATCACAATCGTTAAATATATGTTTAAAATCGGGGAAATATTGCTGTCATCTGTCAGAGGTTTTAGTGTCATTCTCACTGAGAGTTTCCCATGTTTCTCATTGCTGGAGATTTAATTACCATAGGACTCCAGTAGGCTTATAAAGAGTCTAAGTGTCAGTCAGGCAGTCACAGTCAGTGTTGGTCCTGTAATGTGGGTGTTGGGATTATTTTACTTAACCATAGGTAGGCATGCTAGCACAGAGAAATGACCCAGGAGCCTCTCACCAATGTGGTCACTGTGAGGTGAAGTCCAGCTCATGATGGCATTCTTTCTGGCCGTACATGGGAAGGTGTGCTAGGAACCAGCAGATGGTCGTCGGTTTCCCCTGGCTCTGCCGGTTTCCCCCCACCGTAATGTTGGCCGCCGTTGAATAATCGCAATATTCTTGAGTCTGGCAGAAAACACCAGTCAAGTAAAAAAATAAGTCATCATGGGCAGTTAAGGTTAGGACAATGTTTGGAGACGTCCCAGGCTGGTTCTGTCAGCTGTAGACAGCCTTCGTGTGATGTCTTACTGTCTCCCTTTCTCTGTACCACCTGTGTGAGGTGACGATTTCCATGGGTATATAAAGGAACGGCAGTCCAGAATGAGTTTTGGAGTCCTTTATTCCACTTGCTTTATGCCTGTATTTCCCAGGAGACTTCAGTGTGGAACCAGCTTATGTTGTCAGCTGACTTGGAAGAAGCTGTATGAACCAGACAACACTAAAACCAGTATTATGATGATAACATTTGTCCTTTGTTGCGAATGAACCCACAGGCTAACCAACTTTGACTAGAAGTGCAAAAAATAATAATGAAACTCTGAAACCAGTGCCGTCTAAACCGGTTTGTGATTTTAGTTTAATTCACAGAAGTGTTGCTTTTTGTACATTATCATTTCTTTGAGCAGGTGTACATTTCTGTGGTTATGTTTTTATACAGATGTAGTAATAAATTTATAAAATATAAAGACATAGTTTAAATTGTTGAAACAAAACACAGAGAAATACCTACCGTGCCCATCTGGATAGGTTAATTAAAAATATTGTAAGAGTAATTTGAAGGTTTGTGTAAGGTTTGCCATAAACTTGCAGCCTGTTACAGTCTTAGTCTGAGTGAAAGGTTTTTGTGAATGCCTGTATCCACTGATCAAGGAATTTGAAAAAATGTTTTAATTTAAGTGCTCTTGCTTAATCCGTGTGTTGTGGATAGACACTTTCCTTTTATCAAGATACACCAGATTGTAGGTGGTGTGATGAAATTAATTAGGCAGTGTCCAGGAAATGCATTCCCAGCTTGAAACCTTGAAAACTACCATGTCATATCTTGGGAGAATAAGGCAGATATTATGCTGATTATATTGATATTGTTACATGCCAAGAAAACAGGGTTCGTGTCTCAACAGGGGAGCTGACACTTCTGTATGTTAGTGTGTTTATTATGAATCACTACTGATTAGGTATTCACAATACCTGTTGAGGTATCTGTACACTGTGCATAAATACACACCTGTAACTTACCTGTGCAAGAACAGAGCCTTTGATTTGCTGGTAGCTTAAAGCAGGAAGAGAAGACATAATTATACCAGATGTATCAGATGTAGCTCTGTTCTGCTGACACCACACAGGCTCTCAGTTACGTTCCTGGTATGTTGGTCCAATCCTCACATTATAAATATATGCGCATATAATTTCTGTATGAAGAGAAGTATTGTCGTCAGGAGAAGTTAGCTGCTCTGTGTGGATAGGTATTGTTGTCCGCTGAAGCCGGATTTGAACCTGTGGCCTTCAGATCATCGGTCAGGGACCAGTGGCCTTCAGATGTAGGCCTATGATTTAGGTGACAGCGCTGGGCCTGTGTGTAGAGATAACTACTGAGATACACACATGAAATTGCATTGTACATGAAGGGGACAGACTTCAGACTGCAAGGTGAGGGGTTGTCAACGGGGAGGGGGGGGCACCCGTGAGATGTTTGTGATCTACGCGTGTGTACCACAGAGCGATAACTTGGGAGTCTGATCTCAGCAATCATAAATGTGGTCGCTGTGAGTTTAAGTCCAGCTCATGCTGGCTTTCTCTGCGGCTTTACGTGGCAAGGGTTGCCAACGACCTGTGGATCAACGGTCGTGGGTTTCCTCCAGGCTCTGCCTGGGTTCAACCTGCCGTAATGTTGGCTACCTTCTTATAAGTGGAATATTGTATTCTTGAGCATATACATGTACAACCCTAAACAACAACAAATAAATAAATAAAACTGCAGATAAATACTGAAAATGTCCCAAAATTTTATCCATGACAAAATCACGCTATGTGTCATGATTCTGTTGATTTTAGCGAGGTGTTCGGATTTTATGGATGATATACTCTTCTGGAGAAAATGTAAATTTCAGCACCAAATGTAAAATTTTAAGACATTTGTATTCATATTAAAAGTGCACTGTTTTGGTCAAAGTTTTAGGCTCTCCACACTAATTCTGAAGGACCTTTGAAACATTAGTGGCATATATAACACAGGATACTCTTCAACATGTTCAAAAGGAATTCTACTTTTCAATTAAGGAACAGCAATCATTGTGGTTCAAGTCCCTACTGAAGAATTTTAATTTTTTAATGGGATACAGACAATTTTACAATCAGACTGTTTTGTTGAAAGGCTAGTACTTATCAGTCATCAGTAAACTTTCAGGTATGAAAACAGCAAAGCATGTGTATGCAAGGCCTCTATATAAAGAGAGAAAGTGAGGCAGTCTTTCCAAAGCTGTGGTTGTACCCAAGTCTACTTGAAGGACCAACACAGAAATCAGGCAGCTTCTATACACTTGATCTTGAAATCTAGTCCATCTAGATGGACACAGGGTGTTATTTTAAAATCCTGACACTGATCACAACCCTGAGTCCATCACTCGTACTCAAAAATCTCGCCACCGATCTCCAAACCTGAAGTCAGTGGAACTCTATGAGGCCCGTGCTTGTGTCATGCAAACTTACGTGTATTCAAAACTGACAGAAGCGAAAATTTGCATGCCCTTGTTGGTTGTAATTTGAAGATTGAAGTGGAACCTACAAAAAAATTTTCAAGACGTTTTCCATACCCGAACTGCGTTACATTTCACTACCAAGAGCACGTTACAAGAGTTTTCGAAATGGCTGGCAGTGGTGAACCGCTTGGTACGTTTGAAGTTCTCACAGCTGATGTGAGTACAACACTACGCGTTAAGTAGTTTCATCTCTAAAGGTAGTAACTGAAGAAGACAGGATGTCAGATTTAACCAGAAAATGATGCAGAGAATGAGTAAAAAAGGTGAGTTGGAGTGCCGCTTGTGTCCATCGACTTCATGTTCGAAGATCTCCAGCGATTTTTTTGAGTACAGGTGATGGACTCAGGGTTGCGATGCATATCAGAATTTTAAAATAATACCCAGAGTCCATCTAGATGGACTAGCTATAACCATGGGTGCTTTCCTTCACTCATTCCAAACCTCCCACATAGTGTTGGTTACCGTTGTATAAGAGAAATATTCTTGAATATGGCGTAAAACACCTATCAAATAAGTAAAGAAATAAATAAATTAACACCTCCTGGATATAAGACAAATTATATTGCACGCATAAATATGTATGGATGAAAATGGCTGCTGAAATCAAATGGCTGTATTTGGTCTGGATGCAAGAGGCTGATTACGTCAGGATGTATATTGATGGCAATTGGAGTTCATATATGCATGTTACTGAGAACAAAGCTATTGAGTTTTTAATTGGCCCTGCTGATAATATTCGCTGAAAGAAAAATGTACGGAAAATAATTGAATGACAAATTCATTCTTAATTATACATCTTTTTAATATATTTTTTATTCTGGTGCACCATAATTCATGAAGACAGTTTCCTCATTGACTGATGCCTAAGCAATTGAGCATGCATAATGACATAATGATCCCATGTATTAGGTACATTCTCTGTAGTCCCAGCATAGCACATGGTGACAATGTCGCTGCTGTTTGGGTTCACATCCTGTCAAATGGCAACACTGTAAATGTTGATATCTGGTTGTGACAGGCATGTTCTAAACAATGGATTGACTGTATGTGCTGAAGCCCTACAGGCTGTGATATGCTGTCATATGCAGGCATGGTGAGATGCATCAGCTCTGTACATGAATACCTACTTAATGATAGGCAGTGTGTCTAGTTCTCCCTTTGAATTGTGTCACAACAGGCTAAATTATTACATTGAGAAGCTCAAGGCATCACCTTGTATGTTGTTTCATATATCCAATAGCTTTCGAGCTTCAAGCCGAGGTCTTTTTCAAGTGAATAACAGCTTTAATTTTGAATAATATAAAGCATGAAGGTGGAAAGCTGGTGGATATCTGAAACAACATATGTGGTGATACCTTGAGTTTTTCATTGTTATTATTAAAGAACTCTCGGACAAGTATCGTTTCAAAGTCTAAAGCAGTGTATAGGTCAAATAATGTTTTATGTAAAGAGTGTCTGTTTGTGATAAGGATTTCCACCCATCCCAGAAGATTCAAATGTTTAGTTGAAATTCAGCATTTCAGCTTTCTAGATTTCACTGGCTTTTGTCTTCCTGACTTGAACTTGTGCCAGCATTGTAGAACATTTTCACATTGCCTGCAACCTGCGGATGGTTGAGGGTTTCCCGCGGGCTTTGCCCGGTTTCTTCCTACCCTGATGCTGGCCACTGTCATATAAGTGAAGTATCCTTGAGTAAGGCGTAAAACACCAATTTTCACATTGGAACCCTTTGTTTGTATTTCTTGTGGAGGGTTTCACATGACGTGTATATGAGAGTCTGGAATACAGGGTCATGCAAATACTCACATCCAGCATATTGAATTTATCTGGGATTCATTTTTGACGCAGTATGTCAGAAGTACTAAATTTGTCTCTGATTTAGTGCTCTACATTACAGTACTCTTGATTGTTGGTCTAGCTGTGAACACGTTCATGTACAAGTCTAACTGCGGGCCGGCATCAGCCAATCCCTGGTAAGAAGTGACAGAAGCTGTAGTTTTAACCTTAGGCCACACCGTTATGATATATATCATGTGTATTATGTCCTCTAGTGTTAAATTTGTCTGTGGTCAGCAATGAGGTATTTAGTATTGAGGTGGTCAGTATTGAGGTGGTCAGCGTTGAGGTAATCAGCATAGAGGCATTCAGCATTCAGGCATTCCGTGTTTAGGCGGTCAGTGTTGAGACGGTCAGTTTCATGAGCTGCATGCAAAAACAATGACGTGTCAGGCTGTCCTTCAAAAATTCTTTGTTGCCAGAAGTAGAGTCGGTTGGTAGGGAAATGTGACACAACCCTGTTACCAGAAGTAGAGTCGGTTGGTAGGGAAATGTGACACAACCCTGTTACCAGAAGTAGAGTCGGCTGGTAGGGAAATGTGACACAACCCTGTTACCAGAAGTAGAGTCGGCTGGTAGGGAAATGTGACACAACCCTGTTACCAGAAGTAGAGTCGGTTGGGGGGGAAATGTGACACAACCCTGTTACCAGAAGTAGAGTCGGTTGGGGGGGAAATGTGACACAACCCTGTTACCAGAAGTAGAGTCGGTTGGTAGGGAAATGTGACACAACCCTGTTACCAGAAGTAGAGTCGGTTGGTAGGGAAATGTGACACAACCCTGTTACCAGAAGTAGAGTCGACTGGTAGGGAAATGTGACACAACCCTGTTACCAGAAGTAGAGTCGGCTGGTAGGGAAATGTGACACAACCCTGTTACCAGAAGTAGAGTCGGCTGGTAGGGAAATGCGACACAACCCTGTTACCAGAAGTAGAGTTGGTTGGTAGGGAAATATATATATTTTTTTATTCATTCTAATGAAAAGGAGACGTTTTGGAGTAGTTTTAGGGCCCTTGTTTATTTGAGAGATCAGTCAAGTTACACACAACAAACCTGTTTTAATTGATGGCCTGATATATAGAGTACAAGTGCTGCTCCCATAGACACACTGGTACCTTGTGTTTGCTGTGCTGCTCCTATAGACACACTGGTACCTTGTGTTTACTGATGCATTAATCATCACCCTTCAGTATATGAGGTAATCTTCCTCATTAATCATTCAATTATTCACACTTTTTTTAAATGCCTTTGGTCTTGTGGTTTAATTATTACTCACTTATTACATATGTGTTTCTTCACACAACACCACAGGAAATTTGGATAACATGCGTGTGCTAAGTATTTAAAGATTAAACATGTAGGCCTACATAATTATGTATTTTTAAATATGTATCGGGTTCATGTAAATGAGCTATTCAACAAGCATTCAGGTTTGTTGTATACCTGAACTCCATTAAATGTGAATCAAATAAATGTAACAATTTAGTTAACTCTTGCTTCTTTCAATTATAGGTGAAACTTTTTTCTTAAATAATATGCAATTTTCCTGACATGCAAGGTACAAAAAAGGCTGTCTGCTCTCTGCTTGTAGTCTTTCATTCACAAGATATGCAAAAACCTGAAGAGTTATTAAGAGGTAATTTTAGTTTAGCTCTGAAGTGAAATTTACTGGGCCTTACTTAGTTTATTACACTTCTGTTTCATGTTAAATAATCAGTGTATTACATTGGGAGATGGTAGCAAGATCATTTCTTATTTTATTGGGCCAGTGAAAGAAAAAGACACAAGTGTGTTAACTTAAGCTCGATAAGGTTATGAATTTTGGGTGGTTAGGTGACTGCTCAGTTCAATGGGCCATTTTGTTCTCTGAGGTTATCAATCAGTTATCATGTGGGATAGCTATTCTCTGTTTATTAAGAACAATTAATACCTCTTTGAGGACCTTTATATTTATCCTCCATGGTTATATTCGAGTAAGTGAAATTCGGATTTATATTTGTTATCTCATGCATTTGCAAAGTTCCCACTGCAGCAGGCTTTAATTAGGTTTTAGATAAAAAGTTGATCGTATAAATTTGTTACACTGAAACATTTGGCTGGGGTGGTTTGGGGTGTTCTGTTATTTATTACAGAAACGTACAATGTTATCCCAAAGAAACCATTTTTAATGTGTGCCTGGTACAGGAAAATAAATGAACAAATAAATTAGTCTCAAGATCTCAGCATTATTGTATTCAGGCATTTAACTGTGCCTCTACTACTCTTGTGAAAGGTACTTCCTATCACTGACTGAATTGTCTTGATTGTGGCCTGATTTAGGAGCCTGTTATATGGCACTTGAAGCTCAATGCTAGCCTTCATGACTGCATGAGGTTTTCTCCAGCCATACACGCTGTTGGATGAAACAGACATCTGTTATCTGTGTGTGTATCGGCAGTGCACACTGAACTCACTCTACCTGATGCCACCAAATCTTGTGAATCTACTTGCCAGTTGCTTGAAATGATGAATGGTCTTCATTGACTAAGATCCTTCCAATGCAGTAGCTTTGAGTTCAAGTCCAGCTCGTGCTGGCTTCCTCTCAGGCCGTGTCAGGAAAGGTCTGCCAGCAACCTGCGGATGGTTGTGGGTTTCCACCAGGACCTGCCCGGTTTCCTCTCGCCATAATGCTGGCAGCTGTCGTGTAAGTGAAATATTCTTGAGTGCGACGTAAAACGCGGATCAAATAGATAAATAAATAAATCATTGACTAAGATGAACCTTAGCCTGACTGTGATTTGTTTGCTAACTTTCAGACAAGCTGCTGTTCAAATTGTTGTGTTCTGCTTCATGCTTTGGCTGTCATGTTGATGTAAATATTCATTGGGTTTCGCACCAGTATTTTGGCAGCCTGGAAAATTGTTGTTGAAGGCAGTAAAATAGATTTATTTGTTTCTTGAGAGAGTGGTCTTGGCTGAGCTGTTAAGATTTATTTACAATCGCCAGTACTCTCAAGGCCTTTTTTAAAAACCTGTTTGTTGGGCATAAACCCACCCTATGAGAAAAATTGATGTCAGTCTGTAGGTAATTACTGGTGTTAGATTCTGGCTCTTGAAAAAAGATAAGGATTTTAAAATCAGCATCTTCAGGGGGTGAAATATTTTTTATACAGGTAGCAATAAAAACTTTTGTGTAGAGCCCTTCTGACAGGGTCGGTAGGGCTACGCCTAACAAACAGATTTTTATGGATGGTCCAAGGTGCAGATTTAAGATTTTGGTTAATTAATGACCAATAATAACAAAGCCTCTTTTAAAGCTAGCTGATTAGGTGGTGTTAACCCTTACCACCTGAGAGGCCAGTTGTCTACCATGTTTCTGTCATGTATATATGCAAGAGGCCACCTGTCAATCTTAGGACTTACACTTAGAACACGGTGAATGTTAATTGTCCCCTCACCAGTTACACCTCTTTTAATTATTTCACCATAGCCAATCAAATGGCTGAAATTAGCCACACAATAATGCATAGATTTCAGCTTATCTAGACATTGCTAAAAAATGACCGTTTTTGTTTCCTATGCATGGAAAATTAGTCCATACTGTGTCTTGTATTTTTACCATTTCCTGTTGAAACTAGCAAGTTTTGCTGGAGTCCAACTTCACAATTTATGCATTATAAACAACAGTCAAATGATGCCATGACTTTATCATAGATTCCTGTGTTACTACTGAAATCATGTTATCTAACATAATTTCCAGCTGTGTTTGTGCAAGCTGTCGTGGTCTGACCTCATTCATGTCTTAAACAGAAGTGGGCGAAGCATAAGGAAGGGTCAGAAGCTAATAGTTTCATAATGTCTTGGGTTCAAAAGGTTCAATACATGAAAGTGTCCAGACTGCCTCGGTGGCCTAGTGGTTAGAACGTCGGCCTCCAGGTTAGGAGATCTGGTATCAATCCCGGGTCGGGTCATACCAAAGGCTTTACAACTGGTGCTTGTTGCTGACTCACTTGGCGCTCGGCAATGAGAGGTGGGGCAAGGAAACAGGACTGGTCAACCTGGTTTCAGTCTGCCTATAGTGGCAAAAAGAAGTCTGCCTTTAGAAGCAAAAACATGTCATACAGTATCATGTCTGGTATTGAACCTTACATTTGTCTAGTAGGGTATCATCATACCTTCCAAACAAACCTCAAAACAATTTTCTGACATCAACAGAATTCTTGGAATCAGGAAATACAAGCAACTTGAGCGAAAGATTAGCTCATGCCCTAATTCCTCAACCTTTTTTCGCATATGAAAGAACAACTTTCACTGCAATTTATGCACATTTTTGATTTGATTTTGGAGACAAAACTACATTGGTTGGATTGGCTTCTGAGCTTCAAAAAATGTATAATTTCATCAGTCAACAAAGAATAATCTCTTCGGAATATGCTTGAATAAACACCTTGTCAAAAAGGGCCAGTTGTTTATTCTAAGCCAGGATTATCACACACATATAAAAGCATACCACCAACATGCAAGGGACAAAATTTGGTGTACATCCTTAAGTGTACTCTAATATAAGCTTATAAAGTATGAGTGTTTGTCCGAAATTAATAATTGCTTGTTTTATATGTGATGTTGGTCAGATTAACCCAGCAGAGTCCTTGAGACTTACCTGGCCTGGATTGAAATTTGCTATTTTGGTGTACTTTAATTGTTTGAGGTGTTGCTAAGAATACCCGGGCTATTTTAACACCTTCTGTCATCAGTATTCATCAAGTCTTCTGCTAAAATTGGGAATTTTGTATGGAATAATTACCTAATTTATCTGCTGTTTTCTGTTCCCAGTACAGGTCATGGCTCACACGAGCACAGCTGGAGCCAAACTTCCAGGGAAACAATCGCTACACGGTTTTTGCGCCAAACAACACGGCCTTCCAGCAGATGAGCGCTGAAAAACGCATGCGGTTTGAACGTATGGACATGACACAAATTGCCAACTATGTGTGGTCTCTAGCAAGTAAGGAATGTCATTGGGATATTTATTTATTTATTTGATCGGTGTTTTACGCTGTACTCAAGAATATTTCACTTATGCAACGGCAGCCATTATTATGATGGGAGGAAACTAGACGGGGAAACCCACGACCATCCACAGATTCCTGGCAGACTGTCATCAGTATAGAGCTAACCATTGATATGACTGATTGCAGTTTACATGTATAGTACAGCCAGATTCAAACTGAATACATGCTATGCCCATACTGACTGCATGGTTCGTGCATGGTGGGCCCAACATGGACAGTGATCGATTGTCCGTACATTATGGCCGGATGAGCTGATCAAGATGTGCTTATCATGGCACCATCATGGTACCTTTGCGGGCTGATAATTGCCCGATGATTTTACGACATTGAAAACAAATACATATGTGCACCTTATCTGTGCGTGTCACATATACTGTGCAGTTTTATAGCCAGCATTGGCATTTTTCAGCACTAAAGAGATGTTGAGTTTCATCCTCTGCCTATATACACAGTCGGCACTGAAAATGAACAACAATGCAGCTATTTAGATCCGATGTCTGCAGATTGACACCACAGCTTTATTCGCCTGTATGTTCTCAGCACACTGTATTGTATGTGTTTCGCGGAACATGTGTCCCCAGCACTAGGCCAAAAATACTGATGCTACAGTATAGGCTAGATTCCTGCGAGAAATTTTTGAGCATAAAAAATAATTCTCCCCATTACAAGAAAGCACTATGGATTTGTCTTTAGTAGGTTTGTAACAAAGAAAGTATAAAAAGCTGGTAAATTGTGATCAGGATGACAGGATGGTATGCACACAAAGGCACCATGGCGGGCCCACCATGGCCGGACGATCGTGTCACGATGCCAGGATGGTGTCGATCAGTGTCCGGTGGACCGTGGCGATATTCAGCTGGGATCCGGCTCTACTGTACATTTCAGGCTCTGTAAATTTGTTTTTTGTGTTTCAACTAAAGTTTAGAACGAAATGACCGGAAGCCTCCCACCAATGCGGTCGCCGTGAGTTCAAGCCCAGCTCAGGCTGGCTTCCTCTCCGGCCATACGTGGTAAGGTATGCAAGCAATCTGCGGATGGTCATAGGTTTCCACTGGGATCTGTCCAGTTTCCTCCCACCATAATGCTGGCCGCCATTGTATGAGTGAAGTACTCTTGAGTATGGCATAAAACACCAATCAAATAAATAAATAGAAATTGTCAGGGGTAAATATGAAAGTCAAGACAGTTGTCCTGAATAGGTTTGAAACCTCTTTGACAGTTGTCTGAACTCAACAGGCTAGAGTAACCTGAATAATTGGGCAAATCTGTTTTTGGAACATTGGATTTTTCTTTCAATCATCTTTGTGAAGGAAATTATGCAAAATATGAATAGGTCAGTAAGCACCCTAAAGCAATATTTTGTGTGATTATTTGCCAGTATTTGGAACCACCCTTCAAACCAGCTCCATGCAGGACGACTCAGTACAGAGAAGTCATGGTAGTAACCAGGAAAAACTGTTCATAGCTGTCAAACCTTCCGTAGGGGTGAGTATGTGTGCACCTGTGTGTGACTGTGGGAAATACACCGTAACTCTCATGTTATAGGCCAAGAAGCATTTTTGTTTGAAAATAACTTATTATTATATGACCGTAAGTTAACATATGACATATCATTTCCTTCCTTGATCGCACAGATGTAGGAAAAAATATGCTGCAAGAAATCGCATAAGATCGCAAGCCGATGTAGAATCTATGATTGCACAGGATCAGCCCTTTTTATCTGGAAAATTTATTATTTTAAAATAAAACATTATTTTCTTGGACAGTTTTGGATGGCCCTTCTTGTTGTTTGTGGTATGGGCATCATCAGTTCACTTAAGGTGTATACTATTCTTTTAAATGCATTATAAGGCGGTTGCTGAGCTAGTACATCATAATGACTCAGGTGCCTCTCACCAGTGTGATTGGTGTCAGTCCAAGCTCAGCTCACTCTAGTTTCTGTAGGGCTCTGTTTGGCTGCCTGTCATCGTATAAGTGAAATGTTCTTGAGTATGCCACAAAAAACATCAGTCAATTAAATACATAAGTAACAGGCTTTTTTAGACAAAACTCATATATCGAACTCATTTTGAAAAGTGATAAAACTCTTTTTTTTTCACAGCTTTTAGCTTTTTTGAAGCTTTTCATTCTATAGGGGATGTAAAACTCAATTTTTATGCTTTCTGACATTAAAAAACCTTTTGGCATGACCTTCTTCCAAATTCAAAATAATATGTTGGCCTAATCACATCCAGTCGTATAACACTGTACGGTATTGGGTATTTTTCTCCAACCTTACAAGACTTAAAATTAAAACTTAGTTACCCAGGATATTATACTTTTTCTACTGAGTAGAAAATAAAATCTCCATCCATATGGTCCTGTAGCCTAAATGTATGCCTAAACAGTTGTCCGAGTTTGCTGAAACCATTTCTTAGAAATTTTAACAGGGTCCGTACAGAGAAATGTGAATAAAATTCCAGATGTTTCCAATGGCCATATTGAAAGGAAAGATTTTAAGTTTTCTAAATATTGGTAATGCCTACCATATACTTTAATACTTTTTTTAAAATACTTTTCTTTAATCCTAGGGTTCCTTTAAGTGTTATTATTGTTGTCTACTTGGCATCATAAATTTTAGTTTAGCCTTCTCCGTTATATCTTTAATATATTAATATATAAATACATAAACAACAATAGGGCTATACATTTATTTTTGAAGCTACCAGAAGGCCTGTGTTTGAAGGTGAAATGCATGTCAAAAATTCTGTTTATTATACTTTTTTAATAAAGTATTTACGTTAACAGATATCTTGGGTTAACTGCTTTTTCCTCTGCCAAATAAACTGTACTAAACTCCATTCTGAATGAAATTTCTTATGATCCTGCTGATTTGAAATTGACACCTTCACAATATTTCATCTGATACTTGTAAATCGATCCTACCGTGCAGAGCCTTCGAATACAGCTACAAGTAGCGCCATCTAGGATGTCATTTCAAGACAGATCAGCTTCAGTTGAGTCTGTGTTTTGTTCTTAAATGAACAAGTCAAGCACTATACACTACCAAGGACAATAATGGAAGCCACCACTCCATCACTTTTCACTCCACAATGGTCCGGTTTATTGTTAGAGCCCAAGAAATGTATGTGGGTGAGGTGTGTCTAGGTATCGGAAATTGGACCATGTATTATGTCCACACATTACCGCCGCTGACGTTACACAAATGATGCAGTTCAGGACATTGGAAAGCCTTTGGCGGTGGTTGGAGAGGATATTTCAAACTAGATAACTATAAACACTAAATTTCCCCACATGCCACAGTGCCTAGTACCCTCAAATAACCCCCAAAAAACTTTACATTTTAAAAAACTCAGTTTCAGAATATGCCAAAAACTCAGTTCACACTTGTTTCCCATTGGGGTTGCCGCGGTGAGAAAGAGTCTGAAAAACCCTGTGAAGTAAATGCATTCTATGGAGAACCCGACCCTGGATCCTTGTGTCCCTGTCATGTCCGTACGTCCATAGAGCTATTGAGCGCACCAGTGCCCACTTTCCTGTGGCTGGCAGGTACCTTGGTGATGTTTTGTTTTTGCTAACTAACATTGCTCTATTTGTTTACTTTCAGGGCCAGGCTGGAGTAAATCAGTACTATGTGAATGGAGCCCGAATTGTTAATAGCGACATCCACTGCTCTAACGGCATCATCCATATCATTGACTACATTCCTGAGCCTGTCAGCAACAAGTTCATGTACAGCTACCTTCAGGGGCCTGATCTGCCAACACTGCGAATCACGTAAGTTAATAGTTACGTCATTATCTGCCAACACTGCGAATGACGCAAGTTAATAGCTACGTCATTATCTGCCAACACTACAAATGACGTAAGTTAATAGCTACGTCATTATCTGCCAACACTACAAATGACATAAGTTAATAGCTACGTCATTATCTGCCAACACTACAAATGACATAAGTTAATAGCTACGTCATTATCTGCCAACACTACAAATGACGTAAGTTAAGAGGTACATAATTATCTGCCAACACTGGGAGTCACATAAGTTAAGGGCTACATCATTATATGCCCACTCTGCAAATCACGTAAGTTAATATCTACAGCATTATCTACCTACACCGCAATTCACCAAAGTAAATAGCTACATCTTGTTGATCCACCAACTAGCTTAGTAAAGTACAAAAGCATAGAGACTCCGAAAAAAGAAGAAATGTAACGCAATTGTAACGCATGGTTGACGTTCTCAATATTTCGCCTAAGTTTTACTTGTCATCTTCAGGAGAAGTGTTACATTTCTTCTTTTTTCGGAGTCTCTATGCTTTTGTAAATAGCTACATCATGACTGTCTCAGAGAGTCTGGTGTAGCCCTTGCATTTCATTGTGTTATCCTGTATCCTTTGGTGCATGCCTTGGCCAAGTGGTTTGAGGTGCTTGAATTTCATCCGCTAAGGCAGTCAGGTAAATGTGGGTTTAAACCCAGCCTTGGGCAAGGAAGATGTAGACTCTGTGATTGTCACTGCTTTAGGAGCCTCAATCTGAATGGGTGGGCTGTTCATGACTCTTGGGTGGGATGCTCATCATGCTTGGGTGTGTTGGTCATGATGCTCAGGTGGGCTGTTCATCATGCTTGGGTGTGTTGGTCATGATGCTCAGGTGGGCTGTTCATGATGATCGGGTGGGCTGTTCATTATTCTTGGGTGTGTTGGTCATGATGCTCTAGTGGGCTGTTCATAATGCTCATGATGCTCAAGTGGGCTGTTCATGATGCTTGGGTGGATCTTTCATGCAGACCACTTCTCTTCCATCTGTGTAACTGACAGCCACTTAGTGTTAAAGAAAAAGTCGCGAGTATTGTGTCAAGCAATAGTCAAAAAATAAATAAATAAATTATGCAGCTGCAGCGTGATTGTATCTTTTAAGTGAAAAGGAACTGATATGAAATATAAATAAATGCATTAATTTTTCGAATAAACTTTTTGTTCTTATGTTTATCATTTATGGACTTACTTTCCTTTAATAAGCAGGTGGTGAAGGTTTTATTGGCTCATGTATCTGTGGCACAATTTGGTTCACAGGCGGTTTTTCAATGACCTGTTGTTCTACCTCCCGGAGACGGAATATGACACCATCCCAGTTTTCAAGACCGCTCAAAAAATGACCCTCTTTGTACCATCGGATGAAGCCATGGCGAAAATTCCCCAGAACAAACTGGCTGAACTGAGGGCGAATGCTGTGTTATTGAATCAGGTTTGGGTTTTTAAAATAATGACAAAGTTTGAACATTGTTTGTATGCTTTTTAATATGCGAGTTCCTACAACCTTTGAACCTGTACTATTTCACGATTGTCATTATAAAGACACATTGACAATTGGACCTTCTGTAAGACTCCAGTTTTGTCTTTTTTCCACACCTGGGCCTCTGTGACTCAGTTGGTTACCTCACTAGTTTAGAGTAATGACCCAGAAGCCTCACCACAATGTTGTTGCCGTTGACCTAGACATAAGGTTGAGTTGTCAATTAGTCTTACATGTCATGTGCCTCTAACCAGTCATGCAGATGTCAGAATTAAAGTATAAATTGGTACATGATTATGTTCTTTAAATATGTGTTTAAAATCAGGGAAATACGGCTGTCATTTGTAAGAAGTTTCAACGTCATTCTCACCAAGAGTTTCCAGTGTTTCTCATTGTTGGAGAACAATAAAGATTGAGTCTGAGAATCATTCATTCCCCCTCATTGTTTGGATTATTGTACTTAATCATCATGGGCTGGCATGCTAGCGCAGCACAATGGCAGAGGAGCCTCTCACCAATATGGTCACAGTGAGTTCAAGTCCAGCTGGCTTCCTCTCTGGCCGTGTGAGGGAAGGTCTCCCCCGACCTGTTGATGGTTGTTTCCACTCACACCTGGTCTGGTCTACACCAACCAGTCCTGACATTCCTCAGGGGGGGCACACTTGATATTTTCATGCATTTGTTTACTATGAAACAACTCCTTCTGTCAAAGTTACTTCAAGTCAGACCAGTTTAAATGCTTTGTCGACAACCAAATAAAAGTGTTTCTTGTATTGTTGGTGGGTGTGAAAGGAAATCTGAAACTGAACACTCATTTTGTGTAAATGTGAAATATCGCAGCATGTTGTTCCTACGGAAGTCTTAATTGTGCCAGGTGAAAAACAGGAATAGCCTTAGAACAAAAACATCAGGATTGGAGAATTTAATACAAAAAGGTGACTACATGTGATATTAAGCTTTACTTATATTTCTTTTGTGGATATCTTTAGTGCTGGCTTTGCCTTTTGTGGATATCTTTAGTGTTGGCTTTGCCTTTTGTGGATATCTTTAGTGTTGGCTTTGCCTTTTGTGGATATCTTTAGTGTTGGCTTTGCCTTTTGTGGATATCTTTAGTGTTGGCTTTGCCTTTTGTGGATATCTTTAGTGTTGGCTTTGCCATTTGTGGATATCTTTAGTGCTGGCTTTGCCTGTTGTGGATATCTTAGTGTTGGCTTTGCCTTTTGTGGATATCTTAGTGTTGGCTTTGCCTTTTGTGGATATCTTTAGTGTTGGCTTTGCCTTTTGTGGATATCTTTAGTGTTGGCTTTGCCTTTTGTGGATATCTTTAGTGTTGGCTTTGCCATTTGTGGATATCTTAGTGTTGGCTTTGCCTTTTGTGGATATCTTTAGTGTTGGCTTTGCCTTTTGTGGATATCTTAGTGTTGGCTTTGCCTTTTGTGGATATCTTTAGTGTTGGCTTTGCCTTTTGTGGATATCTTAGTGTTGGCTTTGCCTTTTGTGGATATCTTTAGTGTTGGCTTTGCCTTTTGTGGATATCTTAGTGTTGGCTTTGCCTTTTGTGGATATCTTTAGTGTTGGCTTTGCCATTTGTGGATATCTTAGTGTTGGCTTTGCCTTTTGTGGATATCTTTAGTGTTGGCTTTGCCTTTTATGGATATCTTTAGTGTTGGCTTTGCCTTTTGTGGATATCTTTAGTGTTGGCTTTGCCTTTTGTGGATATCTTTAGTGTTGGCTTTGCCTTTTGTGGATATCTTAGTGTTGGCTTTGCCTTTTAAGCCACAGTGGAAAATTGGTGCCATCATCATGATCATATGATCTGCACATAAGAAAAGTGTTTTCGTAATTTTGTTATTTTTGTTTCTGTTTGCTGTATTTTAGGTAATTAAGCGTCACTACATCCTGAACCAGGCGATTCACACCTCCTGGGTGGTTCACAGGCAGCAGTTCCAAACCGAGCTGCGCGATGAGAAGATCATCTTCAGGAAAATTAAAACAGATAACTTTGCAGAAAGAGGTAAACGTATTGTAACCTAAAACTTTATCTTGGTTGTACTTTTCTTTTTCCACAATTAATACTTTAACATGAGTGTCGACCTCTGAGAATAAGACAAAGTACAGGACTCATGTACGAAATGTTACATCAAACATGTCAAACACCTGGGCCTCTGGAACCTTAAGGCTGGCCACCACAGTAAAATATTCTTGAGTATGGCGTAAAACATCAATAAACAGTGTCCCGGTGTCTTTACAGACCCTGCTGTTATGTTGAAGTCACTGTAAAAAATGTTAAACTTTCTTAATGGAGGAAACGCATATTTCTTTCTGCAGGTCAGGAAAAAATAAATGATTGTAAAGTAGCATTACAATTCTGTCCCGAGCAAGAATATAGGTCTTCAGAGTCCGATTTCTCAAAATTTAAGAAAATCTTGCTGGAGAGACAAAACAAGAAATTACATTTTATTTCGATATTTAAGACATTTTTTAAAATTTTGGCTATCTACAAAAAAGGACTGTCATTACCATGTTATGCTTCAGCCAAAAGTATGTTTAATCCAACACTCTTAACACTCCTTGTTGTTATGTCCCAGTGTGTTTACATTCCTTGTTGTTATGTCCCAGTGTGTTTACACTCCTTGTTATTATGTTTCAGTGTCCTCTTAATACAGTTTTGTTGCTGTTCCTTAGTGTTTTCACAGGCCATGTTATATCCCAATGTCTTTACAGTCCTTGTTATACGTCCAGATGTATTTACAATTTTTCTTACTGTTCATCAGCGTTTTCACAGTCTCAGTTATTATGTCACAATGTCTTCGCAGTTTTGTGACTGTTCCTCATTGTCTTCACAGTCCAACTTACCATGCCGTCCTAATATGTTTACAGTATACGTCATGTCTGAGGGAGTGAATGCTGAGATCACGTTTGGGAACATCACGGTGGCCAATGGGGTTCTCCATGTGGTGGACAGCATCCTGGGCTTCAAGTACAACTCTGCCCTACAGCAGGTGGAATCTGACAGTACTCTCAGGTCAGTCAGCACGCCTTCCAGGCCTTTTCCGAACTTTTTCTAGATCCAGATCCCACATATTCTAGACCCAATTCTCACATTTTTCTCACTTTCTGCTCCCAAATCTCACAGTTTCCACACTTTTCTGCACCCAAATCTCATAATTGCCACACTTTTATAGACCCAAATGTCACTTTTTCCAGGTTTTTCTAGGCCCAAATCTTTCATTTTCCAGGCTTTTCTGGATCCAAATGTCACTTTTTCCAGACCCTTCTAGACCCATTTCTCACATTTTCTGGACATTTCTAGAGCCAAATCTCACATTTTTCCAGACTCTGCTTGACGCAAACAACACATTTTCCAAACTTTTCTAGACCCAAATGTCTTATTTTCCAGACTTTTCTAGACCCAAATCTCACATATCTTAGGTTAATTGAAATAAAATTGTACAATTATACAGCTTCAGGCACTGTAATATTGTCTTCTTAGTCAAGCTTTCACATGAAAACAGCAGCTAATGCATCAGACTAATATAACATCATAGGTACTGGAAAATAAATTTCTCCAGTGAAAAATTGTCTGCATAATAGATTTTATTACATTTCATGTATGTTTGTGTTGCCTCTCACTGTATGAAACTACGTCACATTGGGTCTGGCAATTTGTGATGCTGCGGCGAGAGGCGTTTATGCAGAAAAGGGCAATGTACCTCACTGAGCCATGCTCTGTGTACATCAGATGCATTTTGGTCTCATTGTGAGTTGTGCCCCCTTTCAATCAATACAGAAATCAGCTCCTCCTGGTACCTGACAAATCACCTGACTTGAGGCTGCAGTAAACGTGGTCCAAGCTGCGAAAACTGGAATTGAACTTGTGACATCGTTAGTCAAATGCCTGATGGATGGGTTAAATGCACCGGCTCAATAATTGCTGTGTCACATGGTGCTTCTGTTCTCTTGTTTACAGTTCCTTTGCTAACGTTCTTCGCCAGGCCTCGGCAGACATTCAGAACACCCTGAGGGACCAGCAGGGCAGTCAGCAGGTCACCCTCTTCGTTCCCACCAACGAGGCCATGAACAATCTGAACAACTTGCCCGGGGTGGACTTCGTGGGCAACAAGACTCTCACTGATATGGTTGGTCAAGCGCCCGTCATGTGACTGTCATATGCCCGTCATGTGACTGTGTCATATTGAACTTATAATACATTTATGTATTTACTTATTTATTAAAATTATGTAACAACCTGGCCAGAGTGGACTTTGTGGGCAACAGGGCCTTGTTTCGTTAACAAATCTTAAGTCGTAAGTCTTAAATCTTGAGTCCTAAATTTTACCAGTCGGTACATAGTAGTGTGTAGTGCAACTGTAGTACATGTAAGTTGCAAGTTTTAAGTTAAGACCTGAATTACAACCTACGACCTGTAGTGAAATGGGGCCTGGAATTCGCACTGATATGATCTATGATGTACCTGTAAGACACTTGTGGCCTGTTGAACATTTAATCCTAAGTACATTTATTTCTCTGTTTATCTACGTGATTGCTGTGTAATGGCACCTAGTACTGAACAACTTTTCACTTTGAATATGATGGCAACCACCTGTAAGAGTGGAACTGAATTCAATGACTTCTGGCAAGTTACTGATGAACTTTAGCATGTGTGACAATACTGGATGGGATAGTTACATAGATCAGGGCTTCATCCAATGTCACACCCAACTCCTGTCATACATATTACCATATCTTTGCACTTAGCCATGAAGGATTCAGCCATTATGGCAAAAGAGACTTAATTTCTCCCAAAACAATGGCAGCATTTTTTATGACAAATATTAAAAATGTGATAACATATTTCTTTTAGATACATTTCAAGCAAATCTTAAGCATGTCAAAACACCTTTTTAGGATCAACATATAGAAATTTCAGATTCATGCAACTTTTTTATTGATGAAAAATTTAGGTCATCTTAAGTGAAGGAATTCTTGCCAGTGTATGGCATTCAAATACAACTACCTTAAAAGACCGAGAATTTCGCCCATGACATCCTAGCTCATATTTCCTCATTCTGAGAGTTCTGTAGACTGTGGTATGTTATTTTGAGGTTTGCTTGGGAAGTAGTCTGAAGTCCTGTTGGAAAAATCTATCAAATTTCAGCTCCAGAAGGATAACATTTTATGGCATTTATTTGTTTTTAAAAAGATAGCCTTTTGGGTGAAATTTCAGGTCATTTACAGTATTATACAGTATTTTATACAACGTTTCAGATTTATCTAAGTTACTGAATGACCAATGCTTGTTGTAGGTGATCCGCTACCATATTCTGGAGATCGGGAACGCCTTGGTGGTGATGGATGTGAACAAACAGTACGAAGGGCGAGAGACGAGACGCACCATGTACCAGGGGCAGAGTGTCACCATCTATCAGAGGTTCAATGGTATGCAGATGTGGTCTTCACATGTGACACTGAGTGAGAGAGGACAATCTTGCTGGCTTTCACTGTGTTCATTGAAGGAAAACATGAAAATATAGCCTCTGGGTGCAACGAAGGTTCAAAGGTTGCAGGTTTTCTCAAATGTTTTGAAAGTTAGTGTGGGAAACTTTTGGGGGACATCACCTTTGTGTCAACGTGGTACTGTCAGTAGCTTTAAGAGAGGAGTACTTTGCCAACACCTGGCAAGCACTGGCTATTTTCCTCCACCGATAAATCTGACTTGTCATTAAACACCTATCAGATAAACTTCTGAAGTGACATGTATGTTATAATGAGGCAGAGATGCACTAGATGTATATAGCAAGCTAACTTACATGATAATATTGTCAGTGCCATTTAAAACTTTGGGCAAAAGTGTACCATAAAAAGCATTTTAATGAGGGTAAAATAAGTCAACCTGTTTGGACCGCATCTGTGTCACAACTCTTTGTTCATAAGAATCTCTCAGTTTACGGAACATTTTAAAAATATTTATTTCCAGTGAAATCGACCCTGATGAAATTTCTGTCTTTAGGAACATTTTAATATTAATTGATTTTTATGCTCTCAAAATATTGTGGAAAACCGTCAGAAAATATGTTATCAAAAACCCATCTCAGACAATAATTCCTTTTGTTGAATTTGTTGGTGAAGACAAAAATGATCTGAAGTGTATGAGTTTGGGAGCTTTTCATTTGAGGGATTATGTATACTTTATCTGACCTTGAACTGTTTTTGCAGACACCTATGTCGAGGCTGGTTACGTGCGTGCCAGAGTTATCCGCCCTGATGTCGGGGTAACCAATGGTTATGTGCAGTACATTGATCGTGTGTTTGGCGTCCCTTCAAAGGACATCCCGACGACAATTTGCGAAGACCCCTGGCTGTAGTGAGTATATCAATACAGGGTGTAAGAAAGTAAAAAAGGAAAAATGGGAAGTGTCTTACCATCTTAATTATGTTGCAGTGTGTTCCATAATTAATTCTATATCTTTAGTGTTTATTTATTGTTGGAAACATTGCCCTGGCATCTGTGACATCTGATATTATCATGATGACTCTGTATTCCTGTGTGGGACGGTCTGCCAGCAACCTAGCTGCGGATGGTCACGGGTTTTCCACTGGGCTCTGTCCGGTTCCCTCCCACCATAATGCTGGCCACCTTCATATAAGGGAAGTATTCCTGAGTATGGGGTAAAACACCAATCAAATAAATAAATAAACTATAGTCCTGACTGTTATAACAGAACTCCATAAGCATTTAATAATAACTGTAATTGAAAAGTTCATTGAAACAGTATCTCAAAAAGCACATGGTTTTGATGCAGTTTTCAGAAAAATACAATAATACATTGTGATGAAAGCTATAGCAGGAGAGCATCTGAGGCTTGGTGGACTGAATATGTTTTATTGTCTGTTTTCAGTAAAACCTACCTAACGATGAACGGATTGACTTTGGGAGAGTATCTAAGGGATCGCGGACTGACCGAAGGTTCCCCAGGGCGAACCTGTCAGGTGCCACTTAGCTTCTACAATAACCGATACAACCAGAACAATTACAACAACTATAACCAGAACAATTACAACCAAAACAACTACAGGACAACCAATCGATACAACCAGAACAGCTACAGGACTACAACCAGTCGTTACAACCAGAACAATTACAACCAAAACCAGAACAACTACAACCAAAACCAGAACAACTATAACCAAAACCAGAACAACTACAACCAAAACCAGAACAACTACAACCAAAACAACTACAACAGTCGTTATGGCAACTCATATGTGGATTATCAGAACGTCCCTCAGGAGTTCACAGTGTTTGTGGTCAACGGCAGCGCGATGGAGTATTTTGAGCAGACCAACCTTGGCCGAACTATCATGCAGGACTCCATCAGATATCGATGGGTATGTATTGTATATGTGAATGATTTCCACTTACTAGAGGTGCCATAAGTCAGCTCTCATAGTTTATCATGTTCGTGGGACTCTGGTCAGTCACTCACGCATATGTGAGTAGAGGTAGCTGGGATTTGACAAGAAACCCAAGGTGTGGAGTCAACTGAGCCCGTGCTAGGAATTAAAGGGAATTTTTATAGATTCCCCGGTAATGTTTGTGGATCATTTGATGTCTTGCAGCGTTTGATGTTCAAGGAAGCCTACTTGACTTTGAATTACCAAATTTTCGTACAAGTTAATTGTCACATGTGAGATAGTTCCCAAGTAATTTAATGGTCAAAGATGGTTTACATCAGACTCTTTCCTTTCTTCCACACATAAAACCAATGGTCATCATGTACACATTGGGAAAAAAAATTCATGGATATAACATTGAGCACTAAAAAAATACGAATTCAAATTCCAAGAGTTAATTAGATAATCATGCAGATTACTAGAAGGGCCATTACCCCAATATGGCTGCAATAGTGTCAGTAGGGCAATGTCGAGATCAAACTCTTTTGTCATAGAAGGTAAAAAGAGATAAACTGTGTCATGTCACTTGTCAAAAATGTCAGGCGATTTTGTTGATTTTATTTTACCGATCACCTGTCTTGCCGTGTTCGGGAGGTACAAATATCCTCGGCTTCAATCAGGAGCTTCTGAAATTAAAAAACTTCCAGCTCCTCAATTTTCCCTATCATACGTCAAGTCTAAGTAACTTTTTTGAAATTTTTCTTGGACGCCCATATTATAGTAAATGTAGTCGGAAATAGTTGCCTAACATTTTTGACAGGTCACATGGTACAGTAGGGCTTTTCGTACCTTTCACAGTGTAAGAGTTCGATCTGGAAACCCCTGCATTAAGCGCCATTGATCCATAATCATTCGTTCATTCTAGTGTGGCATAATAACTGTAATAATAATGATATGTCTTTAACCCCCAGTGGTTACTCAGGTGCTTCAGTTATATCAGACACGTACAAAACTCTCTGACCACAAAGCATGTGCTGATACCAGAGATAAAGGTCACAGAGTAACAGAGTGATGTCCCTTTGTGATATAGACTGACTGTGCAAGTTTATGCTAAACCTTGAACTACAGTTCATTGTGCAAGCCTTCATGACTGGCTTTGTATTTTGGCTTCGAAAGCTACATCATTTGGCACGAACAAAACATGAAGTGGTATTCTGTCAAGTACTGCATTTGACCTTAAAAATTATTATCCCGAAAATCGGTCTTTTCGAGGCTGATATTACTTTTGGTGCTGAAACACATATGTTACATGTTACTTGTAGGATACATTGTACCATCCTACCATCTCAAACAGCTGCACAGCACGTATCCTACAGTCTCAAACAGCTGCACAGCACGTATCCTACCGTCTCAAACAGCTGCACAGCACGTATCCTACCGTCTCAAACAGCTGCACAGCACGTATCCTACCGTCTCAAACAGCTGCACAGCACGTATCCTACCGTCTCAAACAGCTGCACAGCACGTATCCTACCGTCTCAAACAGCTGCACAGCACGTATCCTACCGTCTCAAACAGCTGCACAGCACGTATCCTACCGTCTCAAACAGCTGCACAGCACGTATCCTACCGTCTCAAACAGCTGTACAGCACGTATCCTACCGTCTCAAACAGCTGTACAGCACATATCAGTAGATCTCTCTGAATCTTGCAAACTCAGGAGGATGTGATGCTACCTGTACGAACAAATTGCATTGAAAAGCTTCAAAACTCAGGCCGATTTTGTGGTTAGACCTCAAAAATCTTTGAAAGTGTGAAACAGCTTAGCACCTGTGCTGTGTTCTGTGTTCTGATGTGCAAACAGACTAGAGAAGCAGCCTGAGATATTCTGCTTGAGGTGTATCATGCTCTGTTCATTTGGGAAATTTGTTTCCCTGCATCTCTGAATATACTTAATACACTTAAGCCACTGTTTTTGAGAAAGCTCAACTGAGATGATAATTTTATGGCATTCGAGTGTTGTATAGGTCCAATTGTGAAAAATTTGTTCTAAGGAGTCTAACTTGGAAAATGTGAGATTTGGGTTATCATCTAGGACAATTGTCAAACACGACCAGAAGCCTGTAAGATTCGAAACTACGAGCGGTTTTGTGAATTAATGCTGTCCGACATAATGTGTTTTGTCAATGCGGTTTGTCTTGGCAGATCATGAGACGTCACATCATTCCGTATCGCACGATCACCATGGACAAGCTGCCTGAAGGCAACCACGTGTTTAGAACCGATAATGGTGAGGAAATTGTCCTCAAGAAGAATGGTTACGGAATCCGGGCATGTAAGTTCAAAAATGACTTCGATATAGTGAAATAAAGAATAGCTCTTCCCGCAGACAATTCAAAATTGTGCATAAAAAAAGAAAATGAAAGATGTTTGTTTTTTAGAAATTTTTTTTTTTAAGATAAAGTTTATTAAAGATAACTTGTCTTCCAGCAGTGTTGTAAGCATACCTGTGGGCATCACATAGGCCTTAATCATCAGAAACTTTCCAACCGATGGTGGTTTATCCTTCATACCACAGTTTCCTCCATACTTAACAGCGCATGTGTGCACTGTAATAACCCTGGTGTCTCTCACCTATGCAGTTGCTGTGAGTTCAAGTTCGACTCATGCTGGCTCCTCTCAGGTTGTACGTGGGAAAGTCCACCAGCAACTTGTGGATGGTCGTGGGTTTCCCCTCAACTCTGCCCACTTTCCACCCCCCCATAATTCTGGCCACTGTCGTGTAAGTGAAACATATTTTTACTTTTACCGCGTAAAACACCAATCAAACAAATTAATCAATTTAAAAAACTTCATGCAATTCAGCAAACAAAACCATGTAGATACATTTCATCCGCATGATTCTGAGAATCATTAGATGTGTTTCCGTGGTTTGTTGACAGATATCGAGATTGTATTTGGGAGAAAGCGCACGGAGGTCATCCACATGGACCTGGGAGCTACCAATGGTGTCGTGCATATTGTTCGTGATATTCTTGCTGTGGAGGAGGACCGGACAAGGGCAGTATCTTACGGCAGCAGACATGGCGCAGTTCCTGTGGCAGTACTCCTCCTGGTGGCTGCCATTGTCAGACTCTTATGATCTCCCTTTGATGCAGATTGTTCTTTTTCTTTGGGGTTTTTTTTTTTGATGAGACATTATATACAAAGTACACTCCTAGAGTTGTAATGGTGTAAATAGCATCTTTGTATATTTTATCTAATTTTTGATACATCGTGGTAATTATCTTAAAATTTTATCAAATTTTTAAATCATGTTTTGTAAACTATCTTGATTCTGATGTAATGAACCACTGTCATTGATGAACATAATTTAACCAACTCTGCCTTTGCCCTTATTTAAAACGTTCATGATATTTTTGTAAGAAATGTGCTTCTCGTATTTCATGGAAGCCCTGTAAAATCTAAAATGCCTAAAACTGTAGTGCATGTTACACGAAGTGAGGTGAATTACACACAGATCCCATGCCTATTGATGATATGTAGCTACATGTATCTACGCCATCTTACATGAAGTGTATTGGGTGACACTTGCCTCCCACCAACAAGTGGCCTTTATTTACATATTCAACATGGTTTAAGGATAAAAGTATGTATGGTTTAGGCTAAGTGGGATGATTGAACCAGTTCAAGTTTAAGCTGATGATTTACAATAGGCACACAGGTTTACTTCAGCCCCAAAGTGACGGGCATTACATGTGTCAAGGTCTTAATCATATCCTTGCACTAATCCCATGTTAGACTTCACCTTAGATGAGCGCTGAACCTATATTACATAGTATACTCTCACAAATGCAGAAAAAAGTGCTATTCCATGTAGGAAGTATTTCCGTTGATTTGTGCACAAGTACAGCTATATGAAGTTGACATTGTTTTTTCTTCTTCACATATACCTTTTCCATGAATTTATCTCAACATGTTGAGATGTTCTTGATTCCCAACAAATTTAGAAACGTGGTCATACATTGTGCAAAAATATGATACACTCTACCGTTAGGGTGGTGTGTATTTACTTCTGCTGAACTGAATACAGACACACAAGAGGTCAGGGTTCAAACCCGACCATGGACAGGACACTGCGAGACTCGGACGGGCTCCACAGAAGGGTACTGACGCATCGTTTTCTGTCATGATGTTGCAGTGCTTGTGTACTGCCTCTGAGCACATATGCACCGAGAAATGTGACCTAATCCAAGAAAGAACAAAGGAGCACGTGGCTTTGGACAGCTTTGGCTTTGTTAAAGGCAAGAAGAAATTTTACATGTTTCATGTAACTTCTGTACTTAAGACATGGGAATGTCGTAGCTAAACCTCCAAAGCCTGCAGGATTACATCTGGCCCTCTGTTACCTCCTTCCCGCCCTAAACCCCAAAATTCTTAGAGCATGGGTTTAAACAACAATCAACTAATCATGATAAACGAACTAGCTGTATACTGATTGGTTTCTTTACACATCTCAGGTCGCCATATTTTTAATTGACAAATGTATGTAGATAGCACGTATTCAATTTTATATGATAAAACATATTATGCAATGTCATTTTCCAACTTGTTATGGGTTATTATATTTTGCGTTAGGAGAAAACTACCTTTATTTATTTAAGGTAACATCAGAAAACTGTTTTATATGGTTTTATGTAAACAAACATAATATTCCCATACAACATGAATTTATCCCAGCATTTGCACATAAACTGTACATGAAGATACCTATGTATTTTTTATCGTTGGAATTGCTTGCCTTTAGATCGCATCAGCTGACAGTAGATCATTTTTTATTACAGTTCAGATGTAATCTATACATAAAATACATGTAATACCACATATAATATTTTTAACATTAAACATTTTATTATTGTTTGCACCCATATAAATGTTATGTGCACTTGTAATCTGTAAGAATGTAGATATGTCTTGTATTATGTTACACTGAAACAACCCCTGTTAGATAGTCCTAGTTTTTCTCCGTAGTTGCTGAGTTCCTGAGGGTATAGACCATTGGGAAACACAGTTGCTGGAGCTGTCATTTTGTTCATTCCCTCTACACCAATCCTAGTATTTCTTTTCCACCAATCAGTTGCTGAGTTCCTGAGGGTATAGACCATTGGGAAATACAGATGCTGGAGCTCTCATTTTGTTCATTCCCTCTATACACCAATCCTAGTATTTCTTTTCCACCAATCAGATGCTGAGTTCCTGAGGGTATAGACCATTGGGAAATACAGATGCTGGAGCTCTCATTTTGTTCATTCCCTCTATACACCAATCCTAGTATTTCTTTTCCACCAATCAGATGCTGAGTTCCTGAGGGTATAGACCATTGGGAAACAGTTGTTGCAGCTCTCATTTTGTCCATTCCCTATGTACACGAACCCTAGTATGTCTCTTCCACAAATCAGTTTGTCCCTCTGACCCCAGAGTTTCCTGCCAGTGGCTCTGCAGTGGTTAATACTGTCTGTATACAGGTGGCCATTTTACTAAGCGTTTCCGGGCTTTGGGTGTAAATGGTAACCACAGATAAACTCTTACATATATATATATATATATTTATAAATATATATGTATATATATATATATATATTCGATGGGCGCAATTTTGACGGCCGATTCTACGCTGTGGTGAATCAGTTCGGGTAAGTTTGAGCTTGCAGCTTCAAATAACTGTGGTGGTACTGAGGATTACGACTGTGGATCAGAGATCAACAAGGATTTGTGAAAGAGGCCCAAGGGTGCTGGGTGACGCCGTCTTAACGCGGTGCGCCCTATGACAGTGGTTTAGGGAAATCTGGAGGCTTGTCAGCCATCCTACGTCTGTGTTACCGGGCACCTGAGTATTCAGAGTACGTGTACAGCAGTGAAATTTTAAGATTTTTGAGATTTATGTAGAGTATACGAGGAGCCATTTCCAAACCATCCTCTTTCACACACCATTACGATCATCTTCATTTCAGCGCCAAGTTCAGTAAATCACTGCGCAAGACTTGTTATATAACTTTTTATTATTTTTTATGTAAAATAATGAAAAATTCCACGGCGTTGTTAAAATTTCTCTCTTTAAAGATTCTTTACGCATAAATCACTACGGCTTCCTTGGTTTCGGTCAAGTTGTAAGGCAGCACGGGCTGAAGAGAAAGGTATAATTATTTTTCATGGTGTATTTTTGTCACCGTATATATACGTGCATATGTAAATAGTGTCCTGGTTAAGGAATTGTGTATGGCGGGCAACAGTTGGTGTTGTCACGTATGTACAGCGTTAATGAACGTAATAATTAAGAATACATAGAACCTTTCTGTCAAACATTGTCATCTTCTTGCCAGAATGGTGCAGCCTTCTGGTTTTCTTCTGGATCCAGTATATCTACGATTTTGCAACTTCCGCAACAAATGTACACGTCATGGAAACCATTCAATAAAATCACGTCTTTTTCGTAAATCCGCGTGTTGAGTGTACTGCGAATAGTCTCATACTCAACGTCGGACATAATGCTCATTTGTCTCTTGCTATGTTGGAAGTAACACCAAATCCCCTGCTGTCCGTACGTGGGAAGGTCTGCCAGCAACCTGCGGATGGTCGTGGGTTACCCCCGGGTTCTGCCCGGTTTCCTCCCACCATGATACTGGCCTCCGTCGTATAAGTGGAATATTTTGAGTACGGCGTAAAACGCCAATGAAGTAAATAAATAAATTTCAAGCTCTCTGAAATATTTTGGGAAGTAAAGTCAGGTGTTCAGTAGCTTTCATTCCAAATGATGGTTATTGTATTTAATAAGATTGTTCCTCGTCGGTACTAAAGTTTGACATTGCCTTAATTTAATGCATATGCCAAATAACTTTCTGCATCTGGAAATCAGTAAGGGAATTTCGGGTTCAAACTCTTTAATCGTCAAGTCAAGAAAAGCCCTACTGTACCATGTGACCTATCAGAAATGTTAGGCAACTACTTCTGATTACAAATACAAAAACATGGGCGTCTATGAACAGTTTCCAAAAAGCTATTTAGACTAGACGTACGATCGGGAGATTTAAGGAGCTGGAAGTTTTTGTTTTTTAATTTAAGATGCTCCTGAGTGAAATAGAGATCGCTTGTGCCACCCAAACACAGCGAGATATTTCATCGGTAAATTAAAATCAAGAAACTAGAATGACGTTTTTGACAAGTCACAGGACACAGTTGAACTCTTTTTGCCCTCTGCGACAAAAGAGTTCGAAACTACTTGATTGTATTTCACGAATGACATTTGATAAGGTATGGCTGGTGCGATTTCAAGCAAAATACACGTATGCTGACATTATTATTGTGAATAAACCCACATAGAGCTGTATCGCAGTAAAGCGTCCATTCTTCTGAAAAAACGTCCAATTCCCTGGTTTTGTTTCTAAAAATTTCAATTTTTTTCACCATTGTTGATGACCAAAATGTTAAGAGACGGACAAGGTTTTATTTCCGGGCTGCAATGACTTGCATGGCAGCTGTTTCACAAATCTTTATTCTTATGCGCACTTATTATGGGGAGTCCGTGACCGAAGTCTTCACTGTACTGTTAGGTCTTTGCAAGAGTTTGTCAAGGCTGAGGCTAGAGTGAGGGATGAGTCCGGTGCACCCTACTCCACCATGAGGCGCGGGTTCGATTCCGGCCTTAGATAGAGAATTTGTATCCTCGCCGTCTCATTCGTCGTGGGGGTGTTAGTTGACAGTATATAAAGCAGATAACAACGCAAGTGGGACTCTGCGCTGTCTTGGGTTCTTTGAAGACCGATAGTCTGTCACCAATACCTCGTGCAAGTCTGTTATCTGTCAGATACGAAAATGTTCGTCCAGGTTGGTGGGTTCTTTTTTCTTTTTTTTTTTTTTTTTAGGCGCTTCTTTTCCTCCACTCACCGACTGATTGGCCTCATCTAAGGAGACAATTCATCGATGTGGGGTTTAACAAGAAAACGATTAGAATTGTTCGAATTGTTTCATTTATTTATTTATTATTTGTTTATTGGTGTTCTACGCCTTCCTCAAGAATATTTCATTTATACGATGGCATGTGAAATTATGGTAGAAAGCCGGACTACAAATTGATGAGGTGGCCTTCATGACCAAATGGTCAGCGTACCTCCGTTGCCAGACCAACTGGCAAGCAAACATTGCAACTTGTGACAGCTCCTTCAGTTACAGCTCAAAAGGACAACAGTATAATCAGAGGAGAGTGTACTGAGACAGCCTGTCCTTCAGTACCTATTAACCTCAATATCGTCATCGCAGTGATATTCACATGGTCTCTCTATGCGCGTGCTTGGGTCACATGCCAGAGGGGCGTGTCCTAATATAACATTACTGTCATTATCATATACAAGTCCATCGGAAAATAGAACACGTTTATAAACAGTCTGGAACGGGAAACTGTTTGACTGTAGGTAAGTTGCCAGCCTATCTCCTATCCATGCATACCAGACAGGGCTTTATCAGTTTTATGGTTACTGGGACTTGCCCAATATGAAGCTTTCTGAGCCTATATGGTTTCGTATCCTTTCACTCCGTAACCATGTAACGAATTTATTCCCCTGAAGACCAAAAAAACTACACTGAAATTTGTTTCTTGAAAAACAAAGAAAGCTTCAAAAGTAGTTTCCTGTCAGGTCGAGAAGCCTTGAATTACCAAGCAGTGATCTGGGAATTATGACGTCATAACGTTATTGACATTGTTGTGTAAACATTCCTTTGTGACGTTCTGTCGTTGGTGTCATAGTTTTGTCCATTGTAACGGTTACGTCATGTCGTTGTTCCTACTGTTGAGTCATCAGTCGCAGGCTGCAGCGTATAAACGAGTTCGGGATAACGTCACTTCACTTGACGTCACTTCATTGTTGATTCGCGCTGTAACGCGGGTCTCAATTGTAACGTCACAGTGGACAGAACCGTTATTTTGATACAATGTTGTCTGCAGAATTCTGGCTGTTGTTGCCATTATTTGCCAACAAACGTACTGCACTGTGCATGTCTCAGTGCTTATGACGAAAAGATCAATCGAGACATACATGGTCTTCCACGTGACTATTACTGTCCAGTCAAAAGCAGAGGAATTTAATGCATACAAGTAGCGGGCCGTCGCTCGTGCAAAGAGAGTAATGTGTACGACTTATCACTACGTTCTACATATGTACTTGAGGTAAGAGTTCAATTCCTGACTTTTCTGGACATTTCTGGATGTAGAACATATCCCTACTGAGAGAATTCAGTCTAGTTTGCGGTGTACTCCTTTGTTCTTTTCGGTTGTAAGTATCTGATAAGCTAGATATGTAGTCAGAAAGCAAACATGTGATTCACAAGGACAGAATCGTAACAGCAGAGATCGGTGGGTGTTCACACAGCTTGGGAGGCGGTTTGTTTAGACAGGAAATGTTTACCCCACTCCCGCCGCTTTCATTGGACGCGAGGCATTGGTGACAATCCGCCACCATAGGGCAGTTTGTGCAATGTTAAATCTGTTCAAGGCCTGTTGTCCTGTTACAGAGGAAGACGTTTCGAGTATTTCGCTAAACAGCCTTATAAGTGAAGAAATCAGCCAATTAATTCCTGTATTGTGTATATTACTTTCATGTATAAAAGATCTGCTTTTGACGCTGCTGTCAGATTCTTTAATCGAAGTATTTGCCTGGCCTTCGCCACCACAGTCTTCAAATCAGAGTACAGTTGCATGTCCAGTCATAAGGGTTATCTTAATCTTGATTGTGAGTCTAACATTTACTGAAGGCGTTATTAAAGCATGCACGCTTGGGGAAATGATTTTCAGCTGTGAACGCAAAAAAAAAAAAAATGAAGTTACTCATCGCTTTGTGTGGAGCGCTCCTGTTGGCTGAATCTCTCGGTCACGTGATGGGTCCAAGCTCAATGGACGAATGGGAGAAGTTCAAAGCAGACTATGGGAAGGTTTACGGAAGAGCCGAGGACGTTAAAAGGTAGTTCCATGTTGGTGGAAATGTCGGACAAGTTTGATCTCTGAATTGTACGCTTGAATGATTGAATGTTTAAATCTAACTGAAAAACGTGAATGACAAAACTCAGGACAAAATAATACATAATATGGGAACGCTTAAGTTGCTATTGTGTATTTTCTAAATAAAATATACTTGTATGCTGTAAAAATGTTTCCCGGTTGATTTTTTAAAATATTTTTCTGCTAGGTATGAGATCTGGAAACACAATGTTGAGTTCATTAACCAACATAACAGAGAAGCGGACAAGGGACGTCACTCGTACCGACTCGGTGTTAACGCCTTCGTTGATATGGTAAAACTGATAAATTGGAAAATCAAATGTATCAGTAACTTAATTCTTAATGGTATATCGTGGTATTTCTCTCTTATGTTTCATTCATATTTGATACTGTATCAAAGAATGAAATAACAGATCGATCTCTTAAAGAGAAGGGAAGTATAAAAGCCAAGAAGGCTTAGGCGGTTTTATCAAGAGTAGATTTGTTTCTGTGAATTAAAATGCAGTCAGATCTTGGCATTCCACTGGGTCTTATGGGTCATATTTATACTGCAAGTTGTGAGTAACGAACTCGTGTTTAATGTCCACTTGGTTTTTTCGCACACATGTACCCATTGCAGGAGTAAAGAATTTTTTCTGACCAAAATGTAAAAGCATAGATAGTCCAACTATTGAATTTAAAGTTTTGAAATTGAGTCAAAAACCCATCAACGATAAGTGAAGACATTTTCTAGCTTAGTTTTTAATTGCCTGTCTACTGATGGTTTCTTCTTTCTTAATGCTCCTTTTCAGATGAAAGCCATGTAACCCAGGTGTTCCTTTAATGCACAATTTCCAGGTTCATACTGCCCATTATTCCTGTTGTATTCATTTATTTACTTGACTAGGGTTTTACTCCGCACTCGTACTCCGAATATTTTACTTATACGACGTCAACCACCATTATGGTGGGAGGAAGCCGGGCAGAGCCCGGAGGAAATGCACGACCATCCGCGCAGGTTGCTGGCAGACCTCCCCTACATGTCAAACAGTAAGATTAGAAAGTCTAAAAACATTCATGTATTTATTCAGTTATTTATTCAAATATTTATTCCTGTCCGCTTTCCAGACACGGAAGGAGCGCGCACTTTTCCTACGCCAGGGTGATCTATCACAAGCCAAGCGTTTCTGTACAGGGAAACCCGATTACCACCATGGTAAACTTCCCGAAAACATGGACTGGCGGAGTTTGGGATTCATTACGCCAGTCAAAAACCAGGTAGGGCTCTCGCTGACTCCGATAATTAAATCGATGGTTCCTTGCTACTGCTACTTGTATGTATTTATTTATTTGATTAGTGTTTTACGCCGTACTCAAGGATGTTTCATTTATTCCATTCCGGCCAACTATATGGTGGGAAGAATCCGCGCCGAGCCCAGGGGAAACCCACGACCATCCACAGGTTGCTGGCAGACCTTCCCACGTACAGCAGGAGGGGAAGCCAGCACGAGCTGATCTTGAACTCATAGAGATAGCATTGCATGGTTGAGAGGCTTCTGGGTCATTACGCTGCACTAGCGCGCTAACAGCCGAGGCCAAATATTGCCGATAAAATTTTGGATAAGCATACGTGTGCGGTATTTATATGGCTACTCTATATCACGTAATACAGAAAACATGAAAGAAGGATTCAAGGGTCACTGCCGAAGGGCGGTGGTTTACTCCTGGTCTGTATAAAAATCATTTTTTAAAACAGTATAATTTTCTTTTGGACAAAATATTTTAGTATGAAGCGTAGATTGACAAATTCCCTGGTAATAACGGGTATTTTGGAAGACATGAAAGGAAAATTCAAAAGACATTGCAGAGCACCAGCATACCCAGGTGACAGGCATGTATCACTATATATAACAGGGTCAGTGTGGCTCTCCGTGGGCGTTCGCTGTGACCGGGGCAATCGAGGCCAGGAACGCCATGTATTGCTCTCCTCACCAGCTCGTGTCGTTGTCCGAACAGAATCTGATGGACTGTAGCGACAAATATGGTGGGTGAGTTTTTTATTTGTTTTCCTTTTGTTCAGTTTTATAATGTAGATAGATTAGCGCTGAAATGTTTATTTTCACATTTGTCAAAAACTATATTACTGTACTGAGAAAATGAAAATTCCCTAGGCAAGCCGTAATTTTACAGCACTAAGCTATTTTAATGATAAATCTAAGACATTATCGTTAACTCGAACTGACTCACGGGATCAAGCCCATTCTGTGCTTAATTCCTTTGTACTAACATTTTCCAATGGGTCTTCATGCAATGGTCAAGGTTACGCTGTCAAGTAGCTAGCACTTTGTCAGTTATGTCAACAAAGACCTGTGTCGGAGAGGAAATATGATAAACAAATGGCTTGTTCAACTCTCAGATAGTGATAGGCCTTACATGTGATCAAACAAAGAAACACAAAAACGCACCAATAAGTTCAATACATATATCTGAACAAAATAGACAAATTATACAACTGAAAATAATGTGCAAGAACGATACAGGTAATTACAAACTACATAGTTTCTTACTAATGATAGCGCCCAAATCCGAATGGAATATTCCGGCTTCCAAAGGCGAGTTAGTCCACCTCAATACAGAATCCACAGTTCATAGGAATTCTCCAGTCGAAAGATGACAGCCCTGTAAGTGACAAACAGTAGGGCATGGCACGTCAATGATGGTTTATATCCAATTGCCCATGAAGGTGCAACTTCCAAGGGCGGACGGATTGACGGTAGCGTCCATGATGCCGAGCTGGCGTTGTATGATTCACTCCTGGGAAATACACACAAAGTCACTTTCAGGATAATCTGGAATGAAATTTAGGTAATTGCACAAAAAGACAATGAGCGATACAAGCTCCAATAGAACGTCTCACACCAAATAGCAAGTGGCGAAACACAAGCTCACGAAGTGCTACGTACAGAAAAATGGAGTTCAAAATGACGAATGCCGAATGGCATGAAAACCTAGCTCCAACGATATCCCAGCAAAGTGGACGTAAATATGAAAAGTGGAGGTAAATATGAGTGCGAGTTTTACAACTTCTTCGCTTTTATGTATAGACTAAAGTAAAGAAAATTCTGGATGGTTTGATCCTAAACATGTTTACAACATGGGTACATCGCTCTAGGATATACTCTCTATGTACAATGACACGAAACTCATAAACACAGAAGTCTCGAGAACACGCGACTGAATTCCAGTGCAGGCTACAGCGCAATACAACAAATGTAGGTCAGACACTGACCTGGTCAGCGCAAAAGCAAATAAGAAAAAATATATAATACAATATTTTAAGGAAGTGGTTCGCAACACATGTATGTCGTTTGAAATATCTTTGTCATTTCAATAATATATAAATTATATAAATAAAATAAAACCAAATATTTAACTGTTGAGGATTACCTTTCCAAGACCCTTCTTACACTGAATAGTTGATAGCTAGTATTCAAATCTGGATCTGACTTGGTCTTTGGTCAATACTTATAGGGTGCGGCAGTTTCCCCTGACTACTTTCCACCACGCTCTGGCTCCTCCCTATCATACAGGCTGTTTATGGGTTTTATTTTTTCTGCGAACGGCGTTTTCTTAAATAACTGATATATAAACGGATATATTGGCAGGTAATTATGGCTGCAATGGTGGGTTTATGGACACCTCATTCCGGTACATCATGGACAACGGGGGAATAGACACGGAGGCGTCCTATCCTTACGAAGCAAAGGTTGGCATTCTTGATTTCGAGGAAAAGAAATCGTTGAGATTCTCAGATGTGGAACTCATGTGGACTTATTTTTATTATTTATAAATCAATGGAATTTTCAGGATTTTCTTCACCGGTAAAAGTGATATTTTACCGCAGTGGAATATCACACTACAGTTATTACATTTTGACATTTCACACCCATATGCCGTGACGTCAGAATGTTATGTTTTTATAACGTTAAAAATTGCAGAGGGATGACGTTTAGTCATGGATACAATCCTACGTCACGCAAGAAGGCACGGCGTCATACAGGAGTTCATGTATACGACGTCACTGTATTGTCCTCTATGGCCTAGAGCTAACGACATTGCTTAAAACTGCTTTATGGACACAAATCATAATATTTTTAAAGTTCATGTAATAAACAGAATACCACAGAATATTATTGAATACCATAAATATTGTTCTCTGTGCAATATTCTACATAAATTATTTGATTAGTTTGGTCTGGATACAAAATATGCAATTCAAAATTCTGAAACCAAAGGAAAAAGGAATGTTTGATCGCCTGATGCGAAATGTATGCTCATTTCAAAAATGTATCCCACCCTGAAGAACAAGAAAGACGCCATCCCTAGCAACCCACAACAACATTAAGCTTCTCATCCCAGCTACATGGTAGCATCGGTAGACAACCCTTCTTTGAACGATGACAAATACTTATACGTTTTCAGGACGGCAAATGCCGGTTCAACCCTGCCACGATAGGGGCCAAAATTCGGGGGTGCGTGGACCTGCCCAAGGGTAACGAGACGGCCCTACAGATCATTGTCTACGCCAACGGGCCAGTCACAATAGGTATTGATGCTGGCACGCCGTCCTTTGATTTCTACAAGTCGGGTAAGTCGTCCATGCAAAAACGGGAGCAGCGAGTTCAACTACCCTGTAAATTTCGATGTACAAGTTACAAACACTTTTATGCATCAGATATTAAACGCTTGAAGATTATAGCATACTGATATAGGCCCATATACATAGTTTAGACACTTGTCTCTAAAATACATGTGTATATTAACTGAACACGCATATTTGAAATTTATTCATCATTAAATGCGTTGGGTTATTGTACGGTGTAGCACATGGTGAAGTAGAGGTTTTGTTGTCATACTTTTAGGAAACAAAGTTCATCTGTTTTGTAGACAAAATGTTCAGATTTATAAATATCACTCTTCGAGATTATATTTATTTCTTTAACCGTTTATTTGATTGTTGTTTAACATGCTACTGATATATTTTCACTGTAAGATCTCTAAGAAGGACAAACCGTTTAGGTTAGCTTTATCTGAAGTCAAATGTTGTGATAACAGTACGTTTTGTAGATAGCAAACATTTAAACATTTTACGAAATATAAAAATATCATTCATTCCTTGTTCTGTCTGACTGACAAGAAATATTTTCAGACATACAGTGACACTCAAAAGTATTGGACACAATGAAGTTTTAGCTATTTATTGCACAACACTTTTTGTTTTGGGTTGAAAACACGTGAGTATGTTCCAATAATACATGCCTTTACATTTACAAGTGTCTAAATTGAAGGCGAAACTGGAGGACACATGCACCAAGAAGCATGACCTTATCCAAGAAAGAACACAGGAGCACACAGCTTTGGACCGCCTTGTTAAAGGCTGAAAGGGGTTTTACGATTTTCACAATATGCTCTGTACTTTCAGGTGTGTACGACGACCCGCAGTGTAACCCCGACCAGATCAATCACGCCGCCTTGGTAGTCGGCTACGGCGTCATGAACGGCAAAAAATACTGGATTGTCAAGAATAGGTTTGTATTTCCTCTCACCACAATGTCGGTCACCTTCGTGTATCAAATTTTCTTGAGTACGACATAAAACACCAATGAAATAAATTAGAAAAAAGGTTTGTGACAATCAGATTTACACTATAATCGATTTTTCTGTAAAATCCCTCATATACTGTTATCGAAGTTGCGTTTAGACAGTGACATGTAACACCACAAGGTCTATAAACTGATGTGTTGGACGTCCGTATTATTGCATGGGAAATGCAGCTGAAGTCACTTTTCTATAATGTTCATAATGTTCAACTCCATATGCTTACTTTCGAACGAAATGCAATACCGGTAACAGGTATGGTTGCTTTTACAGAATGTTGAATGTAGGTGATAAGTTAAATGAAACAGGCTGTTACAAGTTTTGTAATACACGTAGTTCAGTCTGTATATGAGTCATTTTGTGTGTCGGCCAAATGTGTAGATCTTCTGAAAGCTAAAGAACTGTTGATTTAAAAAAAAACGTTTCAAAATAAAGAGAAAGTTTAACAAAAATTAGAGTTGTTTTTCAAATTGCTGTTTTTCGCCACTTTTCAAAATTTTCCATTCTTTCTTAATCAAGTGGATAATTTACAATTTAAACTAAAAGAACGGCCCCACCAATTTTTAATATTCATCTTAGATTGTTCAGAGTAATCATTTAAAGTTAAGACTTTCAAAAATTTGAAATATGTTGAAACTTTGATTTTCTGTAACTAATATCTTTAAAACTAGAAACGATATCAAAAATCTGTAGGACTACTTATGTTAAATTTTAAAATCTTATCGTTTTCCCTAACAGCGTAAATTGGTGTTTTATCTTGACATCTCAGAGCCAACCGTGCTAGAACCCCTCCCCTGATGGCACTCAGGTGGGGTGATTAAGGCTGTTGTTTTAGTTAATAGACATGCTTAACTACTCTGCACAAGCAGCCATACACAATTTATAGCAGGAGGCAATACACATTTACCAGAGGCATGTCTATTCATAGCAGGTAACCCCCGTTCACTGAGCTAATCAGGGGGAACTAAAAAAACACAACTGCCTTGGTTCACAACATGTTATTCTTTTTGGTCAAATTCTAGGTATTTACAATTCAAATTTGGTTTTCATCTGTAAGCGAGAGGAAAAATAGGAGAATGGAGAATAAAAATGTGAAATAAAAAAAGTGGCAAAATTTCACTCTTAAAGAGTTCTAGTGTGCTTAGAGTCAAATGGTATTTCACGAGCGGCCACACGCATTATCCAGATCCAATTGAATTGAACAGCTATATTCTTAGCACCACTGTTTTTTTCTCTTTTAGCTGGGGTACTGAATGGGGCATGAAGGGATACATTCTCGTAGCACGTGACCATGGCAACCGATGTGGAATTGCAAGTCTCGCGAGTTATCCCGAGATGTTGTGCGATTTCTAAAACAGCCATCGTTTCTAACGTAGTGATTGGCTCTCCGTGTTTATGAATCATTAATAATTTCTGAGTTACCCCGTGGTGTTCTGTGAAATCCTAAAATAATGAATTGCGCTTGTATTATAGCATTATAAACAATTTATCAATGATGTTCTCCTTTGTAAAGGGCAAATTAAAATAGCTCATCTATATGTATTGGGTGTTTGTCTCTTTGGGTTTTTTGGCAAGAAAATATCATTGCCTACGTTTTACTTTCTTACACGTTTTACCAGTTTATTGGTTTGGGATAAATTTGATGGAAGTAAGTTTGATTGGCTGCTTGATTGATTGATTGATTAATTTTAAACCCCTTGTTCAAGATTTTTGGACACTTACTCGTTCAGATTTACATATAGGGGAAACGGTAGTGATCGGGATAAACCACCGACTTTCGCCAGGTAACTCTGTGAATGAATGGTTAGTGTGAGATGATATTGATGTATCATGTTCTAGATGAAATCCGGAAAACTTCACTTCCACCACATTGTCGCCATGTTTAATGTGTTCTTGTACTAAAATATCTTGTTAAATCCACGGGACGTGATACCATGCACATGCGTTGCCATAGTTACAACACCAAATCAATGAGTTCAAAATTTGATTGAGAGTTGTTTAACTGGATTTTTACGTTTGTATGATTCAAAAGTTTTTTTTATAACCCATTGAAGTATCTTTACCATCAAGTTTGGTTTCTTCATTTGGGGTAGGTTTTGAGATATCGAAACTTAAAGTGTACAAACTTGGGTTTCCAATGGAAGGTGTCCCTCCAGGATCCGTGGACCTTAAATATCTTGTATAATTATTTTACCAAATCTTGCCACATGAAGCGTTCTTTTAACTTCAGTTTAATTTATACAACACACTGTTTTTATCCCAGGCACTTGGGTTTTCCAAAAAACCTGACAATCTTCACATCTGAGAAAACAAAACAACAGTTTCGAACAGACTTTTACCTGTAAGGCCAAATCAAAACACGCACGCCCGGGAAGAGCGTGAATTCAGTCATGTGATAGTGGGCGTGTCTGGGTAGCGTATCACGTGTAAAAGTGTTTATGTTATCACACAGAGCTATAGACCTACTACCACGTCGTTCACACCTATCCGTTGACAACAAACAGGTAAGATGACAAACAATTTCAGCAATGCATTATTTATTGACTGAGAAAGTTGTGCCTATAGGTACCTATAGGTACAGTATTTAACTTGTTCAAGCGCTTGTTTATATTGCTGGCTTACTTGTGGGCTCCTTAACTGGTTTAGGGCTTGAAGTTTTAATTCACATTAGTTTGGGCATTGGATTAAAGTGCGTGTATGTATGTATGCTTAGATTTACGTCGTACTTAAACATTGGTCAGCTGAATGACGACAAGTAGTTCTTACTACGTATAAACCGGTACAGTGTGTCTGCTTGTGGAGGGGGCGAGTCCATGCCAGCAAAGCGCTGCCGCCATTGGAACATCATGCCGAAGACACCAAATATGACACCCCACCCAGCCATTATACTGACACCGGATCGACCAATCCTGTTTCCTTGCTCTAATCTGCCAGTGCTGAGCTCCAAGTCTTCGGTATGACCGGGATTATTCGCGATCTCCAGACCTCAAGGCGGACGCTCTAACCAGCTTCTTAAAGGTGTGTCAAAGGTTCGTCTAAACAGAACTACATGTAACCAGGGTAGCTATATTGGTGGATAAGTGATCAAGAAGCTGACAAAAAGCGCTCGGCAACCCTCGTGCAGGAAAGGTCGTCAGAGAGTTGGCATACGTGTGTGTGGTGTTTTATCCCGGGCGCTTCGGTTCACTCCAAACACCCACGAAACGGAGCGCCTTGGTAAAGGCGTTGAAAACCTGGAGCATGGCGTTAAGCACCAGTCAGATTCATAAACAGAGGACTCAGAGCTACAAGCCACAACATAATACAGCTGGTTGGAGTGTCATGGCTGGTGTCTTCGGCATGATGTTCCAGTGGCGACAGAACTTTTGTGGCATGGTCTCGCCCTGCCACAAAAAGGATCAGTATATATACATTCTAAGGACTCCTCGTCGTCACATGACTGAAAAATGTGTTAAGCACGATACAAATCTCCAATATACCTACATACAAGCTCTTTGTTTTGCATGTCTCTTTATTTGATGCTGATTGTACAGAGCGTTGATTTCAGTGCAATTTGAAAATGGTTCTATGGCTGAGTCTTGTAACGGGCTAAGGGGTTGGGCACATATAGTGGCGCACACTGAGCTTGCTCCAAATGAAGCGACCGTTATCGTGAAGAGCTGATCTTTGGAACTCTGAAGCTCTACACAAAAGTGTCTAAATCGCTGTAAAAAAAAAACACATTGTTTTCTGCTGTGACGCTGCAGTGTTTGTGTACCACGTAAGCGTTTCGTTCGCACTAATACACGTAAAGGCGTGACGTACTCCAGGAAAGAAAAAAGGAGTACACATTTATGGACCTTTTAGTTGAAGGCAGGGAAGGAGTTTTCTGGGCTCATGTTCGCATAGCAGGTTTGGACTCATAAATTACATCCCAATAATGTGCCTGATTTGGTCAACATGTCGGGCGTCTTCGGTAAAGTAACACTTAGACCATGGAGTACATTTTCTGTGTTCATACGGAGATTCAGCCATGATATGAAAAGTAAGACACAAATACAGTTTTGAACCATGACAAGACTAAACACAGGAAGCTATTTGCATGTCTCTGTCGTTTTGTTTTATTTATTTATTTATTTCATTGGTGTTTTACGCCCTATTGAAGAATATTTCATTTATTAGACGGCGGTCAGCATTGTGGTGGGTGGAAACCGAACAGAGCCCGGAGGAAACGCATGACTAACCGTAGGTTGCTGGCGCACTTCCCACGTACGGCCGGAGTGGAAGTCAGGATGAGCTGGACGGGGAGATCTGGGTTCAAACCTGGGTCGGGTCATACCAAAGACTTTAAAAAAAATGGTACATCCTGCTTCCTCGCAGTAATAAGAGGATAGAGGACCGGTGTCAGTATAATGTGACTGGGTGAGGGGGCTTGTTGGGTGTCTTCGGCAAGTCGTCTCGGTGAGGCAGCACCAGATAAAAGATACGGTGGAAATCCGTCCTGCACCAAGGAGACACCGCCTTCGTATAAGTGAAATATTCTTGAGTAGGGCGTTAAACAATAAGCATTCATTCATTCTATTCGTACGTTCATCTCATTTTGATGTCACTGACCAGAAGATGAAATGTAACCTTGTACGCTGTTTAACCGTTTCAGAAACTCATCTCAGTCTTGTTTTATCCGTCACGTGATTTAACTAACAGCCAATGGAAACGATGAAGGGATTGGTGGCTTTTCTTGGCGCCTTATTATTGGTGCAATGTTTGTGTCACGTGGTTGGTACTTCACAAGTAGACCAATGGGAGAAGTTCAAAACTGACTACGGAAAGGCGTACAAAGGAGCCGAAGACGATATGAGGTAACTGTATTGTTCAAGACATTCACCACTGGCTGTATTAGATAGGCCTATTTTGACGATTAACAGTACGAATTTATCTAGCCATGATTAATTCATCTTTCGCTTTCAAATAAAAGCACATTATCGGATTAGCAGATATAGCCGACCAATTATGAAGACTCCATAAGCCATCTTGCTTCGGTGCTCTGCTGTTGTAGGTCAGTTTACTCACATTCAGGGAGGATTGGATTTTTGTGGTTCACAATGAAATGATTTCATCTTAGACAAAGCATATTGTGTCTCATCATGTCATTTTGTACGTGGACATTTTTTTTTCTTAAAAAAAGGGGTTTCTTAAAATAATGCGTTTTTCGCTTGCGTTCCCAAAGGCACCAGATTTGGAAGGCAAATGTGGAATTTATCAGTCGTCACAACCGAGAGGCTGACAAGGGCGGTCACTCTTATCGTCTGGGAGTGAACGCATTTGCTGACATGGTGAGAAACTGCGATTTACTGTGAAGTATTTCAGGAAATAAATACTAAATTATGTGTAAGAAAAACATAAGGAGGAAAACAATCTACACCATCGCAGGCCCCAGGGTGGAGAGATTCGATAAAACTGCATGGATTCGAAATGGAGGTAAATATCAGACCTATGTATATTGTGCCAAAAGCGATGGAGTGATTTTCTGATTGTTAGAGTTTTTGTCTTGAGCCGCTTTATCTTTCCTGGTGAGATAATGTATTAAATTCATAATTACCAGACCAGTAAGAAAAAAATGTATCTGATACTGATTAGGCCGCTCTCAAGCTCAAACCGATAGGCCTGCATCTTACAGAAATTCCCCCAGACGTCACTGAAAGCCTCTTTTTGGAACTTGGTCACAACTTACTTTAGCAGTTGCAAAACTTAAAATTGTGTACTTTTTTTATCTTCGACGGCGTTGTTGTTGTTGTTGTTGATGCTGCTGCTCTTATTTTGAGGCAGTGGTTCTTTTTGTTCTTCATCGTTAAGTGCAATGCTGAACCTCGTCTTCTGCGCGCATGTCAGACATTAGATATTCTTGTTAGCTTGCGAAATCTTTCCATCACTAGACCAGAAAGGAGCGGGACCTTTTCTTGAGGAACGGAGAACTATCTGAGGCGGCGGATTATTGTAAAGGAAAGCCTGATTACCGCCATGGTAAACTTCCAGAGAGCATGGATTGGAGGAGTCTAGGATTCGTGACGCCAGTGAAAAACCAGGTAGGAAAGTAAATAGATGCACAAATGTACGATTATGTACCAGATAATTGAGTGTTGTTTACACAATGTATTTATTTATTTATTTGATTGGCGTTTCACGCCGTACTCACAAATATTTCACTTATACCACGACGACCAGCATTATGGTTGGAGAAAGTCGGGCAGAGCCCTGGGGAAACCCACGATCCTCCCCGGGTTGCTGGCAGACCTTTCCACGTACGACCGGAGAGGAAGCCAGCATGAGCTGGACTCGAACTCACAGCGACCACATTGACGGGAGGCTTCAAGTTATTGCACTGCGCTAGCGCGCTAACGGACTGAGCCACGGAGGCACCGTTTACAGAATGTAGTTTAAGTTCTGACATTATTGTGATTTGCGATTTACATCCTTTGGTGTATAGCACCAGATTATAGATTATAGTGAGTGATGGTGTTGCCGACTAGAGGTCATAAATTAACATCGGTAAGTGGATCGAAATCCGAAGGAGTCTGTTACATTTTAACATTAAAATCTGTCCTGATAGTCCTTAACTACAACGTGTGAATCCAAATTAGCAATAACATTGTTATACAGTTCGTAGTATAAAATTACTGGAATTTATAAATACCCGAAATGACCTTAAATTCCGTCCATGCCCATGTTCTCCCGATTCTGAGACCCTCTTTTGCATTTAGAGAAATTTTATAAGGTTCATTTTGGAAGATATTGAGAAAATGTAAGGTCCAGCATCGGAAACAATGTATTATGGGACTGATTTGCATCTATAAATGCAAAATTTTGTTTTAGGTCAATCACTGTTTACTTTCGGACACATCACGGGAGGAAGGAGGTATTTCAGTCCATTACGACGGTGTACTCTTCCCACGTAAAGCAAAAACTCAAGTTATAGTAAATGAGAAAAAGTAATGTGTGTCACAAATACTTGGACGTAGTACGTTGTGGCATATCTGTGTGAGACTGTATCCTCCGGAATCCGGCCCGTTTCCTCCCATCACAGTGCCGGCCGCCATTGACTGAGTGAAATATTCTTGAGCACACCAAACGCCAATCAAATAAATAAATAAATAAATATGAATCTGTCTGCCTTAGGTATGCCGTAAGAAAATCTTTTGGACACACATTTTCTTTCTCTCCTTCGTTTATAGGGCATGTGTGGCTCCCCTTGGGCGTTCGCCGCCATCGGGGCAATCGAGTCCCGGAACGCCATCTACTGTTCTCCTCATCAACTCGTGTCGCTCTCAGAGCAAAACCTGGTAGACTGCTCCGGCAAGTACGGTAAGTTTAATCCAATGTTTTCAGTGAGAGTTTATGTTAATTAGATGCTAAACTTAAACTTGTTAATTGGTAAGTGAGAAGGTCTGCCAGCAACCTGCGGGTGGTCATGGGTTTCCTGGGGCCTCTGTCCATTTCTCATCATAATGCTGTCGCCGTCGTATAAGTAAAATATTCTTGAATAAATTAGTTACTGATTATTTGATTCCTTGTTTAACTCCACTTTCAAGAATAGCTCACTTATACGAAGGCAGTCAGTTTATATGGACGGATCAAATCAGAGTGCCCTATTGTGACACCAGAAAATGTTGGGAAGTCACAGACGATCTTTGGCATGAGTGACACATAACGTTACACATCTTATGAGTGGCCGAGGCGTATTGTCACAAAAAAAAACAACAATTTATTGCTCGTCACGTCATGGAAAATGTAACGGACGAGCATGCGTTCTGTAATCAGTTTTTATAATATCTAAGGCAATTGAAAGAAGTTGTGCTTGGGCAATACAAGTTGTAATGTTCGGAAAGATGGGAAACAGACATAATTTTAAAAGGCACGTAGCCTCAGGAACAATAGCAGAGAGAAATTCTAAACAATCAAGGCAATTCTTTATGTTTAAGAGTTTGTCCCGGTAATTGGTAATTGGACTTGAAGCTCTCAGATTACTTCGCCCACAGGTAACTACGGCTGCAATGGCGGACTGATGGATCCGTCGTATGGCTACATCATGGATAACGGGGGAGTTGACACTGAGGCCTCCTATCCTTACGAGGCCAAGGTGGGTAACGCTGCTTTTGATAGATCGCCCTCGATTATAAAGGCTTGCTGCGATGGCCGAAAAAGTAGATACCTACCCTTGGCTTGGAAATGCACAGGAACAAATGACAAATTTAAACAATACTGCGGGGAAGCCTCTGTTGATTTTTGTGTGTTGCTAGAATGTGTCATTTTCTGGAAGGATGTAAGTGCACTGATAGGTTTTTGATTTGGTACACCTGCCAAGATAGGCATACTGGCGGTTGAGAATAGATCAAAGAGAGTAAAATGACTTTCACTGGCGGACGCTTTAGGCCATTTCTTACGGATTTGAACTTTAAATCAAAGAATCTTGTGTGAGCGTGTGCTTATTGTGGGCGTTTGACGTGTATGTTTCTCAGGATGACAAATGCCGGTTCAACCCGAACACAATAGGGGCTGATATCCGGGGGTGTGTGGACCTACCCAAAGGTAACGAGACTGCCCTGCAGATAATCCTCTTCACCGGCGGGCCAGTAGCTGTGGGTATACACAGTGCAGTACCATCCTTCGAGTTCTACAAGTCGGGTGAGTTGCGTAACGATTTGCAGCCAAAAGCTACACTGTAAATTTTGACGTTTAATTTATAAACACTTTTATGCATCAAATATTAAACACTTGAAGATGATAGCGTTATAGTATAGGCTTATGCATATATGTATCTAATATATGTTAGATAATATTTATTAGATGCACGTACTTATATTCAACACTTAAATATAAGTGTTCTTTTATTAAACACGTTAGTTTGAAGTTTAATCACCCATTGAACGCGTTGTGCGTCATGACTGAGGTACCATTCATTGAAAAGATTATGAAATTATCTCTTGAATGTAAAAAACCTGTTTGAAATTGTATGAATTCGCTAATGAATTGTCTTTGTTTGAAATATGGAGTATTGTGATGCCGACTGGGAATCTGAAGGCGCCCATGCTTTTAAGCTTAAGAGAGATTGACAAATCAGAGAGCCAATAGATATCAGCTGTTTATACGCTGGGACGTAAATAATCTGAGTTGTCTGTCAAGGTAACATGCAATAACATAGGGACAGCACACTGTTTTAATGTTATATGTTTTAATTATAACAAGTACATGGGCGAATTCTCAACACTGCAAATTATGTCCAGACCATTGTGTGATGGCGAGAGTAAGGTTCTAAACACTACCCTAGAAGCTCATTATAATCTCAGGTGACTTGAGTGTTCCGCTCTGGAAGAATTACGTTACAGCCTAGACAGAATGGCGGCGTTCCAAGCTAGTCTATGGAGCACGAAGAAAATGTCATTTTCCGCTGAGGCAGTACCCGTTAGAAAAAATACTTGACCAAAATGAACATAATATTGTGCAACCTTCATGACAAACCTAACCTAGAACCCGAGTTGTCTTTCACTTTAAGGATACTAGAACGCCTCATAATCTCCTATCTTTCCTCTCACTTAAAGGTGGAGACAAAATTCGAAGTGAAAATACCATAAATTTGACAAATGTAGCATGTTTTGAAGCAAGGCAGTTGCATGTTCTTAGTTCCCCCTGATTATTCTTTGTGTATTTTGGGTTATGTATTTACTTGCAAATGGAGAAGAATTCAGCCGTATAAAAAGTAGGACACTTGTCATTTTCTTGTCGGACCTCGAACGGTTGACCACACAGCAATATTAACTGATTTGAGTGCAAACACGTACATGAGAAGTTATTGTGCCGAGAAATTACCTACTGACTGCACGCGTCATTCGTGCTATTCAACGATGTCTCAATTATCGTCGCTTCACGTGACAAAAACTGATCTCCTGGTATTTCATGTTAGCTGTCACTTTTCAGGGGAGGTAAATCAGTACGAGCCAATTCACAATATATAAATACAATTAATTATACTCTAAAAAGTTAAAAGAACAAATGCAGCTATCTATAGACTGTTGTATTAGGGTTACTTCCCCTGAGGACACGATTACTGATGACTTTTGTTTTCATTGTCTTTTCCTAAACGACGATCCCGTTTTTAGGTGTTTACGATGATTCGAAGTGTACCCCAAACCAACTGGATCATGCCGCTTTGGTTGTCGGATATGGTGTGATGGACGGCAAGAGATATTGGATCGTGAAGAATAGGTAACGTTTACGAAGGTCATTGATTGATTTATTGATTAATTTTCGGAGATATCTGGCAAATCTCCTCACCCTAAAGCCCTAACTGAAACAGCGATATCTGTGGATATATACACATGTATCACGATTGCAGTATGATTATCCAACTTGTTATTTAATTTTTTGTTTACTTGGTGAGGATTACCCTTAGCCCACGAGGGTGTCTCCTAGTTAAAATTATTGTTTAAATTTGCATTGAAAGCTTACCTCTAACATCAGGTTTAGTCAGGGTTAATTCCCTGTTTTCTACACACATGTGCTAGGTGTTAACAGATGTTAAGTCTGAAGAACTGAACTGAGATATTTATTGTACAAGGCCTTCAGCGCCAACCAAAAAATTAAACAAATCTCACAACCCTTATGTCGGAATATCTACGTACATGTTAATTGTGTAACTCCTGATTGCCCGAAGCGTTTCCTTTCTCTTTTCAGCTGGGGCACTAAATGGGGCATGAAGGGATACATTCTAGTAGCTCGTGACCATGGTAACCAGTGCGGTATTGCAAGTCTCGCGAGTTATCCCGAGATGTTGTGTGACTTTTGAAAGAATAATGATGTTTTAAAATTTTGATTTTGTCTTTCTTCCTTAAACACATGCTTATAGCATTTGTTGTTTCAATTTTGGTGACAAATTAAACGCTTATAATACCTATCATGTAACGAGTGCTTGAGTTCTTTACTTGCGTTGAGAGTAGCGTTGAGACGTGGAGGTTTTATCAGTAACACGAATAACGTCTTCAAACACTTCAGATTCCTTACTTGTTTATCTTATCATCATACCACATAGCCACAAGAACAACATATATGGTGTTGAATATATATTAACATGATACACATATAGAGCATTGGGGTGGCCCTACTGCAAACCTGCGCGACATATTGTTGCATAAGTCGCTTTCTCTGTCCCTTTGTCTGTCCGTTTGTCTGTGGGTCGGTCAACCGGGAAGTCGGTCAAATTATGGCATCCTATCGGTTAATGTGCTGGCAGGTCAAGTTTTTGACCTCTCGTTGAATTTCTGTATTTATTTGATTGGTGTGTACTCAAGAATATTTCACTTATACGACAGAGGCCAGCATTACGGTGGGAGGAAACCAGGCAGAGCCCGGGGGAAACAAACGACCATGTGCAGTTAGCTGGCGTACCTTCCCACATACGACCGGAGAGGACCTCTGGATTATCGCGGGTCTTCTGTTTATCTGGGTTGCTGAGTACTAGGTGATATTGCACATATTTATCATATATCATACTGACTTGTTAGTGTAGATGTCGGAAACCGTAGTGCACGCCACCGCGATGAACGACCTTCGGCAAGTCACCGACGAACTTGTCCACACATGACGTACAATTATGCACTCCATATTGGTGGAAGATAATAGTGATCTTCAACGAACGCTAGACTGTACAATTGGCCACAAGAGCGTCATCGACGGTTTCATGTGGTAAAGTGCCATTGAACAGCGAGGGCATGGGATCCACTCAACCCCTGTGCAAGGTGGAGTTCGAACCTGCACCTGATTTGCCTTAGCGATTGAAAAACAAGTACATGTACCTAAACAAAGCGCTCCATAGTCAGGAAAACGCATTTATTTATTTATTTGACTGGTGTTTTACGCCGTACTCAAGAATATGTCACTTATACGATGGCGGCCAGCATTATAGTGAGAGGAAACCGGGCAGAGCCCGGAGGAAACCCACGACCATCCACCGGTTGCTAGCAGACCTTCCCACGTACGGCCGGAGAGGAAGCCAGCATAAGCTGGACTTGAACTCACAGCGGCGCGTTGGTGGGAGGCTTCGGGGGTCATTGCGCTGCGCCATAGCCAGAAAAATGTTCATGTTCTATCCAGCTATCAGCAGTTCACGAAATCCGTAGATACGAGATGTTGAGTGTGCAGCTTGAAGATTATAGAGTTTATCCAGCTTTAAAGTGGCTGTCAAAACTAATATCTGAGGCCGGTGGACAAACAACATTACCAGATTTTCTTACTATATATAGGACACTACTTAAGCCATTTGAATTTGAAGCTATATTTTGGAAGTTTACGTCTAACGATATTTGTGTAATAGGAACTTCATTAGTATAGGCCAAAACCAGAGTGATATGAAGAAATAAAATATCACTGGCTGCACAAGATGCGTAATATTTTATCTCTGGAATAACGCATCTGTTCATTTATTTGGCTGGTGTGTTGTGAACACAATTTGTGTTCAAGGCAAGTCTTTGAAAAAAGCTGGGACATGGATTTTTATGAGCTCACGATAAAGTGATAACGAAAGGCACTTGCCTGTAGTCGCGTGCTGCAGGTCATGTGACAGTGGGCGTGTCCTTGATGTGTCTGTGTTTGTGTAAACATACAAGTCCGTCGAGGTGAGCTAATCACCGCTCACCTGTGCACTGACACCAGGCAGGTAAGTACACTGATTATAATTATAATTATGTATACATGTATTATATTTATAATTTGCTCGCCTTCCTTCGTATGGGGAAAATCTAACAAAATACACAAAGCTGACACATTGATTTTGGGATTAAATGCACTTAATTTTCTGTTGTGTATTTTACTTTTCTTATTATCAACTCTTACGAGCTTGGCGTGCATGTCCGAGGGGAATTTCTTCGTCTGAGAAGCTTGGGCTGTCCACAAACTATATGCTGAATTTTCGTGCAGAGTTTTTGTTTGAAAACGATGACCATTTTTTCTTTTCTTTTTCAAGTGATAAATATGCCTGTCTGACTGGTACCATTTGTCCTGGGCAACAAAATGCACACAACCTTATTTACGTTAAAAATCACCTTTAGAAAGTCAGAAAAATTTGTTTTATATTTGCAGTGCTGCTATCATCCAGTGACGTATTTTAATATACATTTTCACATTTACTACAAAGACTGATGACATGATCGCCGTAACCTGTGAAGCTCTTCTACTGACCGTATGCCTCTGCCACGTGATCGGGCTACCTCCAACCGACGAATGGCAAAAGTTTAAAGCTGATCACGGGAAAGCGTATGGAGCAGTTGAGGACAACAAAAGGTGAATTGTGATTGGCTGCAAAAAGTACCGTTAGTTATCTCGTGATTAATCTCGGTAGTAAGGCGCATGAGACCATTGTTTCCATCGGGGAACCTTTCCCGCCAAATATAATTTGGGTCAAAGCTGCGTAGTCTATTGTTTCATTCTTGCATTTAGGATGACGTCTTGTGGGCAAACTGAGAACGTATTACTCGTGCAGTGCAAGAGAACAATATTGAAGTCATCTTGGAACCGAATCGCTTTTGTGCGGGAAAAGGTATCCCACAGGAGTTGTAAGAAACGTCCAAGCATCAATGATTGAATAGATATATGGATGATCAGGGAAAAAGAGAAATAGGAGACTGAAAAGTGGGGAGGGAGGGGGTAATGAATGAAAAGTCAGACCAATGAATACAAGCTTTCTATATTTCATAATTTATTGTAATATTTATTTAATGCCGTATCTCAAAATCTAGACTGTGTAAGAGCGTTCATTGCAAGCATAATTCATCATTCGCGTCCTGCATGTAGGGATTTTTAATCAATCTTTTTAATTTGAATGAGACTTTAGGCCCCAGTCAAGAATTACATGTGCGTGAAAGTTTTGGGTGAGTGTAGCAGAGGACACGGGGAAAACCACCGCCCTCCTACAGGTACCGGGCAAGCATGCTGACGAAATACTTCTGCCGAATCAAGTGATCTCAATCAGGCCTCATCTCGTTAAAAGCGGATACAAAATTTTAAAATTACGCTTGCCGCATTGGAAAGATCGATGAAAACTTTACATGAAAATGCCTTTATGTTTTAGTTTCACTGAATTAAATGCTGTCCAACATTTTGAATGGAAGTTGGGCTTTTTAAACCATTGTGATCACCTGTATCGCCGATAACAAAGCTGTCCGGCCCTAAAATTGGTACACGTTTTTAAAGGAGAAGGCTGGAGAAGTGTAACGTAAATTGTAATGAAAGCAGTAATTTTTGAAGGTATAAAAAACACCATCCGATATTTTTTTTAGACGTTCTCTAAAAAACATATGCTCATATAGCTGTCAGAAGACATTTTACCTAGCCGGTATGCAGCCCGCCTGTATTCGACGTGTGTTTTGTGCAGCCAAAATCGGCACACTGTGGCATCCTGTAAGCTCTTTGTTGTTGTATATGGACCAAGAAAACAAGGGGCAGTAGCCAACCGTCCGTAATCGAGTTGAATTTACATCCGTGGGGCGCATATGACTCGTGTTATGTACATTTAAAAGTTAGAATGGTAATGATTTAAGGTCCCGATTCATGTCATATCCGTTAATCGAGCTTTACATAATCCTACGTTTTGATTGTTCAAAATTGTTTTCACAGTTACGTATTTATCATTCGCGATTGACTGCGTGTTATGACCTTCCTTAAAATTTGCTGCTTCGGAGCTAAAATAAGCTAAAAAAAGAATTTGAAGGTATATTTTAAATTTTCGATCCATACTTTTTTACCACAAATTGCCCAATACTTCCCCGACCCTCTCCTTTAATGTCACTGTGGCTTCTTCATACACAGGCAAACATCACATCAGTAAAGCTTGCAATAATTTTATTCAGACATTCAGACATAAACATAAAGCTTCGGGGAAAGATGTATGACGTCATTGGTGACACAGATTATCAACAGGGCGCCATCTTACAATCCAAACAATTTACTGCATATTATTTTCGTGGAAAAAAGCTTGTCAAATGGGTATATTTTCTCCACCATGAACTTGGAAAAACATATTACATATTTCGTCAACTAATGCTTCATCAATGTAGGTACCAGATCTGGAAAACAAATGTGGAGTTCATCAATCAGCATAACAGAAAAGCCGACAAGGGACAACATTCGTACCACCTAGGCGTTAACGCTTTTGCAGACATGGTGAGATGTTATCAGACTAAAGTAAAAAGTGTAATCACCTCAATGAAAACTCCATAGCCCACGGAGGCTCCCGTTTGAAATTAACTTAATCCATGTTTTCAGAATAATTTTTACACCTGTGGTTGTAATTCTATGTGTGGGGCGCGCAAATTCCTTGTGGATAAGTTGTAACGTTTCAGCTTGGTTTTCTGGAAAATTTTGGTTACCATTTCTCTCAAGTACGAGTATCTGTATGCTAGTATTTGGCTACATGTAAAACCTGGAGAAGGGATAAAGGTTACACTACGATTACCTGTACTCGTTAGTCTGGCAAAGTGTGTGAAAATGCATCTAACTCATTGAGGATGAGGAATATAAAACGTGAATAATCATGCATGAAGGTGGTTTGGACTCACACCTTGGATGCACAAGAGTTTCTTCCACTTGCCATCAGTGCAGAAGTGGGGCGACTAGATTGGTGTGACGAGACCATATGGATCAATCATGTAGCAACAACGGCAAATAACGTCACATGATTGGCCATGTTTCCGTACAATCGTAAGCACGCCACTGATGTGACTTTTTCAGAAAGGCACTGTCAGCTGTTTGCTGACTAATCTTTGTGTTCACTCATTCGCAGACAAAAAAAGAGCGGAGCCTCCTATATCGACGAGGAAAAGTATCAAATACCAAGATTTATTGTAAAGGAAAGTCAGATTTCCGTCACGGATCACTTCCGGAAATCGTAGACTGGCGCAGTTATGGATTCATCACGCCAGTCAAAAACCAGGTATAGATCGTTATGTCTCAATATATTGGATAAAAGTGTGCTTTACCAAAGTATATGAGGTAGGAGATCGTCCTTGGTATCAACAAGAGCAAATTTCCAGTAGCTATGGATATCGCGCATAAAGCTGATGTCGCCTTACACCCGCATTGGACACTTCATGAAATTCAACTTCAGCTGGTGTGCAGTAGTTCTGATGATGTTCATGCATATTCATGAGACTAAGAGGACTGCACAACATGGCGCATCAGTCAGCCTCTCAGTACTATGTCCTCCGTGTGTTGTTTTGGTTACTGGCCATCCCTATGTCTACAAACCACATTACAGATGAGAGATTCAGTAGCAAGCTAATTTCATCAGAAACACAAGCCCTTCCGTTTTGTGCATCACCCAAGTTAAAAGTCTCCCAGAGAGACAGAGAGACTGATAGACAATCCACGTGACATATGGGGATTTGGAGTAAAAAAATATACCTACTTATTCTTTCCTATTATCGCAGAAAAGTGTAAATTTTGTCATTTTCCTATCTTTTCTATCTGCTACTTGACATTTTGTGTCTGCTACTTGATATTTAGGGCCTGCTACATGACATTTTGTGTCTGCTACATGACATTTTGTGTCTGCTACATGACATTTTGTGTCTGCTACTTGACATTTTGTGTCTGCTACTTGACATTTTGTGTCTGCTACAGGACATTTTGTATCTGCTACTTGACATTTTGTGTCTGCTACTTGACATTTTGTGTCTGCTACATGACATTTTGTATCTGCTACTTGACATTTTGTGTCTGCTACATGACATTTTGTATCTGCTTCTTGACATTTTGTCTTTGCAACACGACATTTTGTGTCAGCTACATGACATTTTGTGTCTGCTACAGGGCATGTGTGCCTCCCCCTGGGCGTTCGCGGTGACCGGTGCAATGGAAGCCCGGAATGCCATCGACTGCCCACCTCACAAACTCCTCTCGCTGTCAGAGCAAAATCTTGTGGACTGTTCCAACAAATACGGTAAGACTTTTGTACACAATTTCTTTTCCCCAGTGTTTGACAACAGGTGGCTGGTGATTTCTTCCATGTTTAGAAATATTTTTCAGTGCTTTAGAAGATTGAACATCATCCTTGCTGTCGTTGTTTTCGTCATCATTATCGCCATCGTCTTCATTCTCGTGATATGGCCGTAATAATCACCCAAATCATCACAAACATCATCATCACTATTATCATCATCATCATCAGTATATTAGGCTTTACAACATTCAGCTTTGAATTTACCGAAATCAGTTCCGTTTTTCGTGCACACTATAACTGAGGTGTGGAGGTTTGACACACGTCGGAAACACATGGAAGGTTTGACACGTTACATAAAGTACCACAATGCTAAACATGTTTAGCAAAATTACAAAGTATATATTTCATGATGTTTAATTGCTAAACACGATTAGTGTAAACATGTAATCGCCATTTACTCGTCATAGGGCATTTTCGTGCTAAACACAAAGGCGACACAAAGCTAAGCATCTACTTATCTAAATATGTAAAATTGTTTCACGGAAAAATAAGCACATTATCATGAAAGCATGTAACAGCTAAACAGGTTAATACGCCGCTTTTATATGACACTATGAATTAGTTAGTTGTTAATCTGTAGGAGTCTCCACGTTCTAATTGCGCTAGCTCGCCGTTGTATACGTGATCTCATTGAAATCGAGGCTGATCGTCTGCTCACCTTTGGGAAAGAAGTCGAGACGTGTCACTGTCTGCGGTATGTATATAGTCACTGATTATTTTCATCTGTTATCGTAAAATTCTTTATGTGTCAGGTGCATCAGTTGTGTTGCCCCGTGCATTATTATGCACGTACATCACTGTTAAGGCGAATACTTTCTAATGCAAGCACTGATGTGTGTGGCAATGTAGGTTTGGACAATATGATTGTCCCATCATGATTAATCTGTCAACTTTGATGGAAGAAATATAGTACGATTTACCTTCTTCCTGCTAGAAGATGTTGAATTTTATCTCGTTTCCTGGCGAAAATGCCACGCGACCGTGGCATGATATCAAACAAGCAGGGAGAGGAGAGGGAGACTTCCACAAACAGCCTTAAAATTATAGAAATGTATGTTGTGACGCCACCCGAGTTACGACAATGTGCAATGCGGCAATAAAATTGAACACAAAAGATCATGATTTCTGAAAACTTGTTTAAATTTTTTAAATTAACGTATGAGGCACGGTCGTATGTCATAGAAATATGACTGTAAATTGCCCATAAACTTGTCACACATGGCGTTTGCTTCTAAACATCTTTTAAATAAATTCAACCGATTGAAAATTAATTGAAGTTAAGAATTTGTGTTTCAGATGAGTTGAGTAACTTGAAGGTAACTTAAATGGAAGATAATATGTTGCAAACAGCGTCCAACAAACTTCACCCATTTGTGCAGGTAATATAGATTGTTATCCCACTTTACCCTTATTCTGTTGCATATGACTGCATATCTTGCTCGAAAAGATCATTTCGTAGTTAAAAAAGAATAAGATGAAACTTTCATATATTTACATATTGTACTCAAAAATAAAGAGAAAAAAGCATAGCTATATCAAGTACTTAAAACCTTAGCCATGCAAGTAAATGAATATTCAAAATTTGCTGTTGGCTTTTTGTGCAAATACTGTACAGTAATAATACGTGGTACTAAATGACTGGCTTGATCACCCAACTTTTAATTAAGAAAACCATACTACGGTATGGTAGGGTTTTGTATGTATATTCCATCTACCATTAGTTACCAGAAATATTAGGCATGTTATCTCACAATATTGATAACTGCTTTTGTGTATTACAAATTCATTACTTATATGTTGTTTTCATTGGATGTTATACAGTAAAATATATTATGTTGCAGTCTGTCAAGATCGCATCCCTTCATCTCTTCAGGGCTGATTCCGGCATCTTTCCCGGGTGATTCAAGATCAGTTCAAATACATGTGGCGTGTGTTAACCAGTGAAATACGAGGGCTAAGAAGTTGGTGCGACCAATCGGATCATTTGTCGTGAATGGACACCACAGGCTTGCACAAGATACGTAATGAAGATTTGTGCTCGGAGATTTGATTGGATGGCTAATCTGTGACTGGATCGAACTACCTGCAGTGTCCATTTCAGTGAAAGGTTCTCCAGTACCGAAGCAGTCACACAACTTGGGTTTCTACAGGAACGGCATATGACTGATGATAAGCGGATGCTGAGATAGTGCAGTTGATGACCTGGGTTACCATTAATGTGATTTGACATTAAAATAACAGTGTTTTATTGAGATTTAAAATATATATAAGTATCTGTTATCTTTTTTATGGATTGCTGTAGTTTTTAGAGTCAAGTTGCCAGTTGACTATCCCTTAACCCCTCATCCATCAAACGGCATAGTGTTGGCTGTACTCTTACATCGACTTTACGTACATATGTGATGTAATTGTTTCAGGTCCACATAAAAAATGTGTATCTCTTATTATTAGTATTGTTTCCATGGTAACATGTTTCCACAGTAATCTATGTTTGTTACTTTCGCATTATTAAATGTCCCATACCTCATATTTCTGGTTACTTTTTTTTTCTTTCAGGGAGAATTCATGCAGGTCTTGCGCGAGCTTATTTTGTTTGCTTTTGGTTTATAGTCATTTCCAGCATTGCCACAATTCTTAAATTTTGCATATTTTAGAGATCTTCTTTAAACACTGACCGCGGGGGTGCGAATGAACACACTAAATTCCTCAGCAGACCAAGCTAAACATCTCTTTTATCCATATGTTCAGGTGGTTACATGTTTAAGAAGTGTAAGCCAAGCATGTGTGAGAAGTATGCGTAGCTTTGTGCATAGGTATCAAACATATTTAGCAGACGGTGTGCTTTGAAGGTAAACATGTTTAGCAGACGGTGTGCTTTGAAGGTAAACATGTTTAGCAGACGGTGTGCTTTGAAGGTAAACATGTTTAGCAGACGGTGTGCTTTGAAGGTAAACATATTTAGCAGACGATATGCTTTGAAGGTAAACATGTTTAGCAGACGGTGTGCTTTGAAGGTAAACATATTTAGCAGACGGTGTGCTTTGAAGGTAAACATGTTTACCAGACGGTGTGCTTTGAAGGTAAACATGCGCACGTTTCCCAGCCAAAAAATTATTTGTGACCTCCATATATTTAATGCCTCCACACTTTCAGCTAAACACCTTTTCACATAACGCGTTTAGACAACAATGAGTGAAAGCAAGATTGTGTGGAGTTTTGTGTCAAGCTCCTAAGTACATACCTTAGAGTGTATAGAAGGAATATATAGGGAATCATCACATACTGAATTCTGCTATTTTGAAGCATGTCAGTAGAACGTTAATAAAGAAAAACCAAATAACGAATAAAGAAAAACTGACTAATTTTAGATCAATAAAGATCACTATACATGTAAATACCAAATATCCACAAAAGGTAAAATGGATGTCATCGATTGAGACTATATGCATACAGTGTTACTTGTTTCTAGGCTGATCAAATTGGTCAAGAAATTGTGGCTTGTAGAGTACAGAATATGTTCGAGTCAAACATTGAGTCCCGTTTAATATTCACAACTTTCCTTAACTAAAGCTGGTTTTGTTCGTAGGTAACTACGGCTGTGATGGAGGACTGGTGGAGACCTCTTACGGATACATCATCGATAACGGGGGGATAGACACAGAGGCTTCTTATCCGTACGAAGCTAAGGTAGGTCAATAGAATGTTCAGTTCCTGTAAAGACACGACACTGCATGGAGACATGTTCTTCGTGGTGACTACTAAAAGTGTGACTTTAATACCAAATACGCGGAGGACATTGTAAATTATAAAAGTGGTAGCGGACTTAGAGACTCTGCAACTTGAAACGATTTTAATGTCAGAAATATACTTTGTTGTTATACAAATAATATATTTTAGGATGTAATTAGAGAGTATAAACTTTCGCTAGCTACATCTAAATGTACACATCTTCCAACACAGACAAATTTGCAAATACTCTACTTTTCTGTTCTATCCCGTAGTGGCGAAGTATCGTTTTAAAAATTCCTGCATCCAGAACAGCGTTCAGATCATCACCAGAATTGAAATGATTGGTGTTTGGCACAAACTCAATCTGTGCATAATGTTTTCCCCTTCGAGTCCGTCCTTTAGATGTAAACTTGCCTTCATATATGCATATAAACGCTGGCAAAAACATAACCTCTTTTGTACAGGCGATAACCGAAGCAAGTAAGTTAAGCGTAAGAGGATTATAGATGTGGATATCTGAGTTCAAATCCCGGTCAGCTCATGTTGGCTTCTTCTCCGGTCATACGTGGAAAGGTCTGCCAGCAACCTGCAGATGGTCGTCGGTTTGCCCAGGGCTCTGTCCGGTTACCTCCCACCTTAATGTTAACCGCCGTCGTACAAGTGAAATATTCTGGAATACGACGGGAAACATCAATCAAATAAATGAAAAAATCAGATCCCGGCCTGAAAGCCCTTCTGGTCACCTCAGTTTGGTTGGGTACACGGTGAATTCGATTGTTTCCTATAGCTTACCGGAAGTCTTTAGCGTTGTCTTATTGTCCTGTAAGTGAAAACATTTTAGCAAGGTTTCCTTGGCAAATTAGGTAAGTAAAACTGTTTCCATCGCTTACAGAATGACAAATGTCGCTTTAACCCTGACGCAATTGGCGCCGAGATCCGGGGATGTGTGGATTTGCCCAAAGGAAACGAGACGGCAATGCAGATCATTGTCTTCACGAACGGCCCCGTAGCGGTGGGACTTCACGCTGATGTCAGCTCCTTCACATTCTACAAATCGGGTAATGACAATTTTAGATGAACTTTATGTTTTTACCTAATTCATGTCTTCGGCCGATCCGCCAGATTTCAGATAAAACTCTCTAACCAGAAAGACGCACCGGTTGGTGTCCCCACTCTCACTGGGTGTAGGAGCTTAAGCGTTCAAGTCATGTGACCATTTAATCAGTCTGATGGCGGATGAACAGCGTATTTATATTTTTAATATATTCCTGCACATTATCCTGATTCAGATTAAATGCATATGATTGAATATAAGCAACTAATTTACATTCAAATACATTTATTACACATGCATCACACCCTTACCTAAAATATTTCTATGTCAAGACTATATATACCAACACGTGGTTCCAAATAGCCACCTTGCAAAAAACATTTTCAAATACTCTTTTCTCCTGCCAGAGAAAATCAAACCATATATTAAAGACTATATCTACATATAAATTTCGACTCTCTTTCATCTATTTTGGCATTGGTTTCATGTTGTTTTTCCTCCTCTAAGCACCAGCCTATTACTTCAGCCTTCAGTTATATTCTCCCTTCGGTGATAAATTAATTATATTATACTACTCAGGAGTATGGTGTAAGACAGATTTAAATGTGCACATTTTTTCAGGTGTTTACGACGATCCGTTGTGTAGCCCTGACGAGCTGGACCACGCGGCACTGGTGGTGGGGTACGGGGTTATGGACGGCAAGAAATACTGGATCGTGAAGAACAGGTAAACATAGTACACATTTTGGTTTAGGGACATTTCATTTCATTTCTTTCACCAGAGGTAGTGTACATAGGTGTGTGGAACACAATAATAGTATGCAAATTAATAACAAATATCAAATAAATGTATATAATATATCAAAACTGTGGTGCCGGATATGGTTTGATAGAGGGCGTCCTTGTGCGTGCGGTTTTCAGACTCTTGTTTTGGTAATTGATACAGTTCACTAATTAATGCAGTTTTACGCATGCTGGATTTAAGACTGCACTGGATTGATAGTGGATTTATATCAGAGATACGAAATAGCTACGAACTCGTAAACGTCCGAAGTAAATTCTTTGTTCTGTTTTCACTACGGAATACACATTTAGGTGTTGTTAAAAGGCCGTGAGCGGAATCTGAAAAACAATAACATCTAAATTATGATCGCTTCCAATTTGGAAGCTGGCCAAAAACATGGTAAATATACACCGATTTGTTTTATGAAGTGAAATGTGGCAATCTCACTAATCTCAGATGTGGTCTGGCTGTTGCTTTGAAGCAGGAGATTTGCCGGGTGCTTGACAAAGTGCGGTTAGTTAGGGCAGTTAGCTTCATAAACGAAATCTTTTTAACTGAAGAAGGTCGCAAATGTTGGTGAAAAAATTAGTTCAAGAAACGGCTCCTGGAGAAAGTTTTATTTAACTACATACCCTATCAAATCATCGTTTGATTTCGGCACTTTACTTTCATTTTCAGCTATGGCGAAGCATGGGGAGAACGAGGCTACATACTTATAGCCCGAGACCATGGCAACCGCTGCGGGATTGCAAATTACGCGAGTTATCCCGAGATGTTGTGTGAATTCTGAGGACTTCATATAACCATCCTGTTGTTATTATGTTCTATATGTTGTTGTGGTTTGTGTAACCGTTTGATAACTGGTGCTGTCAAGACAACAATACAGACTGTTGTGTTGCTCGCAATTCCACTTGCCGGATTTGCTTATATACAGATATGATTAAAATTTACAATTGAACCAAAAAGTTTGTATGACGATTGCGAGCTAATCTACCTGAACACTAAATACATGAAACCACGTGCCATTCCCCAGGCACCGGTAATTGAACAAAACTCGAGGTAGCCAGAACGAGATTCGAACCGGCGACCTCATGGGGGAGGAGTTAAAACACCATAGGGCCAGCTAACTGTGCAACTCAGGCAGTGAATGTTTCCTTGTATCTAATCTCCCACGTGTATTTGTTGCATGTTTTAGAGCTCTTCAGAGCACAGCGTCACTTTGCAACACAACACTTATTCTTGAGTATTCTTGCATGTGGCATTTAATAAATGAATAAATAAAATTGTGGTTTTAAAAGATCCCAAATGAAGGTCTTATTTTTTCCAGTGTTTGTGCTTCTTTGTGTTTCTCTTTTTCATGCATATACAGGCCACCAGAATAGACAGCATACCTGGAGATAGCAGATGTTTATATATCGAAAACACAATGAATGAAATGCCGAATATTGAACACAAATCTGATGCCAAATACTGTGGAGACTGCATACTTTGGTTAAGCCATCGACAGGCATGTCCCTGTGCAATGAACACATGTTGTTTGCCACAAGACATTACGTTAACATTTGAATTTCATATCATTTCATATCGCGCAGAAATGATCCATGGTTGTTTGTTATTTATATATCCCGCAAACTTATCATCAGGTCGACGTAATGTACATAAACAAACCTGTACTATTCTTATCTGACTATCGCTCAGAACGGTCAGACGATTATGTGACCATAGATGGTGAGTCAAGGACAAAATGGAACGCAATCATGGTCACGGGTTCTATATACTCATTCGACCTTCAGGTTGCGGTATTCGCATCTACCATTCTTATTAAGATGAAGCAAAAAATCTGTGGTCAAATGGAGGATACGCTGACAGGACTGGCAGAAGAAACTATAAAGCTTGAAACAGTCACAGCTGAAATCAAAAGGCATTCTTACAGCTATATTTATTTATTTGATTGGTGCTTTACGCCGTACTCAAGAATATTTCACTTATGCGACGGCGATCATCATTATGGTGGGAGGAAACCAGGCAGTGAAATATTCTTGAGTACGACGTAAATCAGCAATGAAATGAATAAACAAATGGGCTTTAGAAAGCGTTAGACTGCGCCAGTGGCCACACCAGAATCATCATTGGTTTGTCGTGAGGAAGGCGGTAGAGATAGTACAGTGACATGACCAAAATACCCTCTTAATTTTGAAAAAAAGCAAAAAAGTTCGAAAGCCAAAAATGTAAAACAAGTACAGCTAATGAAGTATACCATGTGACTTTCACCCTGTGCACTTGGGTGAAAGAAGTGCAGGTTTAAATCCAGCCTTGGGCAGGGATTCAAAACATTTCCCCAGCAAGGAACAAAAAAAGCTTGACGACGCGGCCATTTGCAGTCTAATATTCGTTGAAGATTGCTTGTCCTCCACAAATATCATGTGCCTTTCTTGTATTTTACTCAGTAATTTCTCTTAGGTCGGTGGTTCTGTTCCCTCTGATTGTAACACACACCTGCGTTGTATAAGGGAAATTGTTTTAGTATGGTCTTAAACAACTGTCAGCTAAATGTAGAAATATGCTTTTTGTATTCTTTTTCGTAGGCGGTGATCAAAAATAACGTTCGTATGAAGTCGTCAAAACAAGGCGCCTGTTAATTAAATGTTAAAAAATAATGTTTTGATGTCCATCTGTAACATTTTAGCATTTTATACCAGATGGCAGCCTGGTTCTTCTCGCGTTGGTCGCTGTTGCAACCACTGCGCATGTGCAGTCATTTGGCTTGAACACAGAGTGGTTGGTTTTCAAAAGAAGCTACGGCAAGAAATATGTCGGAGATGAAGACATGAGGAGGTAAAATGAAGAAAAAATGAAATCCGAAAATTACGATAGGCAACAATGCGCTTAACTCATTAGTGGCCTGGTCATAGTGACAAATGCCTGTACCACAGGTGAGATTAGCATTTTTGACTAATTATTGGTGAGAGGAGCCTACGTGTGTATTAAGACTAAATGATGCTACACCACCGTGTATCCCAATAAATCTGTCAGCCGGCACACAATGGGAAACTCTACTCCAATTGTAAAGAACACATCTAAAAATTGTAAGAACCTTTTCTATAAGGCAGCTTATATAAAGTCAAACGAGCCTTCAATTTGTGTTTAATTCTGAGCGTGTTCTTCCATCAGATGCCTGACTTGGGAGAGCAATGTGAAGGTGACCGATCTAAATCATTATTCGGGAACCCAGATGAACGGACAAACAGACGTGCGTGCGAGCAAACTTAATGACAGACAGATAAATGGGTGAACTAAGGCTGGCCGGAGGGACAAGCTGAAATCAGTAGAGAACTCCACAAAAGGTGTACAGAAGTATAACGAATGTCCTCTATGTAAATAAATACATAGCGTTAAGCGATGGCCCATTCTGGAGCCCCGTCCACAATAAGGAAACGGGAATAAGTAACCAGGCGCTAACTTCCGTTTCTTATATATATATATATAGGTTGTGGGTTTCCCCAATGTTCTGTCCTGTTTCCTCCCACCATTATACTAGCCGCCGTCTATAAGTGAAATATTCTTTAGTACGGCGTAAAACACCAATCAAATAAATAAATAAATAAACCATTTATATATACTGAGCCAAGACACAGTTTTAGACAAATTTTGAAATGAGTTTTCATGAAATGAATTGAGTTTTTGACACATTGGTGTTGAAAAAATACGGAGTTTTCTGATTTGTTGAAATTGAGATTCTAATAGGACATTTGCAAGAAAAACCCCTGTAAGTATAGAGCTCCCTCGGAGGTTTCTAAATACTAAACGCATTCCAAAATAAGTCGTTTAAAGTTTTTGGCCAAACAACATAAAACAAAATATATAATACAATACAACAATAATAGGTACAGGTGTTATTATACATTTTAATTAAGCTCCAGAATATTAAACATATACATGTACCGTATGCCTTTAAACATGGAATTACTAATTTATTTTGCAAAGCTATGTAGTTTAAACAACTTCCGTGTCCTAACTGAGAAATCCAGGTTTAGCCCTAACCACGGGGAGATGAGAGATACAAAATGCCATGCATATGAACCACAATATCATGCCTATAAAGATAAGTAAAATAAGCCGAGTACTGGAATCTATTTTAAACTGTTCCTTCTCACAAAGGAACATCAAAAACACTTGAAAAACTATTTGCTTTGTTCTGTTTTAGGAGAAACCTTCAGTTTTGCAGGAGAGAGAAGACGGTATCAGTAGCTATTGAAGAAACATGTGAGGCATCTTAAAGGTGCTTGCAAGATTTCATTGACGATTAAATTTTTTTTAGAAACATAAACAAAAAATCACAGGAATGAAAGATGAAAGTTAACACTTTCATTTTGTTGAGAAACCAAATAAGATAGCTGGTTTGAAAATGGGTCAATTCGTTTGATTATTTTAATCTGCTTGTGAGTTTGGTGCTGAGCGGTTTGTATTTTGGGTGTGATCAGCATTTGCTTGGATTGGATATCCCAGGTGTTGGCGTGGTGTTGGTCAGCTTGAGTGACGATAATGATGAGAGCTCTGAGGTTGCGACAGAGCTTGTTCTGTGTTGCTGAATGTTGGCTGATAACACTGGCTAAATGACAATGTCCCCATCTGTGCCTGAAAAAGAATTTCATTAATTTTGTATTGAGCTGTGCGTCTCATTTTGGTATCTAACTCTGATAATGTCTCTGTCACATATCGGCCAAATGTGTCCACTGCGTTGGTCTTTTGTTTTTCAGTTTTTGGCCTACCTTTTTATGCAACTGACTGGGCCAAACTCTTAATGTGATTCATTTTAGGATCTAACTCTGATAATGTGTCAAATGCGCAGGTGTTGTTTTTCAGTCTTTATGCAACTGACTGGGCCAAACTCTTGACGAGTTCAAATTCCTCATCAACTTCCCTTTCCTTTGTTTTTTTTTCTCAGTACACATTCAGGGGCTCTTTGGTGGACTTCATTAATTAAGGTTCAGTGTCGTCAGTAACAATACATGTAGAACGATTTGAGTTGTCATTCGAAATTTTCTCCTCGGCATCTTGTAAGCTTCCGGTCACTTTGCAGTCTGTTTTTTCCAGTCGGCGACGTTAAAAAAATAAATGCAGGAAAAACATGATAATTTCTTGTCTATTTAACGCCGTCATGGACTGAAGAATGGTTGAGTGTGGCTTAGGAACTCAACCCTACAGTGATGGCGAAGATATTGCCATTCAACGGTCGAACGACAGTGTTTTTCAGCTACAAGGATTACCGCAGGATCTTGCTCCTGGCCCTAGTTGACCTAAATTATAAATTCCTTTATGTAGATGAGCGTCAGAACGCGCAGGAGACTCAAGACAATCCAGGAGGACAACTCCCTCAACATCTCACCTCCGGGTAGTATCCATGGGGTCCCAGGATCATTAATTCATTACCACATAGTTGCAGATGATCACTTCCCCATGACTAAAGAAATAATAAAGCCCTGTCCACACAGGCATATGGACAAAGATCAGAGGATTTTTATCTGCAGACTCTTGGGCAAGACGGATTGTAGAAAACACCTTTGGCGTTCTGACAAATAGGTTTAGAGTGTTTTTTACCGCAATCAAGCCCTGATAAAGTGACATCTTTAATTCTAGATGCAGATTGTCTACACAATTATATAGTGAAAAAACAAACAAACAAACACACGTACATACAGGTGTTGGGGACGTGTTGAATGAAGACCGCACATTAACTGCACGTCCCTGGAGACGTCATCCACCACTGCTTGGAGAGCTCCCTAGCATACTTAGAAATCGAGCTAGAAGTGCCAAGGAGCAGCGTTAGCTTTTCACCACAACTCTCTGGAGTTATCAACTGCGATTGACCATGTTCTGGATGTATTTTTATACGTCAGCTATTACTGGCGGAGCGTATAACGGTATAGCGATTTTGCCCGCCTTCCCTTTTGTGTTCGTGTACGAGCTACATCTGAAATATTTTAACATGTGCGGTTTTAATATTGGTGGATACATAGATAAAGGCGTAATGATGTGCAGCGACTGACATTAGTCCATTTCCAGAGTTGCCTTGGTAACCAGATCACCATTTCCCCTATACATCTCAAATTGTTTTCCACGTGCAGTTGTAATTTTCGGTGGATACATAAATACACAGATGATGAAGTGTCGGTACTCACATTTGTCCGTTTCCATGGTTGCCATGGTAACCACCTTGCTATTTCCCTCATACATACTGTATTGTTAAGCACAAACTTCGTGTCTGGGCCATATTTAGTTTTAATTCGTAGTGGGTGCTTAGACACAGATATGACGATGTGTCATGACACACATTTGTAAGTTTTTCATGGTATCCAGATTGCCCTTATCCCTACATATAGCGAGACAAGCCGAGAACGACTGGCACAGCAGGATCTCTGGTCACACACACACTCTGTTTCACGTACCGATGCAACAAGCCTTGTCGGTTTGATCACTAATTTTGCCACCAAACTTTCGGAAGTACTTGAACACCATGAACAGTATGTACAATCTTTATCTACCACATATTTAGGCTATCTGAAGAGGCTTGCATCTGATATTCCCCGATACTCACGGGGAAATAAACCAATCCCTGAGGTAAACACAACCTAAACACAAACCAAACCCTGAGGTAAACACAACCTAAACACAAACCAAACCCCGAGGTAAACACAACCTAAACACAAACCAAACCCTGAGGTAAACACAACCTTAACACAAACCAAACCCTGAGGTAAACACAACCTAAACACAAAGCAAACAAATGCAAACGTAAATCAAAAACTTGCGTGACCGAAAATCAGTTTTTCAGATTACCGTGTTTATAACAATGTCAAGCACATATAATATGCAGACGTTGAATACTTTCGTTTCAGGATACTCAAAGAGCAAGCATTCTCTTATTTTATTCTGTCTACACACACACGATAAGTTGTACATTCCTGCCAAGTATCACACGTGCAGAGATACAGCAGAAATAATTGTACTCAGATTAAAGGCCTTTTCATAAAAGTTTGCGTCGGCTCCTATTGGGGTCGGGATACAACCGTGATTGTGAGCACGTGCGCGGAAATTCTAAAGCTGGAAATCCTATCATGCGGTGTGATGAGGAAGAGTCTAATCTTCACAGGCTGGATCTTCGAAGTACTCCAACGGATACTTGTGCGCTTGTGAAGTTAAAACATTGCTTAAAGTGAAAGACCACTAAAAATGAAGTTGTGATAATTGAAAAGAGCATAAAAAACCGTATCTGAAAATACCTTCAATGCTTTCTTAACATTTTTCTTTCTCACCAAATTAAACGTAGTCAAATGATTTGATCTCATGGTGGACTTTATGGAACAGTCTGAAGAACAATGACGTCACACATTTCTTTTAGCCGCTAAACAGCCTCTGATTGTTATAGGATTACCTTGTGTATGAATATACATGTAGTATGTATATTTAATGTTGAATTTTCACTATCATAGGCTGTTTAGTAGCTTAAAGGAATGTCAAAGTCAGGAAGCGTATTTTCAGATACAGTTTTTCGGCATGTTTTTTTTTATTTACCACTTCATTTTTGAGTTGTCTTTCACTTTAAACGGACCTGCGGGTGTCGGCCTAGTCAGAGACTCAGAGCCGACGACATCCTGACCTTATTTATATAAACGGTGTAGAATTTATTCCATAGGTAAATACAACATAAGTGTAAGCCACCTTTGTGTATAATTGTCAGTTTAAATTCCCATGACAAACACTCAAATCATCATCATCAAATTTCGATCTTGCATGCATATACTCTGGCAGATTTGCCGGCTTTATGACGACGTGCCTGTTGTACACGTGCATGTCCACGTGGGTGGGAAGTGATAGGGAAATTTATTGTAACTTAATAGCCATTCACTATGCGGATAGCGGTCATTGAATTATTCACCATATTCGATATTCTTAACACCATTAACGATATTCTTAACGGTCGTTTAACCTCACTGAGTTTCCTGCTTTACAAGGCTCGGGCTGGGGCACATTGCCCCTAAGTGTTTATACACTTTCTTCAGCCTTTCGTGTATCACTTCTTATCACTGGGACAGATGTTTCAATGTGTACAGAGGGCTATAGCAGTGACTTGGCTGGTGACTGCGAAGGTCTGCTGAGTGGCACATGACTGGTGGCTTAACTTTGATTGGGTAAATCAAAGGCAGAGAGTGAGGAACTGGTTATGATTTATCTATATCTTTCAGGCGTGGTTAGAAGCAGAAAACAGTCTTGTTTTGTGCCACACATTTTTATCAGGTTGACAAATCTCTGCATGTTGTAAGTTAATGTGAAGACTTACTTCATTTTGGATCACCGGGAGCACACTGTTAAACCATAACGCTACAATGACTCCTAACTCATTAACACTACAGGTTTGATTATCACTCTAAAATTTCACCCGTCATCAAAATAAGTGAAAATTTCTTGAATATAGCTATTTACAGGCATCAAATGAATAAACAAATAAAATGGCACCATTTGTGCATGTGGAGATGAGGGACACAATGAATATTATGATATTAATATCCAAATAACGAAAAACGTATTTATCAGGACGTTCAAATAAAAACTTCAAGTGGAGTACAATGGTGACTCCGGTTGTGTTGTATTCGTATACTTCCTGGCTGTCAACTCCACGGTTGGCATGAGAGCAGCTACCGCAATGACGTGCGACGAATGCTCCTGTGAGTTCGCAATGAGGAGATGACAATGTCAATCCGTGGATTGATCACTGCAGCTTTATCTGAACTGTCGTGTTTAGGTTTGAGGAACATTGCACGCTCCGCAAGAAGAGTCAAGGTCACAAAGCTCCTAAAAACAAAGAACGATATCATATTTAGCATGTAATCGTATATCTGAATTTACATCAACGAAGTCACGAAAACTGGACAAACTGTGACATCGCTTATTTTTTTTTACCGAGAGCTTAATCTATTGTGCAGACTTACACTCATTCTACACTTAGGTAACATACAATGAATGTGTTTACATAGTAAAAACGTTATCTGGGCTAATTCAGAGAAATACATACCACCAGGGATCCTCAAAACCTCGCAAAGTCGCAAAGTTCTGAGTTTCAGTGACAATGGGCAGACACACGATGTCGTTTGATTTTCAACTACATATTTGATCACTATTTTGTGCTACACGAATCAAAATGTGAAATTTTCTTACGAAGGGTTCTAGTAGCCTTAATCATCATATGAATATAACATCGGACCTCATCATAACACTGAATCCTTTCAGTATAGTACACTCAGAGATTTCACAATTCAGCGGTGTCTGCTTGCACCTGAAGAATGGAAGCATGTTTTACACACGTAAAATTGAATTCTGTGATTCCGATACCGATTTTCCAGTTCATGCGAGCGATGCCATGTATTCCTATCGAGCTATAATTCGTTTATTAAAACCATGGGATTAATCTGTGAAAATGACCCTACATTTCACGAGTTACCATAGACAATGATTGTACAATTTATAAGCCTTTACGGTAAGTCCATCAAGCTATTAATAGTTGTGAAGTGTTTCACCCTGTCTATCATATTTTGTTTACAGTCGCACCGCTTGTGCGCGTTCAAAGTGAGCAAAACTTGGCAAAACTTGGTAAAAATTCTAGACTTGTTACCCTCTTTTCTTCAAATATTTTCCGGTGGGTTCAGACGTAGAGTTTAATCTTTATGGTTTTTACTTATGTGAGATACAGTCGTGAAGTTTCGGGCATCCTGTGTAACTGCCGATCCTTCTGCATGCTGGATGGCAGAAACTTTGACTCGGTCGCTGTTCTCACAGCGATCCGGACTGGCGAGACTGAATTCGGTCCGAATTTGGACCTGCTCCCTTAAAACAGTGTTATAGTTCTCAAATAGCCAAATGTAGCCTGTCAAATCCGACCTGTTTCTCAGTTTACTTGATATCATGTATCGTTTCGCAGCGGTGCTAAACATTTTTATATCTATATTCCGAAAAGTTCACCGTGGAACGTGGATTTTTATTTCTATCAATCATCGTTAATAAAAAAGAGCCCTCCCTTCTCCCTCCTCTAAAAAGTGGTTGGGGTAGTTCTGGCAGGCAGTGCCGCCCACCTCCCTATTGTCCATTCAATACATAAGCTACCCTAGAGAGTTGCACGCTGGCTTCAGTTTCACACACCACGTGACTAATGTAAGCCTGGTGAAGTTACTGCCTGCTCTGTGACCCACAGGACGCAACTGTCTCTTCTCAACAATAGCTATTTTATTGCAGTTAAATCAAATTATGGTCTCAGTTCATCGTCACCGATCTCATATCCCCACATCAGGCTTGGCCACCTCAAAAATACCTCTGGCAAATATGTATGTCATTAGCAAATGAAATATCATGTTATGGTCTCATATAACTTTTTTTAAGTCTTTCCTTTCTAAACTAATATCATTATGCTGGAATATTTTCTGTGTGCAGTACAATATGTACCTAAAATAGTTCTGCTTTTACAGAAAGTGTAATTGGTGTTTTCCATATAATGTTATTCATATTACAAACAGCAGTTAGGTGCCGCACGTTTTTTCCACTTCAAACTGTGAGCAAAAAGCACTGACACATGGCTTATCTAAGAGAACTTAATAATAATTAAAATTGCATGGGCAATATAACGATTTCACTTGATACCAAAATGCTTTTCGCCTCTAGAGTAAAATTTTATACCCAAAATCGTGTTATCATTAAAAGTGCTTATTTGCAAAACGCTTTATTTATTCCATTCGAGGGTGTAGGAAATTTAAGATTTTAGGGTTTTACCTATGCGGGAGGCAGCCGCGTGGCTGCCAGTTTGGCGAAATCCCAGATGGCCGGAACTTTGACGTGGTCTGCTGTTCGCACGGCGATCCGGACAGGTGAAACTGGAGGAACTTGCCAACGGTCCTGATCCAGCGTTCGCGAGTTCCGAATTTGGACCTATTACCTACGGCATCGAATCAATGTCGAAATTCTTTCCACTAAATCTGTGTTAGGCAGCGTAGTGTAGTGAGTGGAGAAGACGTAAGTAGAAATGTCCTCATGCGGTATGTGTGTATGAGCGTCTAGTTCTTGAATGGGACGTTAGCTTCTAAACAGTATGTCGATTCATATATAATGCATATGTAGTCTGATAACCGTACGAGTTCTGTGTTCCGTTGTCTCTTGTAAATAGTTCATCAATGAACGTCTAATCGACCTGACTATGTGCCCTGATACCGTACCAACCACTAGGCAGCCTTTTAACCCAAGCACTTTACACTGACACCCAACCCTCCAGTTGGCAGCCTATTTACCGAGTCAGTACATTGACACCGGATCGGTCAGTAGGCAGTCTAAATACCGGATCTCTTGAGTACGGCGTAAAACACCAATCAAATAAATAAATAAATTATAAATATAATATACCAAGCCAAAGCACACTGACACCTGACTGACCAGTAAGCAGCCTACATAATGAGTCGTAGTACATTGGTAAAGGTTCTGTAGCCAGCCCATAGACGGAGTCTTACTCCACTGACACCGTGCCAGTCAATAGGTAGGACACATGGCCGATCAGTAAGTAGGCCATATACTAAGTCACATTACACTGACACCGGACCAAAAACTAGGTACGTGATATACTGAGTCATAGTACGCTGACACAGGGCCTATCAGTACGTGGGCGATATACAGAGTCAGAATACACGGACACAGGGCCGATCAGTAGGTAGGCGATATACTGAGTCATAGTACACTGACACAGGGCCGATCAGTAGGTAGGTGACATACTGAGTCACAGTACACTGACATAGGGCCTGTCAGTAGGTAGGCGATATACTGAGTCACAGTACACTGACACCGGGCCTATCAGTACGTGGGCGATATACAGAGTCAGAATACACTGACACAGGGCCGATCAGTAGGTAGGCGATATACTGAGTCATAGTACACTGACACAGGGCCGATCAATAGGTAGGCGATATACTGAGTCACAGTACACTGACATAGGGCCTGTCAGTAGGTAGGCGATATACTGAGTCACAGTACACTGACACCGGGCCTATCAGTACGTGGGCGATATACAGAGTCAGAATACACTGACACAGGGCCGATCAGTAGGTAGGCGATATACTGAGTCATAGTACACTGACACAGGGCCGATCAATAGGTAGGCGATATACTGAGTCACAGTACACTGACACACGGCCGACAACTAGGTAGGTGATATAGTGATTCATAGTACACTGACACAGGGCCGATCAGTAGGTAGGCGATATACTGAGTCATAGCACACAGACACAGGGCCGATCAGTAGGTAGGTGACATACTGAGTCACGGTACACTGACACAGGGCCGATCGGTAAGTAGGCGATATACTGAGTCACAATACACTGACACACGGCCGATCAGTAAGTAGGCGATATACTGAGTCACAATACACTGACACACGGCCGATCAGTAAGTAGGCGATATACTTGATTGCTAAGGCTATCAATGACTTTCCAATAATCTCTGGGATTATGTGAGCACATGTGTATTAACCTTTTTGAGGCAATATTTGATGCTTCCAAATATGTTTGTCCATGGTTCGTTTGTAGTGCCTACTTGCCATTACCAGGTTTCTATTGTTTTCTATAGTTTTGTGCTTTGCGTTGATGCGTTTTGCTTTATGGTATTTACCTCTTGCCTTGCGACACGTATGACAAAACCAAGGTTTGCTATGAGCTGTCTTGGAATTTTCTCTAAAATGTTTGTTTATTGCCAAAATGTTGGCCACACTACTAGAGGACATCAAGGAGATTCTGGTATTTAACTCATTTATCTGCTCTGTCGTCAACTGTTCGGGATTAACAGATTCAAATTGATAAGTAACTGATCAACGTTAGTTTCGTTTACAGAGCAAACAAAGGCACATTTGCGGGATTTACCCTATTTTCTTTTACAAGGTACAGGCGTAATTAATTTCTGGACTTGTTGCGAGTCTCCTTGACGGTCACTAGGTGTTAATTGTACATGTATGTTCCATTTTAGAGTGAACAGAATACGATGATGCAAGCCTGAAAACAGGGCGTCAAAACCCAGAACATCAAAACTGTTGAGGTATTAAGACAAGATACCTTACATATAGCATAATCAACTACAGATGCATTTCCAAATTTGTAATCTCCAATATTCTTGTCATTTCCTGCTATGCTGTTTAAAATAATGAGGCTTTTCGATTTACAAAGTTCTACCAGCTTTCTGCCCAGGTTATTTACCCTACAATGGGCAAATTTACAGAAGGCCAAAAGTACGCGACTAAATGAAAAAAAAGACTCTAGTACGACTCCGGACCAACCAGTATGCAGGCAATTTAACGACTTCTAGAACACTGACACCGGACCAACTAGCAGGTAGGAGATATACCGAGCACGAGGGGATGTGAAATCAGGATTGCCAGATGTGTGGCTTACCCTGACACTCAGATGTGTGGCTTACCCTGACACTCAGTGCGGTTTACCCATGTAACATGTGTGGCTTACCCTGACACTCAGTGCGGTTTACCCATGTAACATGTGTGGCTTACCCTGACACTCAGTGCGGTTTACCCATGTAACATGTGTGGCTTACCCTGACACTCAGTGCGGTTTACCCATGTAACATGTGTGGCTTACCCTGACAATCAGTGCGGTTTACCCATGTAACATGTGTGGCTTACCCTGACACTCAGTGCGGTTTACCCATGTAACATGTGTGGCTTACCCTGACACTCAGTGCGGTTTACCCACAGACATCGTATCCTATCCAACAAAACAGTCTAACAAGTCAAGGCGAAGTAAAGCAATTCGACTTTAAAAGTAAAAAAAATTACACACACATATGATATCGGGAGAATGACTGATGACGTGGAACCAAACTGACTCTTCGATCAAGACACAAGGGGTCCATGATATAGCTTGAACATTTTACAGCGATGCCCCGCGACCGTCTGCCAGGTAAAGGGAAACAACCGTGCAGCAGTACACCATGGGCTAAGTTACGATTAACCCGACGGCTAGAAAAATGGCCAAAAGACCATAAAGCCCGGAGGCCACACACACAAGATAGAACGCCCAGTTGTAGGAAAACACTTGGAAGGAAATCCCCGGGATTCCAAAACCCATGGCCATACTGTTAGCGAATATTGCGATGCCGATGATGTTAAAGACAGCTGGAAAGAGAAAAAAAAGAACAGCAAATATCCTATGGGTTTCCAATTAGACCATTGTAGCTATCTGAACTGATTGGATAGTGTTCAGGAAAGCGGGGAATGCTTTGGCAGTATAGTTCTTTCATTACCATCCATGGACGGATAAATGAATGATTATGTTTTATCACCACAATATCAATACATAAATACTTGACAACAGAAATGCATGTGTCGAAAGTCTGCTTTGCGGCGTTAAAAAAGCTAATGAAAGTGGTCATCAGTGAGAATTTCATTTCAGGTTTAATAACGAAACTGTGTGACAAGTTTTCCCGTGTAAACTAAATGGTATGTTCGAATTACACTGTCATACTCATAAGTATCTAAATATGGATACAGTGAGTAACATGCCAAAAGCAAGCTCTGCTGAAAATTCTTTATAGAGGACGAAAAACGTTATGGTGACGTCATCTGATTTAACGCTTAATTCAGTACGGTGTATTAAGGCCTGGTCAACAGGGCCGATAGATAAAGTTCATATTCTGTACGGCGCACGCACCGTTATCTACACTCACTTTACACCACTGCCACCACCAGACAAACTTGAAATGTTTAGACTTTAGCCTCGCCACTGACGCCCTAAGCGTCCAAACCGACATTCGCATATCAGCCGTCAACCAAATGGGCGTTCCCGGTCAACAATCACAAGACCAGTTTTCAAAAACGACATATAACACAAATCATGAAAGAACTAAGAAAATGTATAAAACAGAAAAATGGGAAAGAGCAGCAGTTAACAGTTTCCAACGATGACGAAAAGACGCAAAGAATGATCTAGGCAGATGAGAAAAATCAGTTTCCAAATCGTGAGATTTGATGGGGTTTTTGCGTTTTCTGACATGACTTCCTGTTCATCACTGTGACCTCCACCTTGGCATTGTTCATGATTTCTGCTAAAAAATTGCCACTGATGTCTGCCCTGGCGTAAAATAAACGTAGATAGCAGCGTGTGCACTGTGAGGAGCATGGACACACCTACCTGTTGCCGTGTTGAAAAGGAAGGCAGCTAGCGTGGACTTCCTGTTCCGGGCCTGAGACCTGCACACATACACCAGTAACACGCAAAACGCCGGAAGTGACATCAGAAACCCAATGGAAATCATAGCCTGGAAGCCTTTAAACCAATCTGCAACATTAAACGCGTGTATTATAAACATAACTGTAGCCATACCCAGAGGGAAAACACAGCAGATATGCCGTGCGTGCAGTGATATATGTACTGTTTGTAGGTTTAAACATGGTTATTTATTTGATTGGTGTCTTACGCCGTGCTCAAAAATATTTCGCCTAAACGACGGTGACCAGCGCAGGGACGGGAGGAAATCCACGGTCGTCCGTATGTTGCTGGCAGGCCTTTTAAAGTATGACTGGAGAAGAAACCAGCATCACATGGGCTTGAAATCACAACGATCTTATTGGTGAGAGGTTCGTGGGTCATTGCGCTGCCATCATGTCAGCGATTAGTTTTAGCGTCCAGGTACATATGCACCAAACCCTGAAGAGATTATCAGTAAACGTACCTAGAGGAGACGATTGTCGTGTGTAACGCCCATCTGACGGATGACGTCACACATCATTGGATTTCGGGCCAAGAAAATCAATCTGCAGTCTTCCGTGCAGTATTAAAACCGTTCACTGCTTCACTTGTACATGTTACTGTAGTGACAGTCGAAGTAACCAGCACAGTACAAATGCAGTATGGATGGACGACTATATTTCGGAGGTTATAGACATACATTAACTCTCCTTTGTTTACATCCGACCTCCAGCAGTGGAGCATTCTTTCATTAGTCAGTCATGGTTATTCCTCCTTGAGAGTAAATACCTCAGATTCCTCTATTCACCAATAAGACTGCATACACAAAGTATAAACACTGACAAATGGCATTTCCCATTTGAAGTCTAAACAGACGACATAGGAAGTGTGATACTGAAATAGGACAGCATGAAAATTAAAAACAATCCTCCATAAGTTTCAAGTAACAATGACATAAATCTATCAATGGGAGACTCGGACGGGCTTACACAGAAAGGTCCAGAAACATGGTTTTCTGATGTAACGTTGCAGTGCTTGTGTTCTACCCAAGCGTTTTGTGTGAACACGTGCATCGAGAAGTGTGAGTTACGAGAATGAACACGGGAGGACGCAGTTTTGTGTGAACACGTGCATCGAGAAGAGTGAGGTACGAGAATGAACACGGGAGGACGCAGTTTTGTGTGAACACGTGCATCGAGAAGTGTGAGGTGCAAGAATGATCAGAGGAGGACGCAGTCTTGTGTGAACACGTGCATCGAGAAGAGTGAGGTACGAGAATGAACACGGGAGGACGCAGTTTTGTGTGAACACGTGCATCGAGAAGAGTGAGGTACGAGAATGAACACGGGAGGACGCAGTTTTGTGGGAACACGTGCATCGAGAAGTGTGAGGTGCAAGAATGATCACAGGAGGACGCAGTTTTGTGTGAACACGTGCATCGAGAAGTGTGAGGTGTAAGAATGATCAGAGGAGGACGCAGTTTTGTGTGAACACGTGCATCGAGAAGAGTGAGGTACGAGAATGAACACGGGAGGACGCAGTTTTGTGTGAACACGTGCATCGAGAAGAGTGAGGTACGAGAACGAACACGGGAGGACGCAGTTTTGTGTGAACACGTGCATCGAGAAGAGTGAGGTACGAGAATGAACACGGGAGGACGCAGTTTTGTGGGAACACGTGCATCGAGAAGTGTGAGGTGCAAGAATGATCACAGGAGGACGCAGTTTTGTGTGAACACGTGCATCGAGAAGTGTGAGGTACAACACTGAGCACAGGAGCTCGCAGTTTTGGACGGCTGTCTTACAGGCGGGATGGAGTTCTAAACCTTCCCAGTAGGGCACAAGACGTAGAGAGGCACTGAGATGAGAACAGTCAAGACTCAGATAAAGGTGGGAAGGAGTTTTATTTATCCCGCCCTCGGCGAGACCTGGTTATCTCCCCTTTCCCAATTACCAGTTTGATATTTACTGTTTGCATTGTTTTCATGTTATTGCCTACATGTATTAAATGTGATGACACAGCATTCTGAGTATTTATAGATCACTGACGACGACTAAATCGCATTTAACCTCACTGCAATTTACCGCCACTTAACTCTCTTTCAGACATGGTACTATTGGGCGTGTAAGTTGTACTTCTTAAGCACTGATGTGAACAGTAAGAATCGAACCCTAACACAGGTAAACTGACATGTGGCCGATTGCCGACCACCACAGTGCCGTCGCTGCTCTGGTGTTATTAAATATGCTGTAATCTTTTATAATATGTGATGTTGTTGGAAATGGATTTTGTTTTTACCGACTTGGAACAGCCCATTATACTATACATGTACGCAGACGGATTAGAGGCTAACACCTGACAGTCTTCAGGACAATGGGTGTCGTTTGCTTGCAATGTAGCTATACAGCAAAAATATATAGTCCATTGTATGAATGTGCGGAAGATCTACACCTGTGCACACTGCTCTAAAATCGTTTCCTTGCCAATCCTAAATTGTGGGATATTTATTAAACTGATTCATTCGTATCGCAGCCCTGTCGGAAAGCATTTACATCGCTTTTACTTTTTGGCAGGGATGTCATTTAACATATGTTGAAGTGCATAATATATCGTTTTAGTTGCGAGATGTGGATCTTTCTCGAGATGGACTGTTACGCCATTTTGAATAGTGATATATTAATAATGTAATATCCACCGTTACGATCGTGTAACGTAAATAAAATTCGCGTGTTATGTAATATCACCATCTAGCGTGCTAAATGTTGCCCCTTGATGTAATAAACCCAATCTCCTAGTCTTGTAATAAAAAATTCCACGGAAGCACGCAGGTTGCTGGCGGATGTTCAGGAGAGGAAGCCAGCATGAGCTGGACTTGCACTCACAGCGACCGCATTGGTGGTAGGCTTCTGGGTCCTTACGCTGCTTTAGAGCGCTAACCAACGGGGCCACGGAAGCCCCGTAGACGTTTAATAACCACACTAACAGGGAATTTGTAAGCTCACCCGCTCGCAGCGTTGTTGGTGACCTTTCTATGTTGAAATTGTGGACTACACACTGGATTTGATGCACAGGTTACCACTGGAGAAATACTTCTACATCCAGGTGACTATCTTCCCTTAAAATTATATATAATTTAAAGGATTGTGATGCTAGTTTTGTTAATGAAACTTGCCTTTGAGAATTTGACATCAGGTACTGTTTTACTGGTTGACGGTCATGAACTTTGTTCTGAATATTTCACTTCTCAGAAAACTCGCTATGATCTGGATATTTCGCTTGAACGACAGTCAAGCCCTTTGTGCTGTCTTAAGTTCCTCAGAAACCAATTTTTTTCCACCTAGTGTGCAAGTCTGTCAATAACTTGTCAAAGGCCAGTGGTTTATCCGAGGCATTCTGATTGACTTCAACCATGTCTATAAACAAGAATCAGAAAGCTATAAACGGTATTTCACACAGGTAATTCACCTTAAATCTGATGTACTGAACGAAATCAATAAAGAAGAAAAGTTCCTCTGAAATGCATCCAACACTGACAATATTTGAAATACGAGAGCACGGCATTTAACGATTTGTTTGCAGTGTCGTGGATATTGAAAGCCGATTTAGCGCAACAGGAGCCTCTCACCAATGCGGACGCTGTGAGCCAAGTCCAGCTCGTGCTGGCTTGCACTCCAGCCCTGCTTTCCAAAACCGAACAGTAACCTGTGGATTGTCATAGGTTTCTTCCCACCATATTGCTGGCCGCCTTCGTATAGGTGAAATATTCTTGATTGCGGCGTAAAATACCAATGAAATAAATATGTAAATAATAATCTCCAAGATTTATGTATTTGATCTCTTACCATATTCTATTATATCTCCAGAGAATTCGCATTTGTTCCCTCCATCTACAGACTCGGAGCAAAACATCCATACACCAGCGTTGAATACCGCAGCATCTGCGATGTCTAAACCAAACCAGTAGGGGGCGCCAAAGGCGGTGGCATTTAGGGCCAGTGCTATGAAACCCAGAATGACATGCGCCAGATTTATCCTTAAAATGTATTCCCCGCCCGGTGCCATAATGGACTCACTTCGCCGACTTCTTGTTGGTTTCGCTGCGCTGAATTCACTTGATCTCGAATTGTTTTCAGGAGTCCTGTATAAAGTGAGAGAGCTGCAGCTCCACGGACATCCTTTTATAGGACACCGTGGGTCAGACAGTGTGACTATCGGGCAAACAGGGTTAAATGATAAAGATCAGAGGATATTAACCCAAATGTCATAAATACTGATGGTCTGTTATCTTGATCATTCCTTTGCACAATAAAGGTGTCAAGTCTGTCGACCGGCCATTGTACACCGACGGTTATGTCCGAGTCACCTGTTATACCACCGGATCATACTCTCTCAACAAGGTTGGCGCGCTAGCGCAATGACCCAGAAGCCTCCCACCATTGCGGTCGCTGTGAATTCAAGTGCAGCTCACGCTGGCTTCTTCTGTGGCTGCACGTGGGAAGACCTGCCAGTAACCTGCGGATGGTACTGGGTTTCCAGCGGGTTCTGCCCGGTTTCCTCCCACCATAATGCTGGCCGCCGTCGTATAATGAAATATTCTTGAGCACGGCGCAAAACACCAATGAAATAAATGAATAAATAAATACTCTCTGAAAACGGCCGTGTAAAATCGGTAGACACACAATAATAAAACTGAACATCTACACATGGCTGTGTACCTCTGGTACATAAAGGCTGTAGAGGTTCACTTTTGTTACAGTGTGTGTACCTGTGGTACACCGTCGTGTTTAAAGAGTATGTCACGGAATCTGCCTGTGTCTTCACTTCAAAACGATGGTTGAACGTGGGAGTGAGGAATGGGGGTGGGGTGGGGGTGAGAGTGTCATTGATAAAATGTGAAGCCAATTCAGTCGATTTAACTATTAATTCCAACATGTTGTGTAGCGATGTAAATACATTTAGAATCACGTATGCATAACATGTCCAGAAGTATACTTTTACATGCAGGAAACACTAGCCTCATTCTATATCAAAAGTTCTGAAGCTGACATGGTGCCGATGACGAGTTGTTAAGTTCAGATTTCTCCACATTGTTCGGGTATGCGGGAGACCATCGTATTGACTTTACGGTGACTTTAGGGTGTGTCATACTTGACGGCACCTCCGTGGCAGAGGAGATAACACTCTCGAGTTTTAATTGACATTTCTTCAACCGGTTTTAAAGATGTCCGGTAAATTTATTAGTTTTTTTTTCTATTGTCTCAGCGTTACGCAAGTGATTCCCTGTTTCCCAGCTTAAACATGGTCTTGCTACAATACGGGTGCAATATTGCCGAAGTGGCGTTAAGCCATAATCACTCCTTCATTTATTTCATTAAGTCTCATTATCGCATGGTTAATGAAGTACAATGATTCGGGTAACAACACAGATTATTTTTACCCAGAAACGTCACATATACGACGCGTTGTAAGAAGTGACGGCCTCCATGGCCCAGTGTTTAGTGTAGCTAGTGCAGCACACAGAGACAGAAGCCTATCATCAATGCGTTCCCCGTAAGTTCCCTACCTCCATAATGTATAAGTGGAACGTCCGTGAGTACCGTGTAGAACACCAATCTAATAAGTAAATGGGGGCCTTCATGGCTCAGTCGGTTAGCGGGTAATGATCCAGACGCCACTCACCAATGCGGTTGCTATTCAAGACCAGCTCATGCAGGCTTCCTCTCCGGCCGTACGTGGAAAGGTTTGCCAGCAACCTGCGGATGGTCGTGGGTTTCCCCCGGGTTTCGTCCGGTTTCCTCCCACCATAATCCTGGCCGCCGTCGTATAAGTGAAATATCCTTGACTACGGCGTAAAACACCTAAACAAAAAAAAAACAAATAAATAATAAGTAAATAAATTAGACGAAATGGATTTGAGTACACGTGATCTGGGGAAAGAAAGTCACACTGTTGAGTTATTGCGACTGGGCTCGATTTTATTGGGGAAGTTAAGTGAAACAATGTATACATAGAGTAACAAATCGCACTGGCTGGAGCGTTCGTAACCCCATACTGTGCGTCTGTTCAAAGGTGCAGCACAACAGGTGGCGTGGCAGCATTGGTCTTCCATAAACGCGGGCCAAAGTACAGGCCTTGGGTCATTCACCCCTAATCTTGGGCACGTCGCATAACTAGATCTGATGCAGAAGAGCGGATAACAATTCAGTAGAAACCAGTGCAGAGAAATGATGACAGGTACTGATATCTGCTTATAAGCGTCACTTGGCTGTACTCACTCTCGTGTTTGTCAATATGGCAGGTCAATGTACGATAGGATTGTTTGCTCGTTTGCTCCTTGACTTTCAGTGTCCTTTCGACATTATTTGGCGATATCACGACACTGTCTTCTTTGCGTGCTATGCAGAAAACAGCAACTGTCGAGACCCAAGCTACACACACACCTTTAAAGAGACAAAATGGGCAAAGTTACGCCATGGTGAGCAAAAAGACCACAGCCTTTCACAGACCCGGGCTATCGGCCGTGTGTTCATCGTGTGGACTATAATTGTCACGTTGGATATATGAACAGTGACACTCAAAGCGCAACTGAGATACAAATTTGACTAACCACACCATGTATACTAAAATGTTATATGGTTTGGATACTGAGTTTTTTATTGGCCTAGAAGTTTCGCTGACTGTTTATCATTATTGAAAGCTGTTGACTGCATTTCTCTGCACGATGTCGCCTGGAAATTTAGTGTACGAAATGTCAGTTTGAGGTATAACAACAGGAGGAATTTCGCAGCACAAGCATTGGACGTGATTTGACTGAACGCACTAATTCGGCTGGAGTAGCAAGCGGAAGAGAGGGTTGTAAAGCCTAGTGTTATGTTTTAATGCAGCTTTTCATTGTGGCGTCGTTTTCCCCATGATAACATACCCTTACTGCGCCTAAACACTGGCTGAAAAATAAATGGTTGGCTAGCGCGCTAGCGCAGCGTAATGATCCAAAAGCCTACCGCCAATGCGGTCGCTGTGAGTTCAAAGTCCAGCTCTTGCTGGCTTCCTATCCGGCTGCGCGTGAGAAAGTCTGCAAGCAACTTTTCCTCCCACCATAATGCTGGCCGCCGTTATATGAGTGAAATATTCTTGAGTACGGCGTAAAACACCAATCAAATAAATAAATAAAATAAACAAAAATGAATGGGACGATGTTATACTAGCGAAAAGGTAAGCGAACGTAAATAGCCTCTTTTTCGCAAAATTGTCTGTCACTTTTGGAGTATCCGTACTTAATTACGTCGCCTTCACGTTTCTTGAGATGATCCCTGGATGTGAACTTCTGGGTCCGTAGCCCGACGTCCATGCCACTGCCCTCTTTGGTTTGTTGTGACAGGATTTGTTATTTACACGTGTTTAAGACAGATGAATGTGGTAAGGATTATATGCGCATGTGAGCAAGTGCGCGTGTCGCATGCTTTTGTCACGTGAACAACATTTGAAAAGGGTATCCACCATTTGCAGTTTTCGATCACCTGGCCTTGTTCAGGAAAGCATGAATACTCTGACGTAATAAGTAACGTGGAAAACAACACGTAAGCAGTTAACTGGTCTGAACAACAGCTAGATGGCTCTTTGAGCTCATGTATATGATTATTTCTGGAGAAACCTTGGAAACATAAACTGACGCAGTGACGAGGGTACCGAACTGGAAACTAACAGAGGACGCTATACTACGCTGACTTGTCAGTCCTCGCGCAGTAAGAGGTCAAGTACCAAAACTAATAGTGTTTCGAGATCGAAGCTCAGTCTGTGGCGTTTGTGGCGAGTGGCCAAATGCCTGGGCTGTGGGTAATAATGTACGGCCCCTTATCATTAGTGTGATTGACTTCTTGTCTGATGTCTGAGCATTTCGTGTTGAGTGGAAACGTGTAATGGACAGCCCATTATTAGAGCTGGCAAATTTTGTAATTCTGTCGTAAGTTTATGGATTAGCTCTTTGCTTGTTAAAGTTTTACATTTTTTTTTTATTTTGGACCTCCGTGGCCGAGTGATGAGCGTGCTAGTGCACAACAGTGACTCTAGAGCTTCTCACCAAAGCCTTCGCTGTGAGTTCCAGTCCAGCTCTGGCTGACTTCCTCTCTGGTCGTCGTCTACCTGGAAAGGTCTGCCAGCAATCTGGGGACGGTTTCGGGGTTCCTCCGGTTTCCTCAAGTTTTAATGCTGAACGCCATCGTATGGGCGAAATATTCTTGTCTACGGCATTAAGCATCAATGAATAGATAAATAAATAAATTTTTACTTTGGGCTGTACCACAACATACAACATTGAACGTCAACGTCTCTAAAGTCACGTTCGGGAGCATAGCGGTGTCACAACACTCTACCGTGGGCGACGTCCTTTCGCACAGCGAAGGTCTCACAGGTGTTCGTTTCACTTCTCAATCAATTTTAGGGGGAATTTCCCCTTAGCTCTATTATCAAAGAGTGTGATGAGATAAGACGAGTATAAACTCAAGTATCACCACAGTGTAAAATCCGTTGCAAATGTGATCACCAGTTGGTTAAAGCTTTAGTCTCGATTGTGCGATTATTGATAGAAAATTTGCATAAAGAGAGGTTATAAAGAGACAAAGAATGTCTCAGAATAATTTTCTTTTCGACAAATAGGCCTATTTGGCTGGCAGTCTGTGATATGGTTCGGGCGTTGCGAGGCTGTTAAGAATAAGGAGTTGTTTACTCTTCAGAAATCACGTGCAAAGAAAAAAATAAGTAGCATGCTGTCGTCGGCTCCTTTGCAGCATTGGAGTTGAAAGATCGTTCAGCTGTCGGATTTGATGTGAATCAAACATCACAAAACAAAACACTTTGTTTCCTTACAAGAGTGTCGTTAAAATTGATAAACGGGCAGGGTAGGGAGCTACAGATAGAAACGTATTTGAAGAAAAGGCGGTGAAATATTACGTAAGAGCAGAATGATCCATTACGGACCCGGTAATATCAGGACCCATCAGTATGTACGAAGATTGCATGACGCGTGCTATTTTTTCCAATAAATTTGTTCCAGTGGCGGCAGCACTTTGGCGGCATAGACTCGCTCTGCCACAAGAAGACACAGTACATATATGTTCTCAAGATTCCCCGTCCTCGTGTGACTGTAAAATTATTGAGTATGACATAGAACCCCAAGCATACATACACACATACCTCGGAAGCCATCTCCGCACATGAACACATAATGATTTATTCGCAAAGCGCTCAGTGTAATTATTCTTCTATAACAGACGTTAGTTTGAATTGTTTGAACTTCCTTAAAAGCTTACTGTGAAATTACATCATAACACAGATACCTAAATTTGACAATGTACGATATAATAGACGTCCGGCCACTTTTCAGTAGCCCATAATCTGTAACATTACGTCATGATCGAACGTTGTCAGGTATCCACCCATCACTCATAAATAGGAGACAACTGGGATAATTGTTACCATTTTTGATAAAGTGGCTATATATACGCCATCGTCTTTAAGACATAACAACGGTATTGCTATATATATATATCTATATCAATATATATTGGTAAAAGCCTATTTTCATTTGTTCAAACAGGATATCTTACTTGTCCCAGCATACGCTGAATGTGAATTCAGTTTAGAAAGAGAACATGTCCCTGACAATTCCCCCCCGTGATAGAGCCTATGACGTAAGCTTTAAACATTTTAAAGAATCTTATTTAAAGAAAGAAAAACAACGATACACTGCAAATCATAGTTGTGATACTTTAAAATTTGTCTGACTCAGTCGTGTGGTTCAGGAGCCCAAAAAAGCTTTTCAGGATTGGTTGTATATGGCTGAAATTTGACTTAAAATGGAATAAATACCAAAGTGTGTTATCCCATGACAGATAGGCTATGGACTTACTTTTGTGAGAAATATCCTGTCACCTATGCTAATGCCAAATAAAAAGCGTTTTTGGCGTTTTAAGTGCTTTTTTCAACAGCAATTAACTCACGGGTTGCAAACACCGCTTACAAAACTGTCAACCGCATAGATCCAGCGAAAGGTAATCGTAGCTAAGGAGTTGTTTTCACCTCCAGACCGCGTCGCTGGTCACGTGACAGGCCGAGAGCCCGAATGCTCGAAACTATGAGTTAGTTGCAAGGGGCTATGCGCATATAACTTAGAATCTATTTTCTCCAAATCTATTTTCTTTTCAGTTCATCAAGACCACAGCAGCAGTTTTTCTGTAATTGCCAACCGGGTTCACCTCCGGGGTTTTAGGCCTTCCCGCCACGGAGGCCCTGTCAAGCATCCAGCTCTGCGTCTCAACTGTATACATATGGGGGCACCTAACCTCCACACCACAATTTTTCCATCATCACGCAATTGAAAGTGTTTTCAAGATGATATTTTGTAGAAAAATCCTTTCAACTACGCTGAAAGTTACTAGCTTTACGTGTAAACATATTCAAATATTTAGGCCTTCTGCCTCAGCTCCACAGCGGATTTCGTTCCCAATCACTGCCCCATATGTGGCGTGTCGTCCTACTACTGTCCCAAGACAACAGCCGTGTTATACCGTGTTATACATGTTAGCCTAATAATAATGTAGCCTTCACCGTGTGATGTAATAAAATTTCAGTGTTATGTAATATCACAGAGTAATTTCATAAAATTTGCCGTGTGATGTAATAAAACCAGTCCCCGGGTATTATAATAAAATGTCGGTGTAATATAATTTATAACATGCATAACAACTGATATACGCAACTCTTTGTGTGAGAGTTTACATCCAACTCCATTTAACACGTTTAAAGAACTCGAGATTCCAAAGAAGCTTCTACGATCTAAACTCTAGAACCAGTACGCTTTAGCATGTAACTGCTTATGTACCATTTAAACGACCTCGTTACACACTACGCGTCAAGCAATGCCAATCTAACGACAAAAATCACCAACTTCTACCGCATTTACGGTTTTAATCAATATCCCGTGCACGCCACTACAATTAACGGAAATAAATTTATAGGAACATCTGTCCAGCGCATTTTTTGCCGCTGCTATCAGTTAAGATGTGAACATCGTCCTGCTTATCGTGATGATCCCCAGCTTTATGCCCATGTCAGCTTATGAAGCGACGACATCCGTCAGCCACTAAAACTCACAGCTTATCCCGAGAAATTCCAATGTGATTGCATTTGGAAACTTTCAACCGCGAGTTGGGCAAAAGGGAGTTAACTCTTTCCCGTCGCTGGCTTTATTCTCCCTCGTTGATGTTATAGGTATAAAAACACTACAAAATAGCCTTACGATTTATGTAGTAATTTCAAAAGAACAAAATCCTAAAAAATGTATTCCCTAATTTTCGTTCGCCAAAATCGCAAATACTGTCAAATAGGTAGCTGCCTGCCCTACAACATATCCAAATATCATCAGGGGTTGTCCACCATTTTCTCAAAATAAATCAGCTGGAATGCACGCACTAGTGTCCTATTGCCATAGAAACACGGTGTGGGGGACACTTACTCATTACTTCAACACACTTCACAGATACAGCCAATCCCTACCCGTTCACACCATTTTCTGTGCGCCTGAATCTTGCATACAAAAGCCAATTAGTGTTTTTATACCTGTAGTCAAAGGAGATGTCTTCCACATTAAAACTGCTCCTCCAGTGCTTACCTTTCATGAGAAGTCCCTGAAAATCCACATGCTAGTCTCTGTTGCTATGTAAAATATAGAAGAAGAAAACATGCTGGGCTCAAAGCAGGTTTTGTGAAAAGAATCTACGCTGATCTCTGTGACCACTGGAATACACAGCTAAGGAAATTGATAACTACCTAGGATAGACTTGTACTTGCACACATTCAACATTGGCTTTCTGCTGGCTAATTCTCCTCACCACTCAATGAAAACTAACATACTGTGATGTCATCTTATGCACATTATGACACAATAAAAAAAATATGGCACAAGTAGTTAAATCAAAAATCAAGTGTAGATATGTCTCCCATATTGCAGCCCGGCAGGATCTGACGGATATTAAAATCGCTCCTGTAGTGGCCAGCTTTCATGGGAGTCCCTGAAAATCCACATGCCAGTTTCTCTTGGTATGTAAAACATGGGAGAAGAAACCATATTGGCATCAAGTCAGGTTTTGTGAGAAAAATCTCCATTCATCTATGTCACCTACCTCCATCACATGTTACAGGTATAGAGGCCAAAATGTGTAATCAAAATTGGCACTGTGCTTCCTAGTTCTCCTCACACCTCAGTGAAAACTGATATGCTGTCATGTCATGTTATCTAGATAATGAGAGAAGAAAAAATATCACATAAGGAGTTAAAGAAAATAAAAATCCTATAGAGCTATGTCTCCCATTTTGTGGCCAAAGGGCATGTAGTGCACATTAAAATTTCTTCTCAAGTGCTCAGTTTTCTTGAGAAGTTCCTCAAAATCAACATGCTAATTTCTGTTGGTATGTAAAATATGGCAGAAAGAACCATGTTGGCTTCATAACAGGTCTTGTGATAAAAATCTCCATTCATTACTGTGACCAATGCAATATACCAGTAAGGGAAGAGTTGATTCCCTTGGACTGACTTCCACCTCTTCATAATTATAATTGCCTCTGTGCTGGCTAATTCTCCTCACAGCTCAATGAAAACTGAGACGCTGTGATGTCATCTTATGTAGATTATGACATAATACAAAAAATATGCCATAAGAAGTTAAATACAAAAAATATCAAGCTGAGCTTTGTGTCCCATATTGCAGTCAAGAAGGATGTGTCAGACATTCAAATCCCTTCTCTAGTGGAAAGTTTTCGTGGCAAATCACTGAAAATTCACATGCTAGTTTTTGTTGGTATCTATAATATGGGAGAAGAAAGCATGTTGGCATCAAGTCAGGTTTTGGGAAAAAGATCTGCATTCATCTATGTCACCAATCTTGATAACATCTTGTAGCCATAGGGGCCAAAACGTGCAATCCATAGTACATCTGTGCTTATTAATTCTCCATACAGTTCAGTAAAAACTGATAAGCTGTGATTTTATGTTATGTAGATGATGACAGAAGAAAAAAATACGCGAAAAGTGGTTACATAAAAAATCAAGCTGAGCTTTGTCTCCCATATTGCAGCCAAGCAGGATCTGACGGATATTAAAACCGCTCCTGTAGTGGCCAGCTTTCATGGGAGTCCCTGAAAATCCACATGCCAGTTTCTCTTGGTATGTAAAACATGGGAGAAGAAACCATATTGCCATCAAGTCAGGTTTTGTGAGAAAAATCTCCACTCATCTATGTCACCTACCTCAATCACATGTGACAGGCATAGGGGCCAAAACATGTAATTAAAATTGGCTCTCTGCTTCCTACTTCTCCTCACAGCTCAGAGAAAACTGATATGCTGTCATGTCATGTTATCTAAATGATGACAGAAGAAAAAATATCACAGAAGTAGTTAAAGAAACAAAAATCATATAGAGCCATGTCTTCCATCTTGTAGCCATAGGGCATGTCGCGCACATTAAAATCGCTTCTCTAGTACTCAGTTTTCATGAGAAGTCCCTCAAAATCCACATGCTAATTTTTGTTGGTATGTAAAATATGGCAGAAAAAACCATGTTGGGTTCAAAGCCGGATTTGTGAAAACAATCGGCATTCATCTGTGTGACCAATGCGATACACATTTAAGGGAAGAGTTAATTCCCTTAGATAAACTATGTCACCTACCTCAATAACATTTTGTGAACATAGGGGCCAAAACATGTAATCAAAATTGCCTCTCTGCTTTCAAATTCTTCCCACAACTCAGTGAAAACTGACATCCTCTGACATTATGTTATCTAGATGATGAAAAGAAAAAAATATCACATAAGGAGTTAAATTAAACAGAAATCAAGTTGAGCTATGCCTCCCATATTGCAGCCAAGCACGATCTGACGGATATTAAAATCGCTCCGGTAGTGGTCAGCTTTCATGGGAGTCCCTGAAAATCCACATGCCAGTTTCTCTTGGTATGTAAAACATGGGAGAAGAAACCATATTGGCATCAAGTCAGGCTTTGTGAGAAAAATCTCCATTCATCTATGTCACCTACCTCAATCACATGCATAGGGATAGGGGCCTAAAAGTGTAATTAAAATCTGCTCTGTGCTGGCTAATTTTCATCACAGCTCAGTGAAAACTGACATCCAGTGACGTCATGGTATGTAGATGATGAGAGAAGGAAAAAAAATATGACATAAGTAGTTACATAAACAAAAATCATGTCGAGCTATGTCTCAAATATTGCACTCAAGGAGCACATTAAAATCACACCTGTAGTGGCCAGATTTCACCCGGAGTCGAAGAAAATTTGCATGCTACTTTCTTTTGGTATGTATAACATGGGTGAAGAAACCATGTTGGCATCAAGTCAGGTTTTGTGCAAAAAGTCTTTATTCATTTATGTCACCTACCTGGATAACATTTTCTTGCCATGGAATCCAAAACGCACAATCAAATTTGGTTCTGTGCTTCCTAGTTCTCCTCACACCTCAGTGAAAACTGATATGCTGTCATGTCGGATTATCTAGATAATGAGAGAAGAAAAAATATCACATAAGGAGTTAAAGAAAAAAAATCCTATAAAGCTATGTCTCCCATCTTGTAGCCAAAGGGGATGTAGCGCACATTAAAATTGCCTATCAAGTGCTCAGTTTTCATGAAAAGTCCCAGAAAATCCACATGCTAATTTCTGTTGGTATGTAAAATATGGGGGAAAAAACCACGTTGGCCTCATACCAGGTCTTGTGAAAAAAATCTGCATTCATCTGTGTGACCAATGCAATACACATTTAAGGGAAGAGTTAATTCCCTTGCATTGACTTCGACTTGTTCATAATTATAATTGCCTCTGTGCTGGCTAATTCTCCTCACAGCTCAATGAAAACTGACATGCTGTGATGTCATCTCATGTATATTATGACTTAATAAAAAAATATGGCATAAGAAGTTAAATAAAAAAAAAAATCTAGTTGGGTTATGTCTCCCATATGACACCCAAGCGCTATGTGTCAGACATTAAAATCGCTCCTGCAGTGGTCAGTTTTCACCAGAAGTCCAAGAGAATTCATTGCTAGTTTCTGTTTCTATGTATAACATGGGAGAAGAAATCTTGTTGGTATCAAGTCAGCTTTTGTAAAAAATGTCTGCATTCATCTATGTCACCTACGTGAATAACATCTTGTAGACACAGACGGCAAAACGTGTAATCAAAATTGGCTCTCTGGTGGCTAATTTTCATGACATCTCAGTGAAATCTGACATCCTGTGACGTCATCTTATGTACATTATGACATCCTCAAAAAATATGGCATAAGTATGTAAAAAAAAAAGATATTCAAGTTGAGATTTGTCTTCCATATTGCGGCCAAGTATAATGTGTCAGACATTCAAATTCCTCCTCTAGAGGAAAGTTTTCGCCAGAAATCCCTAAAAGCTCACATGCTAGTTTTTGCTGGTATCTATAGTATGGGAGAAGAAACCATGTTGGCATCAAATCAGGTTTTCGGCAAAAGATCTCCACTCATTTATGTCACCTACCTGGATAACATTATGTTGGCATTGGGTCCAAAACGCACAATCAAAACTGCCTCTGTGCTTCCTACTTCTCCTCACAGCTCACTAAAAACTCATAAGCTGTCACATCATTTTATCTAGATGATGACATAAGAAAAAATATCACATAAGTAGGTAAACAAAAAAAAATCACATACAGCTATGTCTCCCATCTTGTAGCCAAAGGGGATGTAGCAGACATTAAAATCACACCTCTGGTGTCCAGTTTTCGCCGGAACTCCAAGAAAATTCACATGCCACTTTCTCGTGGTACATATAGCATGGGAGAAGAAACCAGGTTGGCATCAAGTCAGGTCTTGTGCAAGAAATCTCCATTCAACTATGTCACCTACCGCAATCACATGTGACAGGCATAGGGGCCAAAACGTGTAAGTGAAATTGCCTCTGTGCTTCGTCCTTCTCCTCATAGGTCACTAAAAACTGAAATCTTCTGACGTCGTGGTATGTAGATGATGAGAGAAGGAAACAAAATATGAGATAAGTAGATAAATAAAAAAAAATCACATCGAGCTTTGTCTCCCATATTACACTCAAGGAGAACGTGGCGGCGCACATTAAAATCACACCTTTAGTGGACAGTTTTCGCAGAAAGTCTAAGAAAATTCACATGCTACTTTCTCTTGGTACGTATACAATGGGAGAAGAAACCATGATGGCATCAAGTCAGGTCTTGGGCAAAAAATCTCCATCCATCTATGTCACCTACCTCAATCACATGTGACAGGTATAGGGGCCAAAACGTGTAATTAAAATTGGCTCTGTGCTTCCTACTTCTCCTCACAACTCACTGAAAACTGATATGCTGTCATGTCGTGTTATCTAAATGATGATAGAAGAAAAAATATCACATAAGTAGTTAAACAATGTCTTCCATCTTGTAACCATAGGGCATGTAGCGCACATTAAAATCGCTTCTCTAGTACTCAGTTTTCATGAGAAGTCCCTCAAAATCCACATGCTAATTTCTGTTGGTATGGAAAATATCACAGAAAAAACCATGTTGGGCTCAAAGCCGGATTCGTGAAACAAATCGGCATTCATCCGTGTGACCAATGCGATACACATTCACGGGAAGAGTTAATTCCCTTAGATAAACTATGTCAACTACCTCAATAACATGTTGTATACATAGGGGCCAAAACGTGTAATCAACATTGGCCCTGTGCTTCAAATTCTTCCCACAACTCAGTGAAAACTGACATGCTCTGACGTCATGTTATCTAGATAATGAAAAGAAAAAAAATATCACATAAGTAGCTAATGTAAACAAAAATCAACTTGAGCTATGTCTCCCATATTGCAGCCAAGCACGATCTGACGGATATTAAAATCGCTCCTGTAGTGGCCAGCTTTCATGGGAGTCCCTGAAAATCCACATGCCAGTTTCTCTTGGTATGAAAAACATGGGAGAAGAAACCATGTTGGCATCAAGTCAGGTTTTGTGAGAAAAATCTACATTCATCTATGTCACCTACCTCAATCACATGTTACAGGCACAGGGGCCAAAATGTGTATTCAAAATTGGCTCTGTGCTGGCTAATTTTCATCACAGCTCAGTGAAAACTAACATCCAGTGACATCATGGTATGTAGATTATGAAAGAAGGAAAAAAAATATCAGATAAGTAGTTAAAGAAAAAAAAACCATGTTGAGCTTTGTCTCCCATATTGGACTCAAGGAGAACGTGGTGCACATTAAAATCACAACTCTAGTGGCCATTTTTTGCCGGAAGTCCAAGAAAATTCACATGTTACTTTCTCTTGGTACGTATAGCATGGGACAAGAAACCATCATGGCATCAAGTCAGGTCTTGTGCAAAAAATCTCCATTCATCTATGTCACCTACCTGGATAACATTTTCTTGGCATAGGGTCCAAAATGCACAATCAAAATTGCCTCTGAGCTTCCTAGTACTCCTCACAGCTCCGTGAAAACTAACATGCTGTCACATAATGTTATCTAGATGATGAGAGAAGAAAAAATATCACATAAGTTGTTAAAGAAAAAATATCAAGTTGAGCTATGTATCCTATCCTGTAGCCAAAGGGGATGTAGCGCACATTAAAATCGTTTCTATAGTGATTAGTTCTTATCACAACTCCCTCAAAAATCACATGCTAGTTTTTGTTGGCATCTATAATATGGATTATAGATTATACACAGGTAAGGGAAGGGTTAATTCCCTTGGATAGTCTTCCACGTCTACATAATTATAATTGCCACTGTACTAGCTAATTCTCCTCACAGCTCAATGAAAACTGACATGCTGTGACGTCATTTCATGTACATTATGACATAATAAAAGAATATGGCATAAGAATAATAAAAAAAAAAATCAACTTGAGCTTTGTCTTCCTTATTGTGGCCAAGCAGGATGTGTCAGACATTCAAATCCCTCCTCTAGTGGAAAGTTTTCGCGGCCAATCGCTGAAAATTCACATGCTAGTTTTTCCAGGTTTCCATCAAGTCAGGTTTTGGCAAAAAAATCTCCATTCATGTATGTCACCTACCTGGATAACATCTTGTAGCCATTACATCTGTGCTTTTTAATTCTCCATACAGCTCAGTAAAATCTGATAAGCTGTTATGTTATGTTGTGTTATCCACATGATGACAGAAAAAAAAATATGTCAAACTTAGATAAAAGAGAAAAAATCAAGGTGAGATATGACTTCCATATAGCAGCCAAACAGGATGTGTCAGACATTCAAATCACTGCTGTAGTGACCATTATTTGCCAGAAGTCCAAGAAAATTCACATGTTAGTTTCTCTTGATATGTATCACATGAGAGAAGAAACCATGTTGGCATCAGGTCAGGTGTTCTCCCAAAAATCTCCATTCATCTATGTCACCTACTTGGATAACATTTTCTTGGCATAGGTCCAAAACGCACAATCCACAACGCACAATCATAATTGGCTCTGTGCTCCCTTGTTCTCCTCACAGCTCACTGAAAACTGATATGCTGTCACGTCATGTTATCTAGATGATGACATAAGAAAAAATATCACATAAGTAGTTAAACAAAAAAAAAAAAATCATATAGAACTATGTCTTCCATCTTGTAGAAATAGGGTATGTAGTGCACATTAAAATCGCTTCTCTAGTGCTCAGTTTTCATGAAAATTCCCTCAAAATCCACATGCTAGTTTCTGCTGGGATGTAAAATATGACAGAAAAAACCATGTTGGCCTCATAGCAGGTCTTGTGAAAATAATCTGCATACATCTGTGTGACCAATGTAATACACTGGTATGGGAAGAGTTAATTCCCTTGGATTGACTTCCACCTCGTCATAAATATAATTGCCTCTGCGCTGGCTAATTCTCCTTACAGCTCAATGAAAACTGACATGCTGTGATGTCATCTCATGTACATTATGACATAATAAAAAGGTTTGGCATCTGAAGTTTAATACAAAAAAATATGGTATAAGAAGCTAAAAAAAAAGTCAAGTTCAGCTTTGTCTTCCATATTGTGGCCAAGGAGGATGTGTCAGACATTCAAAACGCTCCTCTAGTGGAAAGTTTTCACGGGTAATCCCTGAAAATTCACATGCTAGTTTTTGTCGGTATCTATAATATGGGAGAAGAAGCCATGTTGGCATCCAGTCAGGTTTTGGCAAAAAATCTCCATTTACCTATGTCACCTACCTGGATAACATCTTGTAGCCATAGGGGAATTAACGTGCAATCCATATTACATCTGTGCTTCTTAATTCTCTGTACAGCTCAGTAAAAACTGATAAACTGTGATCTTATGTTATCTCCATGATGACAGAAGAAAAAATATCCCAAAAGTACTTACATAAAAAAATCAAGGTGAGACATGGGAGATGAAACCATATTGGCATCAAGTCAGGTTTTCTCCAAAAACTCTCCATTCATCTATGTCACGTATCTTGATAACATTTTCTTTGCATGGAGTCCAAAACGCACAATCAAAATTGCCTCTGTTCTTCCTAGTTCTTCTCACAGTTCAGTGAAAACTGATATGCTGTCACGTCATCTTATCTAGATCATGGCATAAGAAAAAATATCACATAAGTAGTTAAACAAAACAAAAAAATATCATATAAAGCTATGTATCCCATCAAAGTAGCCAAAGGGTTTCAAGTCAACTTGTGCTATGTCTCCCATATTGCAGCCAAGCACGATCTGACGGATATTAAAATCGCCCCTGTAGTGGCCAGGTTTCATGGGAGTCCCTGAAAATCAACATGCCAGTTTCTCTTGGTATGAAAAACATGGGAGAAGAAACCATATTGGCATCAAGTCAGGTTTTGTGAGAAAAATCTACATTCATCTATGTCACCTACCTCAATCACATGTTACAGGCATAGGGGCCAAAACGTGTAATTAAAATTGGCTCTGTGCTGACTACTTTTCATCACAGCTCACTGAAAACTGAAATCATCTGACGTCATGGTATGTAGATGATGAGAGAAGGAAAAAATATATGACATAAGTAGTTACATAAACAAAAATCATGTCGGCCTATGTCTCCCATATTGCACTCAAGGACAGCGTGGTGCACATTAAAATCACATCTCTAGTGGCCAATTTTCACCGGTAGTCCAAGAAAATTCGCATGCTACTTTCTCTTGGGATGTATAACATGGGTTTTCTGCAAAAAATCTCCATTCATCTATGTCAACTACCTGGGTAACATTTTCTTGGCATAGGGTCCAAAATGCACAATCAAAATTACCTCTGTGCTTCCTACTTCTCCTCACAGCTCAGTGAAAACTAACATGCTGTCACATAATGTTATCTACATGATGAGAGAAGAAAAAATATCACATAAGTTGTTAAAGAAAAAATATCAAGTTAAGCTATGTATCCCATCCTGTAGCCAAAGGGCATGTAGCGCACATTCAAATCGTTTCTCCAGTGCTTAGTTCTCATCACAAGTCCCTCAAAAACCACATGCTAGTTTCTCTTGGTATGTAAAATGGGGGTGGAGGGGGGGAAAAACATGTTGGCTTCATAGCAGGTCTTGTGAAAAAAATCTCCATTCATCTGTGTGACCAATGCAATACACAGGGAAGGGAAGACTTAATTCCCTTGGATAGTCTTCCACCTCTTCATAATTATAATTGCCTCTGCGCTGACTAATTCTCCTCACAGCTCAATGAAAACTGAGACGCTGTGACGTCATCTCATGTAGATTATGACGTAATACAAAAAATATACCATAAGAAGTTAAGTACAAAAAAATCAAGCTGAGCTTTGTCTCCCATATTGCAGCCAAGAAGGATGTGTCAGACATTCAAATCCCTTCTCTAGTGGAAAGTTTTCGCGGGAAATCTCTGAAAATGCACATGCTAGTTTTTGTTGGTATCTATAATATGGGAGAAGAAAGCATGTTGGCATCAAGTCAGGTTTTGGGAAAAAGATCTCCATTCATCTATGTCACCAATCTTGATAACATCTTGTACCCAAAGGGGCCTTAACGTGCAATCCATATTACATCTGTGCTTCTTACTTCTCCATACAGCTCAGTAAAAACTGATAAACTGTGATGTTATGTTATGTAGATGATGACAGAAGAAAAAAATACGCGAAAAGTGGTTACATAAAAAATCAAGCTGAGGTTTGTCTCCCATATTGCAGCCAAGCACGATCTGACGGATATTAAAATCGCTCCTGTAGTGGCCAGCTTTCATGGGAGTCCCTGAAAATCCACGTCAGTTTGTCTTGGTATGTAAAACATGGGAGAAGAAACCATATTGGCATCAAGTCAGGTTTTGTGAGAAAAATCTCCATTCATCTGTGTCACCTACCTCAATCACATGTCACAGGCATAGGGGCCTTAATGTGTAATCAAATTAGGTTCTGTGCTTCCTACTTCTCCTCACAACTCACTGAAAACTGATATGCTGTAATGTCGTGTTATCTACATGATGACAGAAGAAAAAATATCACATAAGTGGTTAAACCAAAAAAAGAATCATACACAGCTCTGTCTCCCATCTTGTAGCCAAAGGGCATGTAGTGCACATTAAAATCGCTTCTTAAAGAACTTAGTTCTCATTACATGTCAGACATTCAAATCCCTCCTCTAGTAGAAAGATTTTGCGGGAAATCCCTGAAAATTCACATGCTAGTTTTTGTTGGTATCTATAATATGGGAGAAGAAACCATGTTGGCATCAAGTCACTTTTTGGGAAAAAAATCTCCATTCATCTATGTCACCTACCTGGATAACATCTTGTAGCCATAGGGGCCTTAACCTACAATCGATATTACATCTGTGCTTCTTACTTCTCCATACACCTCAGTAAAAACTGATAAGCTCTGATGTTATGTTATGTTATCTACAAGATGACAGAAAAAAATATGCCAAAAGTAGATAAAAAAGAAAATATCAAGGTGAGATATGTCTTCCATATAGCAGCCAAACAGGATGTGTCAGACATTCAAATCGCTGCTGTAGTGACCAGTATTTGCCAGAAGTCCAAGAAAATTCACATGCTACTTTCTCTTGCTATGTATCACATGACAGCAGAAACCATGATGGCATGAAGTCAGCTTTTCTCAAAAAAATTCCATTCATCCATGTCACCTACCTGGATAACATTTTCTTGGCATAGGGTCCAAAACACACAATCCAAAACGTCCAATCAAAATTGGCTCTGTGTTTCCTTGTTCTCCTCACAGCTCACTGAAAACTCATATGCTGTCATGTCATGTTATCTAGATGATGACATACGAAAAAAATCACATAAGTAGGTAAACAACAAAAAAATTATATACAGCTATGTCTCCCATCAGCTGTGATCTTATGTTATCTACAAGATGAGAGAAGACAAAATATGCTAAATGTAGTTACATCAAAAAAATCCAGGTGAGATATGTCTTCCATATAGCAGTCAAGCAGGATGAGTCAGACATTCAAATAGCCCTTGTAGTGGAAAGTTTTCTCCGCAAGTCAAAGAAAATTCTCATCCTAGTTTCTCTTCCTATGTATCACATGGGAGAAGAAACCATGTTGGCATCAAGTCAGCTTTTGTGCAAAAAATCACCATTCATCTATGTCACCTACCAGGTTTATATTTTGTGAAACATAGCATAAGTAGTTATAAAAAAGAAGAATCAAGTTTAGCTATGTCTCCCATACAATAGCCAAACAGGATGTCTCAGGCATTCAAATCGCTGCTGTAGTGGCCAGTTTTCACCGGAAGTCCAAGACAATTCATTGCTAGTTTCTCTTGCTGTGTATAACATGGGAGAAGAAACCATGTTTCCATCAAGTCAAGCTTTCTCCAAAAAATCTCCATTCATCTATGTCACCTACCTGGATAACAATATGTTGGCATTGGGTCCAAAACGCACAATCAAAATTGGCTCTCTTCTTCCTAGTTCTCCTCACAGCTCACTTAAAACTAATATGCTGTCACGTCATCTTATCTAGATCATGGCATAAGAAAAAATATCACATAAGTAGTTAAACAAAACAAAAAAATATCATATAAAGCTATGTATCCCATCAAAGTAGCCAAAGGGTTTCAAGTCAACTTGTGCTATGTCTCCCATATTGCAGCCAGGCAGGATCTGACAGACATTAAAATCGCTCCTGTAGTGGCCAGCTTTCATGGGAGTCCCTGAAAATCAACATGCCAGTTTCTCTTGGTATGTAAAACATGGGAGAAGAAACCATATTGGCATCAAGTCAGGTTTTGTGCAAAAAATCTCCATTCATCTATGTCAACTACCTCAATCACATGTTACAGGCATAGGGGCCAAAACGTGTAATTAAAATTGGCTCTGTGCTTCCTCCTTCTCCTCACAGGTCACTGAAAACTGAAATCATCTGACGTCATGGTATGTAGACGATGACAGAAGGAAAAAATATATGACATAAGTAGTTACATAAACAAAAATCATGTTGAGCTATGTCTCCCATATTGCACTCAAGGAGAACGTGGCGCACATTAAAATCACACCTCTGGTGTCCAGTTTTCGCCGGAAGTCCAAGAAAATTCACATGCTACTTTCTCATGGTACATATAGCATGGGAGAAGAAACCATGTTGGCATCAAGTCAGGTTTTGTGCAAAAAATCTCCATTCATCTATGTCACCTACCTCAATCACATGTGACAGGCATAGGGGCCAAAACGTGTAATTAAAATTGGCTCTGTGCTTCCTACTTCTCCTCACAACTCAGTGAAAACTGATATGCTGTCATGTCGTCTTATCTAAATGATGAGAGAAGAAAAAGTATCACATAAGGAGTTAAAGAAAAAAAAACATCATATAGAGCTATGTCTTCCATCTTGTAGCCATAGGGCATGTAGCACACATTAAAATCGCTTCTCTAGTGCTCAGCTTTCATGAGAAGTCCCTCAAAATCCATATGCTAATTTCTGTTGGTATGTAAAATATGGCAGAAAAAATCATGTTGGCTTCATAGCAGGTGATAAAAATCTCCATTCATCTGTGTGACCAATGCAATACACTAGTAAATGAACAGTTAATTCCCTTGGATTGAGTTCCACTTGTTCATAAACATAATTGCCTCTATGCTGGCTAATTCTCCTCCCAGCTCAATGAAAACTGACATGCTGTCATGTCATCTTATGTATATTATGACATAATAAAAAAATATGGGATAAGAAGTTTAATACAAAAAAAATCTTGTTGAGCTATGTCTTCCATATTGTAGCCAAGGAAGATGTGTCATACATTCAAATCGCCATTCTAGTTTAAAGTTTTCGGAGAAAATGCCTGAAAATTCACATGCTAGTTTTTGTTGGTATCTATAATATGGGAGAAGAAGCCATGTTGGCATCAAGTCAGGTTTTGGCAAAAAAATCTCCAATCATCTATGTCACCCACCTGGATAACATCTTGTACCCATAGGGGCCTTAACGTGCAATCCATATTACATCTGTACTTCTTAATTCTCCATACAGCTCAGTAAAAACTGATAAGCTGTGATCTTATGTTATCTACATGATGACAGAAGAAAAAATATGCCAAAAGTAGATAAAAAAGAAAATATCAAGGTGAGATATGTCTCCCATATAGCAGGCAAGCAGGATGTGTCAGACATTCAAATCGCTACTGCAGTGACCAGTTTTTGCCAGAAGTCCAAGAAAATTCACATGTTACTTTCTCTTGGTACATATAGCATGGGAGAAAAAATCATGTTGGCATCAAGTCAGGTCTTGTGCAAGAAATCTCCATTCATCTATGTCACCTACCTCAATCACATGTGACAGGCATAGGGGCCAAAACATGTAATTAAAATTGGCTCTCTGCTTCCTAGTTCTTCTCACAACTCACTGAAAACTGATATGCTGTCATGTCGTGCTATCTAAATGATGAGAGAAGAAAAAATATCACATAAGTAGTTAAAGAAAAAAAACATCATATAGCGCTATGTCTTCCATCTTGTGGCCATAGGGCATGTAGCACACATTAAAATCGCTTCTCTAGTGCTCAGCTTTCATGAGAAGTACCTCAAAATCCACATGCTAATTTCTCTTGGTAGGTAAATTGTGGGAGAAAAAACCATGTCGGACTCAAAGCCGGATTTGTGAAAACAATCGGCATTCATCTATGTTACCAATGCGATACACATTTAAGGGAAGAGTTAATTTCATTAGATAACTATGTCAACTACTTCAATAACATGTTGTGTACATAGGGGCCAAAATGTGTAATCAAAATTGGCTCTGTGCTTTCAAATTCTTCTCACAACTCACTGAAAATTCACATCCTCTGACGTTATGTTATTTAGATGATGAAAAGAAAAAATATCACATAAGTAGTTAAATCAAACAAAAATCAACTGGAGCTATGCGTCGCATATTGCAGCCAAGCACGATCTGACAGACATTAAAATCGCTCCTGTAGTGGCCAGCTTTCATGGGAGTCCCTGAAAATCCACATGCCAGTTTCTCTTGCTATGTAAAACATGGGAGAAGAAACCATATTGGCATCAAGTCAGGTTTTGTGAGAAAAATCTCCATTCATCTATGTCACCTACCGCAATCACATGCATAGGCATAGGGGCCTAAACGTGTAATTAAAATCTGCTCTGTGCTGGCTAATTTTCATCACAGCTCAGTGAAAACTGACATCCAGTGATGTCATGGTATGTAGATCATGACAGACAGAAAAAAGATATGAGATAAGTAGTTAAGTAAAAAAAAATCACATCGAGCTTTTTCTCCCATATTGCACTCAAGGACAGCCTGGCGCACATTAAAATCACACCTTTAGTGGCCAGTTTTCGCCATAAGTCCAAGAAAATCCGCATGCTACTTTCCCTTGGTACGTATAACATGGGAGAAGAAACCATGTTGGCATGTAGTTAAGTTTTCTGCCAAAAATCTCCATTCATCTATGTCACCTACCTTGATAACATTTTCTTGGCATAGGGTCAAAAACACACAATCAAAATTGGCTCTGTGCTTCCTACTTCTCCTCACAGCTCACTGAAAACTGATATGCTGTCATGTCGTGTTATCTAAATGAGAAGAGAAGAAAAAATATCACATAAGTAGTTAAACAAAATAAAAAAAAAATCATATAGAGCTATGTCTTCCATCTTGTAGCCAAAGGGGGTGTAGCTCACATTAAAATCGCTTCTCTAGTGCTCAGCTTTCATGAGAAGTCCCTCAAAATCCACATCCTAGTCTCTGTTCGTATTTAAAATATGAGACAAAAAACTATGTTGGGCTCAAAGCCGGATTTGTGAAAACAATCTCCATTCATCTGTGTGACCAATGCGATACACAGGTAAGGGAAGACTTAATTCCCTTGCATTGACTTCCACTTGTTCATAAGTATAATTGCCTCTATGCTGGCTAATCTCATGTATATTATGACATAATAAAAAAATACACCATAAGAAGTTAAATACAAAAAAAATTAAGCTGAGCTATGTCTTCCATATTGTAGCCAAGGAGGATGTGTCATACATTCAAATCGTCCCTCTAGTTTAAAGTTTTCGCAGGAAATCCCTGAAAATTCACATGCTAGTTTTTGTTGGTATCTATAATATGGGAGAAGAAGCCATGTTGGTATCAAGTCAGGTTTTGTGAGAAAAATCTCCATTCATCTGTGTCACCTACCTGGATAACATCTTGTACCCATAGGGGCCTTAACGTGCAATCCATATTACATCTGTGCTTCTTAATTCTCTGTACAGCTCAGTAAAAACTGATAAGCTGTGATCTTATGTTATCTACATGATGACAGAAGAAAAAATATGCCAAAAGTACTTACATAAAAAAAATCAAGGTGAGATATGTCTCTCATATAGCAGCCAGGCAGGATGTGTCAGACATTCAAATCGCTGCTATAGTGACCAGTTTTTCCCGCACATCCAAGAAAATTCACATGCTACTTTCTCTTGCTATGTATCATATGGGAGAAGAAACCATGTTGGCATCAGGTCAGGATTTTTAAAAAAAATCTCCATTCATCTATGTCACCTACCTCAATCACATGTGACAGGCAAAGGGGCCAAAACGTGTAAATAAAATTGGCTCTCTCCTTCCTACTTCTCCTCACAACTCACTGAAAACTGATATGCTGTCATGTTGTGTTATCTAAATGATGAGAGAAGAAAAAATATCATATAAGTAGTTTAAAAAAAAAAAATCATACAGAGCTATGTCTTCCATCTTGTAGGCATAGGGCATGTAGCACACATTAAAATCGCTCCTCTAGTGCTCAGTTTTCATGACAAGACCCTCAAAATCCACATGTTAATTTCTGTTGGTAGGTAAAATATGGCAGAAAAACCATGTTGTGCTCAAAGCCGGATTTGTGAAAACAATCGGCATTCATCTGTGTGACCAATGCGATACACATTTCAGGGAAGAGTTAATTCTCTTGGATAAACTATGTCACCTACCTCAATAACATGTTGTAGACATAGGGGCCAAAACGTGTAATCAACATTGGCCCTGTGCTTTCAAATTCTTCTCACAACTCACTGAAAATTCACATCCTCTGACGTTATATTATCTAGATGATGAAAAGAAAAAAATATAACATAAGTAGTTAAAGTAAACAAAAATCAACTTGAGCTATGTCTCCCATATTGCAGCCCGGCAGGATCTGACGGATATTAAAATCGCTCCGGTAGTGGCCAGCTTTCATGGGAGTCCCTGAAAATCCACATGCCAGTTTCTCTTGCTATGTAAAACATGGGAGAAGAAACCATATTGGCATCAAGTCAGGTTTTGTGAGAAAAATCTTCATTCATCTATATCACCTACCTATATGCCATGTTACAGGCATAGGGGCCAAAACGTGTAATTAAAATCTGCTCTGTGCTGGCTAATTTTCATCACAGCTCAGTGAAAACTGACATCCAGTGACGTCATTGTATGTAAATGATGACAGAAGGAAACAAAATATGAGATAAGTAGATAAATACAAAAAAATCACATCGAGCTTTGTCTCCCATATTACACTCAGGGAGAACGTGGTGCACATTAAAATCACACCTCTAGTGGCCAGTTTTCGCCGAAAGTCCAAGAGAATTCACATCCTACTTTCTCTTGGTACATATCGCATGGGAGAAGAAACCATGTTGGCATCAAGTCGGGTCTTGTGCAAAAAATCTCCATTCATCTATGTCACCTACCTCAATCACATGTGACAGGCATAGGGGCCAAAACGTGTAATTAAAATTGGCTCTCTCCTTCCTACTTCTCCTCACAACTCAGTGAAAACTGATATGCTGTCATGTCGTCTTATCTAAATGATGAGAGAAGAAAAAATATCACATAAGTAGTTTAAGAAAAAAAACAACATATAGAGCTATGTCTTCCATCTTGTAGCCATAGGGCATGTAGCACACATTAAAATCGCTTCTCTAGTGCTCAGTTTTCATGAGAAGTCCCTCAAAATCCACATGCTAATTTTTGTTGGTATGTAAAATATGGCGGAAAACACCATGTTGGGCTGAAAGCCGGATTTGTGAAAACAATCGGCATTCATCTGTGTGACCAATGCGATACACATTTAAGGGAAGAGTTAATTCCCTTAGATAAACTATGTCACCTACCTCAATAACATGTTGTAGACATAGGGGCCAAAACGTGTAATAAACATTGGCCCTGTGCTTTCAAATTCTTCTCACAACTCACTGAAAATTCACATCCTCTGATGTTATGTCATCTAGATGATGAAAAGAAAAAAATATCACATAAGTAGTTAAAGTAAACAAAAATCAACTTGAGCTATGTCTCCCATATTGCAGCCAAGCACGATCTGACGGATATTAAAATCGCTCCTGTAGTGGCCAGCTTTCATGGGAGTCCCGGAAAATCCACATGCCAGTTTCTCTTGGTATGTAAAATATGGGAGAAGAAACCATTTTGGCATCAAGTCAGGTCTTGTGCAAAAAATCTCCATTCATCTATGTCACCTACCTGGATAACATTCTCTTCACAAAGGGTGCAAAACGCACAATCAAAATTGGCTCTGTGCTTCCTACTTCTCCTCACACCTCAGTGAAAACTGATATGCTGTCATGTCGTGTTATCTAGATAATGAGAGAAGAAAAAATATCACATAAGGAGTTAAAGAAAAAAAAATCCTATAGAGCTATGTCTCCCATCTTGCAGCCAAAGGGCATGTAGTGCACATTAAAATTGCTTCTCAAGTGCTCAGTTTTCATGAGAAGTCCCTCAAAATCCACATGCTAATTTCTCTTGGTATGTAAAATATGGCAGAAAAAACATGTTGGCCTCATAGCTGGTCTTGTGAAAAAAAACTCCATTCATCTGTGTGACTAATGCAATACACTAGTAAGGGAAGAGTTAATTCCCTTGGACTGACTTCCACTTGTTCATAAGTATAATTGCCTCTGCGCTGGCTAATTCTCCTTACAGCTCAATGAAAACTGAGATGCCATCTCATGGACATTATGACATAATAAAAAAATATGGCATAAGAAGTTAAATACAAAAAAAATCAAGCTGAGCTATGTCTACCATATTGCAACCAAACAGGATGTGTCAGACATTCAAATCGCTCCTCTAGTGGAAAGTTTTCACGGGAAATCCCTCAAAATTCACACGCTAGTTTTTGTTGGTATCTGTAATATCACAGATGAAACCATGTTGGCATCAGGTCAGGTTTTGTGCAAAAAGTCTCCTTTCATGTATGTCACCTACCTGGACAACATCTTGTAGCCATAGGGGCCAAAACGTGCAATCCATATTACATCTGTACTTCTTAATTCTCTGTACAGCTCAGTAAAAACTGATAAGTTTTATGTGATCTTATGTTATCTACATGATGACAGAAGAAAAAAATACGCCAAAAGTGGTTACATAAAAAAAATCAAAGTGTGATATGTCTCTCATGTAGCAGCCAGGCAGGATGTGTCAGTCATTCTAATCTCTCCCGTAGAGGAAAGTTTTCGCAGGAAGTCCAAGAAAATCCACACGCCAGTTTCTCTTCCTATGTGTAACATGGGGAAAGAAACCATATTGGCATCAAGTCAGGTTTTGTGCAAAAAATCTCCCTTCATCTATGTCACCTACCGCAATCACATGTTACAGGCATAGGAGCCAAAACGTGTAATTAAAATTGGCTCTGTGCTTCCTAATTCTCCTCACAGGTCACTGAAAACTGAAATCATCTGACGTCATGGTATGTAGACGATGACAGAAGGAAAAAAAATATGACATAAGTAGTTAAATAAACAAAAATCATGTCGAGCTATGTCTCCCATAATGCACTCAAGGAGAAGGTGGCGCACATTAAAATCACACCTTTAGAGGACAGTTTTCGCCAGAAGTCCAAGAAAATTCACATGCTACTTTCTCTTGGTATGTATAACATGGGAGAAGAAACCATGTTGGCATCAAGTTAGGTTTTCTGCCAAAAATCTCCATTCATCTATGTCACCTACCTTGATAACATTTTCTTGGCATAGGGTCCAAAATGCACAATCAAAATTGGCTCTGTGCTTCCTACTTCTCCTCACAACTCAGTGAAAACTAATATGATGTCATGTCGTCTTATCTAAATGATGAGAGAAGAAAAAATATCATATAAGTAGTTAAAGAAAAAAAAATCATATAGCGCTATGTCTTCCATCTTGTAGCCATAGGGCATATAGTGCACATTAAAATCGCTTCTCTAGTGCTCAGTTTTCGTGAGAAGTCGATCAAAATCCACATCCTAATTTCTGTTGGTATGTAAATTATGGGAGAAAACACCATGTTGGGCTCAAAGCCAGATTTGTGAAAAAAAATCGGCACTCATCTGTGTGACCAATGCGATACACATTTAAGTGAAGAGTTAATTCCCTTAGATAAACTATGTCACCTAGCTCAATAACATGTTGTGAACATAGGGGCCAAAACGTGTAATCAAAATTGGCTCTGTGCTTTCAAATTCTTCTCACAACTCACTGAAAATTCACATCTTCTGACGTTATGTTATCTAGATGATGAAAAGAAAAAAATATGACATAAGTAGTTAAAGTAAACAAAAATGAACTAGAGCTATGTCGCCCATATTGCAGCCAAGCAGGGTCTGACGGATATTAAAATCGCTCCGGTAGTGGCCAGCTTTCATGGGAGTCCCTGAAAATCCACATGCCAGTTTCTCTTGGTATTTAAAATATGGGAGAAAAAACCATATTGGCATCAAGTCAGGTTTTGTGAGAAAAATCTCCATTCATCTGTGTCACCTACCGCAATCACATGCATAGACATAGGGGCCTAAACGTGTAATTAAAATCTGCTCTGTGCTGGCTAATTTTCATCACAGCTCCGTGAAAACTGACATCCAGTGATGTCATGGTATGTAGATTATGACACAAGGAAAAAAAATATCAAATAAGTAGTTAAATAAGAAAAAACCATGTCAAGCTTTGTTTCCCATATTGCACTCAAGGAGAACGTGGCGCACATTAAAATCACAACTCTAGTGGCCAGTTTTCGCAGGAAGTCCAAGAAAATTCACATCCTACCTTCTCTTGGTACGTATAGCATGGGAGAAGAAACCATGTTGGCATCAAGTCAGGTCTTGTGCAAAAAATCTCCATTCATCTATGTCACCTACCTCAATCACATGTTACAGGCATAGGGGCCAAAACGTGTAATTAAAATTGGCTCTCTCCTTCCTACTTCTCCTCACAACTCAGTGAAAACTGATATGCTGTCATGTCGTCTTATCTAAATGATGAGAGAAGAAAAAATATCACATAAGTAGTTTAAGAAAAAAAATATCATATAGAGCTATGTCTTCCATCTTGTAGCCATAGGGCATGTAGCACACATTAAAATCGCTTCTCTAGTGCTCAGTTTTCATGAGAAGTCCCTCAAAATCCACATGATAATTTCTCTTGGTATGTAAAATATCACAGAAAAAACCATGTTGGGCTCAAAGCCGGATTTGTGAAAACAATCGGCATTCATCTGTGTGACCAATGCGATACACATTTAAGGGAAGAGTTAATTAACTTAGATAAACTATGTCACCTACCTCAATAACATGTTGTGAACATAGGGGCCAAAACGTGTGATAAACATTGGCTCTGTGCTTTCAAATTCTTCTCACAACTCACTGAAAATTCACATCCTCTGACGTTATATTATCTAGATGATGAAAAGAAAAAAATGTCACATAAGTAGTTAAAGTAAACAAAAATCAACTTGAGCTATGTCTCCCATATTGCAGATAAGGACGATCTGACAGATATTAAAGTCGCTCCGGTAGTGGCCAGCTTTCAAGGGAGTCCCTGAAAATCAACATGCCAGTTTCTCTTGGTATGTAAAACATGGGAGAAGAAACCATATTGGCATCAAGTCAGGTTTTGTGAGAAAAATCTCCATTCATATATGTCACCTACCTCAATCACATGCATAGGCATAGGGGTCTTAATGTGTAATTAAAATCTGCTCTGTCCTGGCTAATTTTCATCACAGCTCTGTGAAAACTGCCATCCAGTGATGTCATGGTATGTAGATTATGATAGAAGGAAACAAAATATGAGATAAGTAGATAAATAAAAAAAATCATATCGAGCTTTGTCTCCCATATTGCACTCAAGGAGAATGTGGCACACATTAAAATAACACCTCTAGTGGCCAGTTCTTTAGGAAGTCCAAGAAAATTCACATGTTACTTTCTCTTGTTACGTATAGCATGGGAGAAGAAACCACGTTGGCATCAAGTCAGCTCTTGTGCAAAAAATCTCCATTCATCTATGTCACCTACCTCAATCACATGTGACAGGCATAGGGGCCAAAACGTGTAATTAAAATTGGCTCTCTCCTTCCTACTTCTCCTCACAACTCAGTGAAAACTGATATGCTGTCATGTCGTCTTATCTAAATGATGAGAGAAGAAAAAATATCACATAAGTAGTTAAACAAAAAAACCATCATATAGAGCTATGTCTTCCATCTTGTAGCCATAGGGCATGTAGTACACATTAAAATCGCTTCTCTAGTACTCAGTTTTCATGAGAAGTCCCTCAAAATCCACATGCTAGTTTCTCTTGGTATGGACAATATGGGAGAAAAAACCATGTTGGCTTCATAGCAGGTCTTGTGATAAAAATCTCCATTCATCTGTGTGACCAATGCAATACACCGGTAAGGGAACAGTTAATTCCCTTGGATTGACTTCCACTTGTTCATAAACATAATTGCCTCTACGCTGGCTAATTCTCCTCACAGCTCAATGAAAACTGACATGCTGTGATGTCATCTCGTATATTATGACATAATAAAAAAATATGGCATAAAAAGTCAAATACAAAAAAAATCAAGCTGAGCTATGTCTTCCATATTGTAGCCAAGGAGGATGTGTCACACATTCAAATCGGCCCTCTAGTTAAAAGTTTTCGCAGGAAATCCCTGAAAATTCACATGCTAGTTTTTGGTGGTATCTATAATATGGGAGAAGAAGCCATGTTGGCATCAAGTCAGGTTTTGGCAAAAAAATCTCCATTCATCTGTGTCACCCACCTGGATAACATCTTGTACCCATAGGGACCTTAACGTGCAATCCATATTACATCTGTGTTTCTTAATTCTCCATACAGCTCAGTAAAAACTGATAAGCTGTGATCTTATGTTATCTCCATGATGACAGAAGAAAAAATATGCCAAAAGTACTTACATAAAAAATATCAAGGTGAGATATGTCTCCCATATAGCAGGCAAGCAGGATGTGTCAGATATTGAAATCCCTATCCTGGAGGAAAGTTTTCGTGGGAAGTCCAAGAAAATCCACATGCCAGTTTCTCTTCCTATGTATAACATGGAGGAAGAAACCATATTGGCATCAAGTCAGGTTTTCTGCAAAAAATCTTCATTCATCTATATCCCCCACCTGGATAACATTTTGTTAGCATAGGGTCCAAAACGCGCAATCGAAATTGGATCTGTGCTTCCTACTTCTCCTCACAGCTGAGTGAAAACTGACATGCTGTCACATAATGTATCCCATCCTGTAGCCAAAGGGGGTGTAGCGCACATTAAAATCACTTCTCCAGCGCTTAGTTCTTATCACAAGTCCCTCAAAAATCACATGCTAGTTTCTCTTGGTATGTAAAATATGGGAGGAAAAAAACATGTTGGCCTCATAGCAGGTCTTGTGAGAAAAATATCCATTCATCTGTGTGACCAATGCAATACACAGGTAAAGGAAGACTTAATTCCCTTGGATTGACTTCCACCTCTTCATAATTATAATTGCCTCTGTGCTGGCTAATTCTCCTCACAGCTCAATGAAAACTGACATGCTGTGATGTCATCTTATGTACATTATGACATCATAAAAAAATATACCATAAGAAGTTATATACAAAAAAAATCAAGTTGAGTTTTGTCTCCCATATTGCAGCCAAGGAGGATGTGTCAGACATTCAAATCCCTCCTCTAGTGGAAAGTTTTCGTGGCATATCCCTGAAAATTCACAGGCTAGTTTTTGTTGGTATCTATAATATTGGAAAAGAAGCCATGTTGGCATCAAGTGAGGTTTTGTGCAAAAAGTCTCCATTCATCTACGTCACCTACCTCAATCACATGTGACAGGCATAGGGGCCAAAACGTGTATTCAAAATTGGCTCTGTGCTTCCTACTTCTAATCACAGCTCACTGAAAACTGAAATCATCTGACGTCATGGTATGTAAATGATGAGAGCAAAAAAAAAATATATGACATAAGTAGGTACATAAACAAAAATCATGTCGGCCTATGTCTCCCATATTGCACTCAAGGACAGCGTGACGCACATTAAAATCACACCTTTAGTGGACAGTTTTCGCCGGAAGTCCAAGAAAATTCGCATGCTACTTTCTCTTGGTATGTATAACACGGGAGAGGAAACCATGTTGGCATCAAGTCAGGTTTTCTCCAAAAAATCTCCATTCATCTATGTCACCTACCTTGTTAACATTTTCTTGGCATAGGGTCAAAAACATGCAATCAAAATTGGCTCTGTGCTTACTAGTTCTCCTCACAGCTCACTGAAAACTCAGATGCTGTCACGCCGAGTTATCTAGATGATGAAACATAAGTAGTTGAACCAAAAAAACAAATCATATAGAGCTATGTCTTCCATCTTGTAGCCAAAAGGCATGCAGCGCACATTAAAATAGCTTCTCTAGTGCTCAGTTTTCATGAGAAGTCCCTCAAAATCCACATGCTAATTTCTCTTGGTATGTAAAATATGGGAGAAAACACCATGTTGGGCTGAAAGCCGGATTTGTGAAAACAATCGGCATTCATCTGTGTGACCAATGCGATACACATTTAAGGGAAGAGTTAATTCTCTTGGATAAACTATGTCACCTACCTCAATAACATGTTGTGAACATGGAGCCAAAACATGTAATCTATATTGGCTCTGTGCTTTCAAATTCTTCTCACAACTCAGTAAAACCTGACATCCTGTGACGTTATGTTATTTACAAGATGAAAAGAAAAAAATATCACATAAGTAGTTAAATTAAACAGAAATCAAGTTGAGGTATGTCTCCCATATTGCAGCCAAGCAGGATCTGACGGATATTAAAATCGCTCCTGTAGTGGCCAGCTTTCATGGGAGTCCCTGAAAATCCACATGCCAGTTTCTCTTGCTATGTAAAACATGGGAGAAGAAACCACATTGGCATCAAGTCAGGTTTTGTGAGAAAAATCTCCATTCATCTATGTCACCTACCTGAATCACATGTTACAGGCATAGGGGCCTAAACGTGTAATTAAAATCTGCTCTGAGCTGGCTAATTTTCATCACAGCTCAGTGAAAACTAACATCCTTTGTTGTCATGGTATGTACATGATGACAGAAGGAAAAAAAAGATGACATAGGTAGTTACATAAACAAAAATCATGTCGAGCTATGTCTCCCATATTGCACTCAAGGAGAACATTAAAATCACAGCTCTAGTGGCCAGTTTTCGCCAGAAGTCCAAGAAAATTTGCATGCTACTTTCTCTTTGTATGTATAACATGGCAGAAGAAACCATGTTGGCATCAAGTCAGGTCTTGTGCAAGAAATCTCCATTCATCTATGTCACCTACCTGGATAACATTTTCTTGGCATTGGGTCCAAAACGCACAATCAAAATTGCCTCTGTGCTTCCTACTTCTCCTCACAGCTCACTGAAAACTCATATCTTGTCACGTCATGTTATCTAGATGATGACATAAGAAAAAATATCACATAAGTAGTTAAACAAAAAAAAATTCATACACAGCTATGTCTCCCATCCTGTAGCCAAAGGGCATGTAGCACACATTAAAATCGCTTCTTCCAGTGCTTAGTTCTCATCACAAGTCCCTCAAAAACCACATGCTAGTTTCTCTTGGTATGTAAAATATGGCAGAAAAAACCATGTTGACCTCATAGCACATCTTGTAAAAAAAATCTCCATTCATCTGTGTGACCAATGCAATACACAGGTAAGGGAGGAGTTAATTCCCTTGGATTGACTTCCACCTCTTCATAATTATAATTGCCTCTGTGCTGGCTAATTCTCCTCACAGCTCAATGAAAACTGACATCCTGTGATGTCATCTCATGTACATTATGACATAATAAAAAATATGGCAGAAAAAGTTTAAAAGAAAAAGAATCAAGTTGAGATTTCTCTTCCATATTGCGACTAAGGAGGATGTGTCAGACATTCAAATGCCTCCTCTGGTGGAAAGTTTTCCTGGGCAATCCCTGAAAATTCACATGCTAGTTTTTGTTGGTATCTATAATATGGGAGAAGAAAATATGTTGGCATCAAGTCAGCTTTTCTCCAAAAAATCTCCATTCATCTATGTCACATACCTGGATAACATTTTCTTGGCATTGTGTCCAAAATGTTTTGTCAAAAATATCTGCATTCATCTATGCCACCTACTTATAGACATAGGGGCCAAAACGTGTAATCAAAATTGGCTCTCTGCTGGCTAATTTTCATGACATCTCAGTGAAAACTGACATCCTGTGACGTCATCTTATGTACATTATAACATCATAAAAAAATATGGCATAAGAAGTTAAATAAAAAAAAATCAAGTTGAGTTTTGTCTTCCATATTGCAACCAAGGAGGATGTGTCAGACATTCAAATCGCTCCTCTCGTGGAAAGTTTTCGTGGGCAATCACTAAAAATTCACATGCTACTTTCTCTTGCTATGTATCATATGGGAGAAGAAACCATCTTGGCATCAAGTCAGCTTTTCTCCAAAAAATCTCCATTCATCCATGTCACCTACCTGGATAATATTCTCTTGGCATAGGGTCAAAAACATGCAATCAAAATTGCCTCTGTGTTTCCTACTTCTCCTCACAGGTCACTGAAAACTAACATGCTGTCACATGATGTTATCTAGATGATGAGAGAGGAAAAAACATCATATAAGTAGTTAAACAAAAAAAAAATCATATAGAGCTATCTCTTCCATCTTGTAGCCAAAAGGCATATAGTGCACATTAAAATCGCTTCTCTAGTGCTCAGTTTTCGTGAGAAGTCCCTCAAAATCCACATCCTAATTTCTGTTGGTATGTAAAATATGAGAGAAAACACCATGTTGGGCTCAAAGCCGGATTTGTGAAAAAAAATCGGCATTCATCTGTGTGACCAATGCGATACATATTTAAGGGAAGAGTTAATTCCCTCAGATAAACTATGTCACCTACCTGGATAACATTTTCTTGGTATGGAGTCCAAAACGCACAATCAAAATTGGCTCTCTGCTTCCTAGTTCTCCTCACACCTCAATGAAAATTGATATGCTGTCATGTCGTGTTATCTAGATAATGAGAGAAGAAAAAATATAACATAAGGAGTTAAAGAAAAAAAATCCTATAGAGCTATGTCTCAAATCTTGTAGCCAAATAGCATGTAGCGCACATTAAAATCGCCTCTCTAGTGCTCAGCTTTCATGAGAAGTCCCTCAAAATCCACATGCTAATTTCTGTTGGTATGTAAAATATGAGGGAACACACCATGTTGGCTTCATAGCAAGTTTTGTGAAAAAAATCAGCACTCATCTGTGTGACCAATGCAATACACAGGTAAGGGAAGAGTTAATTCCCTTGCACTGACTTCCACTTGTTCATAAGTATAATTGCCTCTACGCTGGCTAATACTCCTCACAGCTCAATAAAAATTCACATGCTAGTTTTTGTTGGTATCTATAATATGGGAAAAGAAACCATGTTGGCATCAAGTCAGGTTTTGGCAAAATATTCTAAATTCATCTATATCACCTACCTGGATAACACCTTGTAGCCATTGGGGCCTTAACGTGCAATACATTCAAATCGCTGCTGTAGTGACCAGTTTTTGCCAGAAGTCCAAGAAAATTCACATGCTACTTTCTCTTGCTATGTATAACATGGCAGAGGAAACCATGTTGGCACCAAGTCAGCTTTTCTCCCCAAAATCTCCATTCATCTATGTCACCTACCTGGATAATATTTTCTTGCCATAGGGTCCAAAATGCACAATCCAAAATGCACAGTCAAAATTGGCTCTGTGTGTTCTAGTTCTCCTCACAGCTCACTGAAAACTCATATGCTGTCACGTCATGTTATCTAGATGATGACATAAGAAAAAACATCGCACAAGTAGTTAAATAAAACAAAAAAAAATCATATCCAGCTATGTCTCCCATCTTGTAGCCAAGGGGGATGTAGTGCACATTAAAATTGCTTGTCTCATGCTTAGTTCTCATCACAAGTCCCTCAAAAACCACATGCTAGTTTCTGCTGGGATGTACAATATGGGAGAAAAAACCATGTTGGCCTCATAGCAGGTCTTGTGAAAAAAATCTCCATTCATCGGTGTCACCAATGCAATACACTGGTTAATTCCCATGGATTGACTTCCACCTCTTCATAATGATAATTGCCTCTGTGCTGGCTAATTCTTCTCACAGCCCAATGAGAACTGACATGCTGTGATGTCATTTCATGTACATTATGACATAATAAAAAAAATTGGCAAAAGAACTTTAAAAAAAGAAAAAATCAAGTTGAGCTTTGTCTTACATATTGCGGTCAAGGAGGATGTGTCAGACATTCAAATCCCTCCTCTAGTAGAAAGTTTTTGCGAGAAATCCCTGAAAATTCACATGCTAGTTTTTGTTGGTATCTATAATATAGGAGAAGACGTCGTGTTGGCATCAAGTCAGGTATTGTGCAAAAAATCTCCATTCATCTATGTCACCTAGCTGGATAACATTTTCTTGGCATTGGGTCCAAAACGCACAATCAAAATTGCCTCTGTGCTTCCTACTTCTCCTCACAGCTCACTGAAAACTCATATGCTGTCACGTCATCTTATCTAGATGATGACATAGGAAAAAATATCACGTAAGTAGGTAAACAAAAAAAATTCATACACAGCTATGTCTCCCATCTTGTAGCCAAAGGGGATGTAGCTCACTTTAAAATCGTTTCTCTAGTGCTTAGTTCTTATCACAACTCCCTCAAAAATCACATGCTAGTTTCTCTTGGTATGAAAAATCTGGCAGAAAAAACCATCTTGGAATCATAGCAAGTCTTGTGAAAAAAATCTCCATTCATCTGTGACCAAAGCAATACACAGGTAAGGGAAGATTTAATATCCTTGGATTGACTTCCACCTCTTCATAATGATAATTGCCTCTCCACTGGCTAATTCTCCTCACAGCCCAATGAAAACTGACATGCTGTGATGTCATTTCATGTACATTATGACATAATAAAAAAAAATATGGTATAAGAAGCCACAAAAAAAAAATCAAGTTCAGCTGTGTCTTCCATATTGCAACCAAGGAGGACGTGTCAGACATTCAAATAACTCCTCTAGTAGAAAGTTTCTGGCTAATTCTCCTCACAGCCCACTGGAAACTGACATCCTGTGACATCATTTCATGTACATTATGACATAATAAAAAAAATATGGTATAAGAAGTTAAAAAAAAAAATATCAAGTTGAGCTTTGTCTTGTTGAAAACTGACATCCTGTGATGTTATTTTATCTTGATAATGAGATAAGAAAAAAAATATGACATAGTAGTCAAATAAAAAAAAATCACGTTAAGCTATGTCTCCCATATTGCACTCAAGGAGAACGTGGCGCACATTAAAATCACATGTCTAGCGCCAGTTTTCGCCCGAAGTCCAAGAAAATTCGCATGCTACTTTCTCTTGGTATGTATAACATTGCAGAGGAAACCATGTTGGCATCAAGTCAGGTTTTGTGCAAAAAGTCTCCATTCATCTATGTCACCTACCTTAATCACATGTTACAGGCATAGGGGCCAAAACGTGTAATCAAAATTGGCTCTGTGCTTCCTCCTTCTCCTCACAGGTCACTGAAAACTGACATCCAGTGACGTCATGGTATGTAGATGATGAGAGAAGGAAAAAATATAGGACATAAGTAGTTACATAAACAAAAATCATGTCGACCTATGTCTCCCATATTGCACTCAAGGAGAACGTGGCGCACATTAAAATCACACCTTTAGAGGACAGTTTTCGCCAGAAGTCCAAGAAAATTCACATGCTACTTTCTCTTGGTATGTATAACATGGGAGAAGAAACCATGTTGGCATCAAGTTAGCTTTTCTGCCAAAAATCTCCATTCATCTATGTCAACTACCTTGATAACATTTTCTTGGCATAAGGTCAAAAACATGCAATCAAAATTCCCTCTGTGCTTCCTAGTTCTCCTCACAGCTCACTGTAATCTCATATGCTGTCACGCCGTGTTATCTAGATGATGAGAGAGGAAAACACATCATATAAGTAGTTAAACAAAAAAAAAATCAAATATAGAGCTATGTCTTCCATCTTGTAGCCAAACGGCATAGAGTGCACATTAAAATCGTTTCTCTAGTGCTCAGTTTTCGTGAGAAGTCGATCAAAATCCACATCCTAATTTCTGTTGGTATGTAAATTATGGGAGAAAACACCATGTTGGGCTCAAAGCCGGATTTGTGAAAAAAAATCGGCACTCATCTGTGTGACCAATGCGATACATATTTAAGGGAAGAGTTAATTCCCTTAGATAAACTATGTCACCTACCTGGATAACATTTTCTTGGTATGGAGTCCAAAACGCACAATCAAAATTGGCTCCCTGCTTCCTAGTTCTCCTCCAACCTCAATGAAAATTGATATGCTGTCATGTCGTGTTATCTAGATAATGAGAGAAGAAAAAATATCACATAAGAAGTTAAAGAAAAAAAATCCTATAGAGCTATGTCTCCCATCTTGTAGCCAAACGGCATGTAGCGCACATTAAAATCGCTTCTCTAGTGCTCAGCTTTCATGAGAAGTCCCTCAAAATCCACATGCTAATTTCTGTTGGTATGTAAAAATGGGGGAACACACCATGTTGGCTTCGTAGCAGGTTTTGTGAAAAAATCAGCACACATCTGTGTGACCAATGCAATACACAGGTAAGGGAAGACTTAATTCCCTTGGACTGACTTCCACTTGTTCATAAGTATAATTGCCTCTACCCTGGCTAATGCTCCTCACAGCTCAATAAAAATTGACATGCTAGCTTTTGTTGGTATCTATAATATGGGAGAAGAAGCCGACTTTCGCCGAAAGTCCAAGAAAATTCACATGCTCCTTTCTCGTGATACATATAGCATGGGAGAAAAAATTCAAGAAAATTCACATGCTACTTTCTCTTGGTATGTATAACATGGGAGAAAAAACCATGTTGGCATCAAGTCAGGTCTTGTGCAAAAAATCTCCATTCATCTATGTCACCTACCTCAATAACATGTTATGGACATAGGGGCCAAAACGTGTAAACAACACTGGCCCTGTGCTTTCAAATTCTTCTCACAACTCACTGAAAATTCACATCCTCTGACGTTATGTTATCTAGATGATATAAAGAAAAAAATATCACATAAGTAGTTAAATTAAACAGAAATCAATTTGAGCTATGTCTCCCATATTGCAGCCAAGCAGGATTTGACGGATATTAAAATCGCTGCTGTACTGGCCAGCTTTCTTGGGAGTCCCTGAAAATCCACATGCCAGTTTCTCTTGGTATGTAAAACATGGGAGAAAAAACCATATTGGCATCAAGTCAGGTTTTGTGAGAAAAATCTCCATTCATCTATGTCACCTACCTCAATCACATGCATAGGCATAGGGGCCTAAACGTGTAATTAAAATCTGCTCTGTGCTGGCTAATTTTCATCACAGCTCAGTGAAAACTGACATCCAGTGATGTCATGGTATGTAGATCATGACAGACAGAAAAAAATATGAGATAAGTAGGTAAATAAAAAAAAATCACATCGAGCTTTGTCTCCCATATTGCACTCAAGGAGAATGTGGCGCACATTAAAATCACACCTCTAGTGGCCAGTTTTCACCGGAAGTCCAAGAAAATTCACATGCTACTTTCTCTTGGTACATATAGCATGGGAGAAGAAACCATGTTGCCATCAAGTCAGCTCTTGTGCAAAAAATCTCCATTCATCTATGTCAGTTACCTGGATAACATTTTCTTGGCATAGGGTCCAAAAGGCACAATCAAAATTACCTCTGTGCTTCCTACTTCTCCTCACAGCTCACTGAAAACTAACATGCTGTCACATAATGTTGTCTACATGATGAGAGAAGAAAAAATATCACATAAGTTGTTAAAGAAAAAATATCAAGTTAAGCTATGTATCCTATCCTGTAGCCAAAGGGGATGTAGCGCACATTAAAATCACTTCTCCAGTGCTTAGTTCTTTTCACAACTCCCTCAAATATCACATGCTAGTTTTTCTTGGTATGTAAAATATGGGAGGAAAAAACATGTTGGCCTCATAGCAGGTCTTGTGAAAAAAATCTCCATTCAGCTGTGTGACCAATGCAATACAAAGGTAAGGGAAGATTTAATTCCCTTGGATAGTCTTCCGCTTCCTCGTAATTATAATTGCCTCTGTGCTGGCTAATTCTCCTCACAGCTCAATGAAAACTGACATGGTGTGACGTCATTTCATGTATATTATGACATAATAAAAAAATATGGCATAAGAAGTTAAATACAAAAAAAAATCAAGCTGAGCTTTGTCTCCCATATTGCATATCTATGTCAGTTACCTGGATAACATTTTCTTGGCATAGGGTCCAAAAGGCACAATCAAAATTACCTCTGTGCTTCCTACTTCTCCTCACAACTCACTGAAAACTGATATGCTGTCATGTCGTGTTATCTAAATGATGAGAGAAGAAAAAATATCACATAAGTAGTTAAACAAAAAAAACATCATATAGAGCTATGTCTTCCATCTTGTAGCCATAGGGCATGTAGTACACATTAAAATTGCTTCTTCTAGTGCTTAGTTCTCATCATAAGTCCCTCAAAATCCACATGCTAATTTCTCTTGGTATGGACAATATGGGAGGAAAAACCATGTTGGCTTCATAGCAGGTCTTGTGAAAAAAATCTCCATTCAGCTGTGTGACCAATGCAATACACAGGTAAGGGAAGACTTAATTCCCTTGGATAGTCTTCCGCTTCTTCATAATTATAATTGCCTCTGTGCTGGCTAATTCTCCTCACAGCTCAATGAAAACTGACATGGTGTGATGTCATCTTATGTACATTATGACATCATAAAAAAATATACCATCAGAACTTGAATACAAAAAAGATCACGCTGAGCTTTGTCTCCCATATTGAAGCCAAGGAGGATGTGTCAGACATTCAAATCCCTTCTCTAGTGGAAAGTTTTCGCAGGAAATCCCTGAAAATTCACATGCAGTTTTTGTTGGTATCTATAATAAGGGAGAAGAAACCATGTTGGCATCAAGTCAGGCTTTGGGAAAAAGATCTGCATTCATCTATGTCACCAATCTTGATAACATATTGTAGCCATAGGGGCCAAAACGTGCAATCCATATTACATCTGTGCTTCTTAATTCTCCATACAGCTCAGTAAAAACTCATAAACTGTGATGTTATGTTATGTAGATGATGACAGAAGAAAAAAATACGCCAAAAGTGGTTACATAAAAAAAAATCAAGGTGAGATATGTCTCCCATAAAGCAGCCAGGCAGGATGTGTCAGTCATTCTAATCCCTCCCATAGATGAAAGTTTTCGCAGGAAGTCCAAGAAAATCCACATGCCAGTTTCTGTTCCTATGTGTAACATGGGGAAAGAAACCAGATTGGCATAAAGTCAGGTCTTGTGCAAAAAATCTCCATTCATCTATGTCACCTACCTCAATCACATGTTACAGGCATAGGGGCCAAAACGTGTAATTAAAATTGGCTCTGTAATTCCTACTTCTCCTCACAACTCACTGAAAACTGATATGCTGTCATGTCGTCTTATCTAAATGATGAGAGAAGAAAAAATATCACATAAGTAGTTAAACAAAAAAAAAATCATATAGAGCTATGTCTTCCATCTTGTAGCCATAGGGCATGTAGCACACATTAAAATCGCTTCTCTAGTGCTCAGTTTTCATGAGAAGTCCCTCAAAATCCACATGCTAATTTCTCTTGGTATGTAAAATATGGCAGAAAAAACCATGTTGGGCTCAAAGCCGGATTTGTGAAAACAATCGCCATTCATTTGTGTGACCAATGCGATACACATTTAAGGGAAGAGTTAATTCCCTTAGATAAACTATGTCACCTACCTCAATAACATGTTGTGAACATAGGGGCCAAAACGTGTAATCAACATCGGCTCTGTGCTTTCAAATTCTTCTCACAACTCACTGAAAACTCACATCCTCTGACGTTATGTTATCTAGATGATGAAAAGAAAAAAATATCACATAAGTAGTTAAAATAAACAAAAATCAACTTGAGCTATGTCTTCCATATTCCAGCCAAGCAGGATCTGACGGATATTAAAATCGCTATTAAAAGTGGCCAGCTTTCATGGGAGTCCCTGAAAATCCACATGCCAGTTTCTCTTGGTATCTAAAACGTGGGAGAAGAAACCATATTGGCATCAAGTCAGGTTTTGTGAGAAAAATCTCCATTCATCTATGTCACCTACCTCAATCACATGCATAGGCATAGGGAGATTAATTTGTAATTAAAATCTACTCTGTGCTGGCTAATTTTCATCACAGCTCACAGAAAACTGACATCCAGTGATGTCATGGTATGTAGATTATGACAGAAGAAAAAAAAATATAAGATAAGTAGATAAATAAAAAAAAATCATGTCGAGCTTTGTCTCCCATACTGCACTCAAGGAGAACGTGGTGCACATTAAAATCACAGCTCTAGTGGCCAGTTTTCGCCAGAAGTCCAAGAAAATTCACATGTTATTTTCTCTTTGTATGGATAGCATGGGAGAAAAAACCATGTTGGCATCCAGTCAGGTCTTGTGCAAAAAATCGCCAATCATCTATGTCATCTACCTGGATAACAATTTCTTGGCATAGGGTCCAAAACGCACAATCAAAATTACCTCTGTGCTTCCTACTTCTCCTCACAGCTCAGTGAAAACTAACATGCTGTCACATAATGTTATCTAGATGATGAGAGAAGAAAAAATATCACATAAGTTCTTAAAGAAAAAATATCAAGTTAAGCTATGTATCCTATCTTGTAGCCAAAGGGCATGTAGCGCACATTCAAATCGTTTCTCCAGTGCTTAGTTCTTATCAAAACTCCCTCAAAAATCACATGCTAGTTTCTCTTGGTATGTAAAATCTGGCAGAAAAAAACATGTTGGCCTCATAGCAGCTCTTGTGAAAAAAATCTCCATTCATCTGTGTAACCAATGCAATACACAGGTAAGGGAAGATTTAATTCCCTTGGATTGACTTCCACCTCTTCATAATTATAATTGCCTCTGTGATGGCTAATTCTCCTCACAGCTCAACGAAAAGTAAGACGCTGTGACGTCATCTTATGTACATTATGACATAATACAAAAAATATACCATAAGAAATTAAATACAAAAAAGTCAAGTTGAGCTTTGTCTTCCTTATTGTGGCCAAGGAGGATGTGTCAGACATTCAAATCGCTTCTCTAGTGGAAAGTTTTCGTGGCAAATCGCTGAAAATTCATAGGCTAGTTTTTGTTGGTATCTATAATATGGGAGAAGAAGCCATGTTCGCATCAAGTCAGGTTTTGGCAAAAAAATCTCCATTCATCTATATCACCTACCTGGATAACATCTTGTAGCCATAGAGGAATTAACGTGCAACCGATACTACATCTGTGCTTTTAATTCTCCATACAGCTCAGTAAAAACTGATAAGCTGTGATCTTATGTTATCTACATGATGACAGAAGAAAAAATATGCCAAAAGTACTTACATAAAAAAATCAAGGTGAGATATGTCTCCCATCTTGCAGCCAGGCAGGATGTGTCAGACATTCAAATCGCTGCTGTAGTGACCAGATTTTGCCAGAAGTCCAAGAAAATTCACATGCTACTTTCTCTTGCTATGTATAACATGGCAGAAGAAACCATGTTGGCATCAAGTCAGGTTTTCTGCAAAAAATCTCCATTCATCGATGTAACCTACCTTGATAACATTTTCTTGGCATAGGGTCCAAAACGCACAATCAAAATTGCCTCTGTTCTTCCTACTTCTCCTCACAGCTCAGTGAAAACTCACATGCTGTCACATCATGGTATCTACATGATGAGAGAAGAAAAAATATCACATCACTAGTTAAACCAAAAAATCAAATTAAGCTATGTGTCCCATTTTGTAGCGAAAGGGGGTGTAGCGCACATTAAAATCACTTCTTCCCGTGCTTAGTTCTCATTACAAGTCCCTTCAGAAACACACACGCTAGTTTCTCAGCAAAAAGGATCTTGGGAAAAAAAAGCTCACAGCTCAATGAAAACTGACATGCTGTGACGTCATCTTATGTACATTATGACATAATAAAAAAATATAAAATAAGAAGTTAAATACGAAAAAAGAATCAAGCTGAGCTTTGTCTCCCATATTGAAGCCAAGGAGGATGTGTCAGACACTCAAATCCCTTCTCTAGTGGAAAGTTTTCGCAGGAAATCCCTGAAAATTCAAATGCTAGTTTTTGTTGGTATCTATAATATGGCAGAAGACACCATGTTGGCATCAAGTCGGGTTTTGGGAAAAAGATCTCCATTCATCTATGTCACCAATCTTGATAACATCTTGTAGCCATAGGGGCCAAAACGTGTAATCCATATTACATCTGTGCTTCTTAATTCTCTGTACAGCTCAGTAAAAACTCATAAACTGTGATGTTATGTTATGTAGATGATAACAGAGGAAAAAAATACGCCAAAAGTGGTTACATAAAAAAAATCAAGGTGAGATATGTCTCTCATATAGCAGCCAGGCAGGATGTGTCAGTCATTCTAATCCCTCCCGTAGAGGAAAGTTTTCGCAGGAAGTCCAAGAAAATCCACATGCCAGTTTCTCTTCCTATGTGTAACATAAGGAAAGAAACCATATTGCCATCAAGTCAGGTCTTGTGCAAAAAATCTCCATTCATCTATGTCACCTACCTCAATCACATGTCACAGGCATAGGGGCCAAAACGTGTAATTAAAATTGGCTCTGAGCTGGCTAATTTTCAGGACAGCTCAGTGAAAACTGACATCCAGTGACGTCACGGTATGTAGATGATGAGAGAAAGAAAAAAAAATATGACATAAGTAGTTACATAAACAAAAATCATGTCGGCCTATGTCTCCCATATTGCACTCAAGGACAGCGTGGCGCATATTAAAATCACACCACTAGTGGCCAGTTTTCGCCGGAAGTCCAAGAAAATTTGCATGCTAGTTTCTCTTGCTATGTATAACATGACAGAAGAAACCATCTTGGCATCAAGTCAGGTTTTGAGCAAAATCTCTCTATTCATCTATGTCACCTACCTTGACAACATTTTCTTGGCATGGAGTCCAAAATGCGCAATCAAAATTGGCTCTGTACTTCTTACTTCTCCTCACAGCTCACTGAAAACTGACATGCTGTCACATCATGTTATCTACATGATGAGAGAAGAAAATATATCACATAAGTAGTTAAACAAAAAAAAAATCAAGTTGAGTTATGTATCCCATCTTGTAGCCAAAGGGAATGTAGCCCACATTAAAATCGCTTCTTCCAGTGCTTAGTTCTCATCACAAGTCCTTCAAAACGCACATGCTAGTTTCTCTTGGTATGTAAAATCTGGCAGAAAAAAACATTTTGTAATCATAGCAAGTCTTGCGAAAAAAATCTCCATTCATCTGTGTGACCAATGCAATACACAGGTAAGGGAAGACTTAATTCCCTTGGATTGACTTCCACCTCTTCATAATTATAATTGCCTCTGTGCTGGCTAATTCTCCTCACAGCTCAATGAAAACTGAGATGCTGTGACATCATCATATGTAGATTATGACATAATACAAAGAATATGGCATAAGAAGTTAAATACCAAAAAAATCAAGGTGAGATATGTCTCCCATCCAGCAGCCAGGCAGGATGTGGCAGATATTCAAATCGCTATCCTGGATGAAAGTTTTCGTGGGAAGTCCAAGAAAATCCACATGCCAGTTTCTCTTCCTATGTATAACATGGGGAAAGAAACCATATTTGCATCAAGTCAGGTTTTGTGCAAAAAATCTCCATTCATCTATGTCCCTCACCTGGACAACATTTTGTTAGCATAGGGTCCAAAACGCGCAATCGAAATTGGATCTGTGCTTCCTACTTCTCCTCACAGCTCACTGAAAACTCAAATGCTGTCACTTCATGTTATCTACATGATGAGAGAAGAAAAAATATCACATAAGTAGTTAAACAAAACAATAAAATATATCATATCAAGCCATGTATCCCATCTTGTAGCCAAAGGGTATGTAACACACATTAAAATCGCTTCTTCCAGTGATCAGTTTTCATGAGAAGTCCCTCAAAATCCACATCTTACTTTCTGTTCATATTTAAAATATGGCAGAAAAAACCATGTTGGCTTCATAGCAGGTGATAAAAATCTGGATTCATCTGTGTGACCAATGCAGTACACTGGTAAATGAACAGTTAATTCAGTTGGATTGACTTCCACTTGTTCATAAACATAATTGCCTCTACGCTGGCTAATTCTCCTCACAGCTCAATGAAAACTGAGACGCTGTGACGTCATTGTATGTAGATTATGACATAATACAAAAAATATACCATAAGAAGTTAAATACCAAAACAATCAAGGTGAGATATGTCTCCCATCCAGCAGGAAGGCAGGCTGTGTCAGATATTCTAGTCCCTCCCCTGGATGAAAGTTTTCGTGGGAAGTCCAAGAAAATCCACACGCCAGTTTCTCTTCCTATGTATAACATGGGGGAAGAAACCACATTGGCATCAAGTCAGGTTTTGTGCAAAAAATCTTCATTCATCTATGTCCACCACCTGGATAACATTTTGTTAGCATAGGGTCCAAAACGCGCAATCGAAATTGGATCTGTGCTTCCTACTTCTCCTCACAGCTCACTGAAAAATGACATCCTGTGATGTTATTTTATCTTGATGATAAGATAAGAAAAAAGATATGACATAGTAGTCAAATAAAAAAAATCACGTTAAGCTATGTCTCCCATATTGCACTCAAGGAGAATGTGGCGCACATTAAAATCACACCTCTGGTGTCCAGTTTTCGCCCGAAGTGCAAGAAAATTTACATGCTACTTTCTCGTGGTACATATAGCATGGGAGAAGAAACCATGTTGGCATCAAGTCAGGTCTTGTGCAAAAAGTCTCCATTCATCTATGTCACCTACCTCAATCACATGTTACAGGCATAGGGGCCAAAACGTGTAATTAAACTTGGCTCTGTGCTTCCTACTTCTCCTCACAGCTCACTGAAAACTGAAATCATCTGATGTCATGGTATGTAGATGATGACAGAAGGAAAAACTATATGACATACGTAGTTACATAAACAAAAATCATGTTGACCTATGTCTCCCATATTGCACTCAAGGACAGCGTGGCGCACATTAAAATCACACCTTTAGTGGACAGTTTTCGCCAGAGGTCCAAGAAAATTCGCATGTTACTTTCTCTTGGTATGTATAACATTGCAGAAGAAACCATGTTGGGATCAAGTCAGGTTTTCGGCAAAAAATCTCCATTCATCTATGTCACCTACCTTGATAACATTTTCTTGGCATAGGGTCCAAAACACACAATCAAAATTGGCCCTGTGCTTCCAACTTCTCCTCACAGCTCATTGAAAACTGATATGCTGTCATCTCATGTTCTCTAAGTGATGAGAGAAGAAAAAATATCACATAAGTAGTTTCAGAAAAAAAACTCAAATATAGAACTATGTCTTCCATCTTGTAGCTATAGGGCATGTAGCACACATTAAAATCGCTTCTCTAGTGCTCAGTTTTCATGAGAAGTCCCTCAAAATCCACATGCTAATTTCTCTTGGTATGTAAAATATGGCAGAAAAAACCATGTTGGGCTCAAAGCCGGATTTGTGAAAACAATCGGCATTCATCTGTGTGACCAATGCGATACACATTTAAGGGAAGAGTTAATTCCCTTAGATAAACTATGTCACCTACCTCAATAACATGTTGTGAACATAGGGGCCAAAACGTGTAATCAACATCGGCTCTGTGCTTTCAAATTCTTCTCACAACTCACTGAAAATTCACATCCTCTGACGTTATGTTATCTAGATGATGAAAAGAAAAAAATGTCACATGTGTAATTAAAGTAAACAAAAATTAACTAGAGCTATGTCTCCCATATTGCAGCCCAGCAGGATCGGATGGATATTAAAATAGCTCCTGTAGTGACCAGCTTTCATGGGAGTCCCTGAAAATCCACATGCCAGTTTCTCTTGGTATGTAAAACATGGGAGAAGAAACCATATTGGCATCAAGTCAGGTTTTGTGAGAAAAATCATCTATGTCATCTACCTCAATCACATGCATAGGCATAGGGGCCTAACGTGTAATTAAAATCTCCTCTCTGCTGGCTAATTTTCATCACAGCTCAGTGAAAACTGACATCCAGTGATGTCATCGTATGTAGATCATGACAGAAGGAAAAAAAAATATGAGATAAGTAGATAAATAAAAAAAAATCATGTTGAGCTTTGTCTCCCATATAGCACTCAAGGAGAACGTGGCACACATTAAAATCACATCTCTTGTGGCCAGTTTTCACCAGAAGTCCAAGAAAATTCACATGTTACTTTCTCTTGGTACGTATAGCATGGGAGAAGAAACCATGTTGGCATCAAGTCAGGTCTTGTGCAAAAAATCTCCATTCATCTATGTCACCTACCTCAATCACATGTGACAGGCATAGGGGCCAACACGTGTAATTAAAATTGGCTCTCTGCTTCCTACTGGTGGATTGACTTCCACCTCTTCATAATTATAATTGCCTCTGCGCTCACTAATTCTCCTCACAGCTCAATGAAAACTGACATGCTGTGATGTCATCTCATGTACATTATGACATAATAAAAAAGTTTGGCATAAGAAGTTAAAAAAAAACAAAAATCAAGTTCAGCTTTGTCTTCCATATTGTGGCCAAGGAGGATGTGTCAGACATTCAAGTCGCTTCTCTAGTGGAAAGTTTTCACAGGTAATCCCTGAAAATTCACATGCTAGTTTTTGTTGGTATCTATAATATGGGAGAAGAAACCATGTTGGCATCAAGTCAGGTTTTCTCCAAAAAATCTCCATTCATCTATGTCACGTACCATGATAACATTTTCTTTGTATGGAGTCCAAAACGCACAATCAAAATTGGCTCTGTTCTTCCTAGTTCTTCTCACAGCTCACTGAAAACTCATATGCTGTCACGTCATCTTATCTAGATCATGGCATAAGAAAACATATCACATAAGTAGTTAAGCAAAACAAAAAAATATCCTATAAAGCTATATAACCCATCAAAGTAGCCAAAAGGTTTGTAGCGCACATTAAAATCGCTTCTTCCAGTGCTTAGTTTTCATGAGAAGTCCCAGAAAATCCACATCCTAGTTTCTGTTCGTTTTTAAAATATGGGAGAAAAAACCATGTTGGGCTCAAAATCGGATTTGTGAAAAAAATCAGTATTCATCTGTGTGACCAATGCGATACACATTTAAGGGAAGAGTTAATTTCCTTACATAAACTATGTCACCTACCTCAATAACATGTTGTGAACATAGGGGCCAAAACGTGTAATCAAAATTGCCTCTCTGCTTTCAAATTCTTCCCACAACTCAGTGAAAACTGACATGCTCTGACGTCATGTTATCTAGATGATGAAAAGAAAAAAATATCACATAAGTAGTTTAATTAAACAAAAGTCAGTTTGAGCTATGTCTCCCATATTGCAGCCAAGCAGGATTTGACGGATATTAAAATCGCTCCTGTAGTGGCCAGCTTTCATGGGAGTCCCTGAAAATCCACATGCCAGTTTCTCTTGGTATGTAAAACATGGGAGAAGAAACCATACTGGCATCAAGTCAGGTTTTGTGAGAAAAGTCTCCATTCATCTATGTCACCCACCTCAATCACATGTTACAGGCATAGGGGCCAAAACGTGTAATCAAAATTGGCTCTGTGCTGGCTAATTTTCATCACAGCTCAGTGAAAACTGACATCCAGTGACGTCGTGGTATGTAGATGATGAGAGAAGGAAACAAAATATGAGATAAGTAGATAAATAAAAAAAAACCACATCGAGCGTTGTCTCCCATATTACACTCAAGGAGAACGTGGCGACGCACATTAAAATCACACCTCTAGTGGACAGTTTTCGCAGAAAGTCTAAGAAAATTCACATGCTACTTTCTCTTGGTACGTATACAATGGGAGAAGAAACCATGTTGGCATCAAGTCAGGTCTTGGGCAAAAAATCTCCATTCATCTATGTCACCTACCTCAATCACATGTGACAGGTATAGGGGCCAAAACGTGTAATTAAAATTGGCTTTGTGCTTCCTACTTCTCCTCACAACTCACTGAAAACTGATATGCTGTCATGTCGTGTTATCTAATAGATGAGAGAAGAAAAAATATCACATAAGTAGTTAAACAAAAAAAAAATCATATAGAGCTATGTCTTCCATCTTGTAGCCATAGGGCATGTAGCACACATTAAAATCGCTTCTCTAGTACTCAGTTTTCATGAGAAGTCCCTCAATATCCACATGCTAATTTCTGTTGGTATGGAAAATATCACAGAAAAAACCATGTTGGGCTCAAAGCCGGATTTGTGAAACAAATCGGCATTCATCCGTGTGACCAATGCGATACACATTCACGGGAAGAGTTAATTCCCTTAGATAAACTATGTCACCTACCTCAATAACATGTTGTATACATAGGGGCCAAAACGTGTAATCAACATTGGCCCTGTGCTTCAAATTCTTCCCACAACTCAGTGAAAACTGACATGCTCTGACGTCATGTTATTTAGATGATGAAAAGAAAAAAAATATCACATAAGTAGTTAATGTAAACAAAATTCAACTTGAGCTATGTCTCCCATATTGCAGCCAAGCACGATCTGACGGATATTAAAATCGCTCCTGTAGTGGCCAGCTTTCATGGGAGTCCCTGAAAATCCACATGCCAGTTTCTCTTGGTATGAAAAACATGGGAGAAGAAACCATGTTGGCATCAAGTCAGGTTTTGTGAGAAAAATCTCCATTCATCTATGTCACCTACCTATATCCCATGTTACAGGCATCGTTGCCTAAACGTGTAATCAAAATTGGCTCTGTGCTGGCTAATTTTCAGGACAGCTCAGTGAAAACTGACATCCAGTGATGTCCTGGTATGTAGATGATGAGAGAAGGAAACAAAATATGAGATAAGTAGATAAATAAAAAGAAATCACATCGAGCGTTGTCTCCCATATTACACTCAAGGAGAACGTGGCGGCGCACATTAAAATCACACCTTTAGTGGACAGTTTTCGCAGAAAGTCTAAGAAAATTCACATGCTACTTTTTCTTGGTACGTATACAATGGGAGAAGAAACCATGTTGGCATCAAGTCAGGTCTTGGGCAAAAAATCTCCATTCATCTATGACACCTACCTCAATCACATGTGACAGGCATAGGGGCCAAAACATGTAATTAAAATTGGTTCTCTGCTTCCTACTTCTCCTCACAAGTCAATGAAAACTGATATGCTGTCATGTTGTGTTATCTAAATGATGAGAGAAGAAAAAATATCACATAAGTAGTTTAAGAAAAAAAACATCATATAGAGCTATGTCCTCCATCTTGTAGCTATAGGGCATGTAGCACACATTAAAATCGCTTCTCTAGTACTCAGTTTTCATGAGAAGTCCCTCAAAATCCACATGCTAATTTCTTCTGGGATGTAAAATATGGCAGGAAAAACCATGTTGGCCTCATAGCAGGTCTTGTGAAAATAATCTGCATAAATCTGTGTGACCAATGCAATACACAGGTAAGGGAAGAGTTAATTGCCTTGGATTGACTTCCACCTCTTCATAATTATAATTGCCTCTGCGCTGCCTAATTCTCCTCACAGCCCAATGAAAACTGACATGCTGTGATGTCATCTCATGTACATTATGACATAATAAAAAAGTTTGGCATAAGAAGTTAAAAAAAAAAAAAATCAAGTTCAGCTTTGTCTTCCATATTGTGGCCAAGGAGGATGTGTCAGACATTCAAGTCGCTTCTCTAGTGGAAAGTTTTCACGGGTAATCCCTGAAAATTCACATGCTAGTTTTTGTTGGTATCTATAATATGGGAGAAGAAACCATGTTGGCATCAAGTCAGGTTTTGGCAAAAAATCTCCATTTACCTATGTCACCTACCTGGATAGCATCTTGTACCCATAGGGGAATTAACGTGCAATCCGTATTACATCTGTGCTTCTTAATTCTCTGTACAGCTCAGTAAAAACTGATAAGCTGTGATCTTATGTTATCTCCATGATGACAGAAGAAAAAATATCCCAAAAGTACTTACATAAAAAAATCAAGATGAGACATGGGAGATAAAACCATGTTGGAATCAAGTCAGGTTTTCTCCAAAAAATCTCCATTCATCTATGTCACGTACCATGATAACATCTTCTTTGTATGGAGTCCAAAACGCACAATCAAAATTGGCTCTGTTCTTCCTAGTTCTTCTCACAGCTCACTGAAAACTCATATGCTGTCACATCATCTTATCTAGATCATGGCATAAGAAAACATATCACATAAGTAGTTAAGCAAAACAAAAAAATATCCTATAAAGCTACGTAACCCATCAAAGTAGCCAAAAGGTTTGTAGCGCACATTAAAATCGCTTCTTCCAGTGCTTAGTTTTCATGAGAAGTCCCAGAAAATCCACATCCTAGTTTCTGTTCGTTTTTAAAATATGGGAGAAAAAACCATGTTGGGCTCAAAATCGGATTTGTGAAAAAAATCAGTATTCATCTGTGTGACCAATGCAATACACATTTAAGGGAAGAGTTAATTCCCTTAGATAAACTATGTCACCTACCTCAATAACATGTTGTGAACATAGGGGCCAAAACTTGTAATCAAAATTGCCTCTCTGCTTTCAAATTCTTCCCACAACTCAGTGAAAACTGACATGCTCTGACGTCATGTTATATACATATACAGTCATATACAGCTATGTCTCCCATCTTGTAGCCTAAGGGGATGTAGTGCACATTAAAATCGCTTCTTTCAGTGCTTAGTTCTCATCAAAACTCTCTCAAAATCCACATGCTAGTTTCTCTTGGTATGTAAAATATGGCAGAAAAAACCATCTTGGAATCATGGCAAGTCTTGTGAAAAAAATCTCCATTCATCTGTGTGACCAATGCAATACACAGGGCAGGGAAGGGTTAATTCCCTTGCACTGACTTCCACTTGTTCATAAGTATAATTGCCTCTACGCTGGCTAATTCTCCTCACAGCTCAATAAAAACTGACATGCTGTGATGTCATCTCATGTACATTATGACATAATACAAAAAATATGGCATAAAAAGTTAAAAACAAAAAGAAAATCAAGTTGCGCTTTGTCTTCCATACTGCGGCCAAGGAGGATGTGTCAGACATTCAAATCCCTTCTCTAGTGGAAAGTTTTCATGGGAATTCCCTGAAAATTCACATGCTAGTTTTTGTTGGTATCTATAATATGGGAGAAGAAACCATGTTGGCATCAAGTCAGGTTTTGGGAAAAAGATCTCCATTCATCTGTGTCACCTACCTGGATAACATCTTGTAGCCATAGGAGCCAAAATGTGCAATCCATATTACATCTGTGCTTTTTAATTCTCTGTACAGCTCAGTAAAAACTGATAATCTGTGATCTTATGTTATCTACATGATGACAGAAGAAAAATATTCCAAAAGTACTTACATAAAAAAAATCAAGGTGAGATATGTCTCCCATATAGCAGCCAAGCAGGATGTGTCACACATTCAAATCACTGCCGTTGTGACCAGTTTTTGCCGGAATCCCAAGAAAATTCACATGCTAGTTTCTCTTGTCATGTATAACATGGGAGAAGAAACCATGTTGGGATCAAGTCAGGTCTTGTGCAAAATATCTCTATTCATCTATGTCACCTACCTGGATGACATTTTCTTGGCATAGGGTACAAAACGCACAATCAAAATTGCCTCTGTGTTTCCTACTTCTCCTCACAGCTCACTGAAAACCAACATGCTGTCGCATAATGTTATCTAGATGATGAGAGAAGAAAAAATATCACATAAGTTGTTAAAGAAAAAATATCAAACTGAGGTAAAGAAAAAATATCAAGTTGAGCAATGTATCCCATCTTGTAGTCCACATTAAAATCGTTTTACTAGTGCTTAGTTCTTATCACAACTCCCTCAAAAATCACATGCTAGTTTCTCTTGGTATGTAAAATATGGGGGGAAAAAAACATGTTGGCCTCATGGCAGGTCTTGTGAAAAAAATCTCCATTCATCTGTGTGACCAATGCAATACACTGGTAAGGGAAGAGTTAATTCCCTTGGATAGTCTTCCGCTTCCTCGTAATTATAATTGCCTCTGCGCTCGCTAATTCTCCTCACAGCTCAATGAAAACTGACATGCTGTGATGTCATTTCATGTACATTATGACATAATAAAAAAAAAATATGGTATAAGAAGCTACAAAAAAAAAATCAAGTTCAGCTGTGTCTTCCATATTGCAACCAAGGTGGATGTGTCAGACATTCAAAAAAACTCCTCTAGTAGAAAGTTTCTGGCTAATTCTCCTCACAGCCCACTGGAAACTGACATCCTGTGACGTCATTTCATGTACATTATGACATAATACAAAAAATATGGTATAAGAAGTTAAAAAAAAAAAAATCAAGTTGAGCTTTGTCGTCCACATTGCAACTAAGGAGAAGGATATGTCAGACATTCAAATCCCTCCTCTAGTAGAAAGTTTTTGGGAGAAATCCCTGAAAATTCACATGCTAGTTTTTGTTGGTATCTATCATATGGGAAAAGAAGCCATGTTGCCATCAAGTCAGGTTTTGGGAACAAAATCTGGAGCCATCTATGTCACCTACCTGGATAACATCTTGTAGCTATATTGCGACCAAGGAGGATGTGTCAGACATTCACATATCTTCTCTAGTGGAAAGTTTTTGCGAGAAATCCCTGAAAATTCACATTCCAGTTTTTGTTGGAATCTATCATATGGGAGAAGAAACCATGTTGGCATCAAGTCAGGTTTTGGGAAAAAATCTCCTTTCATCTATGTCACCTACCTGGATAACACCTTGTAGCCATAGGGGCATTAACGTGCAATCCCTATGTATCACATGGGAGAAGAAACCATGTTGGCATCAAGTCAGGTTTTCTCCAAAAAATCTCCATTCATCTATGTCACCTACCTGGATAACATTTTCTTGGCACTGGGTCCAAAACGCACAATCAAAATTTGCTCTGGACTTCCTACTTCTCCTCACAGCTCAGTAAAAACTGACATGCTTTCACATCATGTTATCTACATTAAAATCGCTTCTTCTAGTGCTTAGTTCTCATCATAAGTCCCTCAAAAAACACATAATGGTTTCTCTCGGTATGTAAAATATGGGCAATTGCTGAAAATTCACTTGCTGGTTTTTGCTGGTATCTATAATATGGGAGAAGAAGATATTAAAGAAGAAAAAAATACGCGAAAAGTGGTTACATAAAAAATCAAGCTGAGCTTTGTCTCCCATATTGCAGCCAAGCAGGATCTGACGGATATTAAAATCACTCCTGTAGTGGCCAGCTTTCATGGGAGTCCCTGAAAATCCACATGCCAGTTTCTCTTGGTATGTAAAACATGGGAGAAGAAACCATGTTGGCATCAAGTCAGGTTTTGTGAGAAAAATCTCCATTCATCTATGTCACCTACCTCAATCACATGTTACAGGCATAGGGGTGTAAACGTGTAATTAAAATCTGCTCTGTGCTGGGTAATTTTCATCACAGGTCACTGAAAACTGACATCCAGTGACGTCATGGTATGTAGATCATGACAGAAGGAAAAAAAATATGACATAGGTAGTTACATAAACAAAAATCATGTCGAGCTATGTCTCAAATATTGCACTCAAGGAGCACATTAAAATCACACCTGTAGTGGCCAGATTTCACCCGGAGTCGAAGAAAATTTGCATGCTACTTTCTTTTGGTATGTATAACATGGGTGAAGAAACCATGTTGGCATCAAGTCAGGTTTTGTGCAAAAAGTCTTTATTCATTTATGTCACCTACCTGGATAACATTTTCTTGCCATGGAATCCAAAACGCACAATCAAATTTGGTTCTGTGCTGTCATGTCGTGTTATCTAAATAATGAGAGAAGAAAAAATATCACATAAGGAGTTAAAGAAAAAAAATCCTATAAAGCTATGTCTCCCATCTTGTAGCCAAAGGGGATGTAGCGCCCATTAAAATTGCCTATCAAGTGCTCAGTTTTCATGAAAAGTCCCTCAAAATCCACATGCTAATTTCTGTTGGTATGTAAAATATGGGGGAAAAAACCACGTTGGCTTCATAGCAGGTCTTGTGAAAAAAATCTGCATTCATTTGTGTGACCAATGCAATACACAGGTAAGGGAAGAGTTAATTCCCTTGGATTGACTTCGACTTGTTCATAAGTATAATTGCCTCTATGCTGGCTAATACTCCTCACAGCTCAATGAAAACTGACATGCTGTGATGTCATCTCATGTATATTATGACTTAATAAAAAAATATGGCATAAGAAGTTAAATAAAAAAAAAATCTAGTTGGGCTATGTCTCCCATATGACACCCAAGCGCTATGTGTCAGACATTAAAATCGCTCCTGTAGTGGTCAGTTTTCACCAGAAGTCCAAGAGAATTCATTGCTAGTTTCTGTTTCTATGTATAACATGGGAGAAGAAATATTGTTGGTATCAAGTCAGCTTTTGTAAAAAATATCTGCATTCATCTATGTCACCTACGTGAATAACATCTTGTAGACACAGACGGCAAAACGTGTAATCAAAATTGGCTCTCTGGTGGCTAATTTTCATGACATCTCAGTGAAATCTGACATCCTGTGACGTCATCTTATGTACATTATGACATCCTCAAAAAATATGGCATAAGTAGGTAAAAAAAAAAAATATTCAAGTTGAGCTTTGTCTTCCATATTGTGGCCAAGGAGGATGTGTCAGACATTCAAATCGCTCCTCTAGTGGAAAGTTTTCGCCGGAAATCCCTAAAAGCTCACATGCTAGTTTTTGCTGGTATCTATAGTATGGGAGAAGAAACCATGTTGGCATCAAATCAGGTTTTCTGCAAAAGATCTCCACTCATCTATGTCACCTACCTGGATAACATTATGTTGGCATTGGGTCCAAAACGCACAATCAAAATTGGATCTGTGCTTCCTACTTCTCCTCACAACTCAGTGAAAACTGATATGCTGTCATGTCGTGTTATCTAATAGATGAGAGAAGAAAAAATATCACATAAGTAGGTAAACCAAAAAAAATCACATACAGCTATGTCTCCCATCTTGTAGCCAAAGGGGATGTAGCACACATTAAAATCACTTCTCTCATGCTTAGTTCTCATCACAAGTCCCTCAAAATCCACATGCTAATTTCTCTTGGTATGTAAAAATGGGGGAACACACCATGTTGGCTTCGTAGCAGGTTTTGTGAAAAAATCTAGATTTATCTGTGTGACCAATGCAGTAAACAGGTAAGGGAAGTTTTAATTCCCTTGGATACACTTTCACCTCTTCATAATTATAATTGCCTCTGTGCTGGCTAATTCTCCTCACAGCTCAATGAAAACTGACATGCTGTGATGTCATTTCATGTACATTATGACATAATAAAAAAAATGGCATCAGAAGTTTAAAAAAAAAAGATCAAGTTGAGGTTTGTCTCCCATATTGCAACCAAGGAGGATGTGTCACACATTCAAATCCCTCCTCTAGTGGAAAGTTTTTGTGAGAAATCCCTGAAAATTCACAGGCTAGATTTGGTTGGTATCTATAATGTGGGAGAAGAAACCATGTTGGCATCAAGTCAGGTTTTGGGAAAAAAATCTCCATTCATCTGTGTCAATAATCTTGATAACATCTTGTACCCAAAGGGGCATTAACGTGCAATCCATACTACATCTGTGCTTCTTAATTCTCCATACAGCTCAGTAAAAACTGATAAGCTGTGATCTTATGTTATCTACTTAAAAACAGAAGAGAAAAATATGAAAAAAGTACTTACATTAAAAAAATCAAGGTGAGATATGTCTTTCATATAGCAACCAAACAGGATGTGTCAGACATTCAAAGTGCTGCTGTAGTGACCAGTATTTGCCAGAAGTCCAAGAAAATTCACATGCTACTTTCTCTTGCTATGTATCACATGACAGCAGAAACCATGTTGGCATCAAGTCAGCTTTTCTGCAAAAAATCTCCGTTCATCTATGTCATGTACCTTGATAACATTTTCTTGGCATGGAATCCAAAACGCACAATCAAAATTCGCTCTGTGCTCCCTACTTCTCCTCACAGCTCACTAAAAACTCATATGCTGTCACGTCATCTTATCTAGATCATGGCATAAGAAAACATATCACATAAGTAGTTAAAGAAAAAAAATCCTATAAAGCTATGTCTCCCATCTTGTAGCCAAAGGGGGTGTAGCGCACATTAAAATCGCTTCTCTAGTGCTCAGTTTTCATGAGAAGACCCTCAAAATCCACATGCTAATTTCTGTTTGTATGTAAAATATGGCAGAAAAAACCATGTTGGGCTCAAAGCCGGATTTGTGAAAACAATCAGCATTCATCTGTGTGACCAATGCAATGCACATTTAAGCGAAGAGTTAATTCCCTTAGATAAACTATGTCACCTACCTCAATAACATGTCACAGGCATAGGGGCCAAAACATGTAATTAAAATTGGCTCTGTGCTTCCTACTTCTTCTCACAACTCAGTGAAAACTGATATGCTGTCATGTTGTGTTATCTAAATGATGAGAGAAGAAAAAACATCATATAAGTAGTTTAAGAAAAAAAAAATCATATAGAGCTATGTCTTCCATCTTGTAGCCATAGGGCATGTAGTACACATTAAAATCGCTTCTCTAGTGCTCAGTTTTCATGAGAAGTCCCTCAAAATCCACATGCTAATTTTTGTTGGTATGTAAAATATGGCGGAAAACACCATGTTGGGCTGAAAGCCGGATTTGTGAAAACAATCGGCATTCATCTGTGTGACCAATGCGATACACATTTAAGGGAAGAGTTAATTCCCTTAGATAAACTATGTCACCTACCTCAATAACATGTTGTAGACATATGGGCCAAAACGTGTAATAAACATTGGCCCTGTGCTTTCAAATTCTTCTCACAACTCACTGAAAATTCACATCCTCTGACGTTATGTTATCTAGATGATGAAAAGAAAAAAATATCACATAAGTAGTTAAATTAAACACAAATCAATTTGAGCTATGTCTCCAATATTGCAGCCAAGCAGGATCTGACGGATATTAAAATCGCTCCTGTAGTGGCCAGCTTTCATGGGAGTCCCTGAAAATCTACATGCCAGTTTCTCTTGGTATGTAAAACATGGGAGAAGAAACCATATTGGCATCAAGTCAGGTTTTGTGAGAAAAATCTCCATTCATCTATGTCACCTACCTCAATCACATGTGACAGGCATAGGGGCCAAAACATGTAATTAAAATTGGCTCTCTGCTTCCTAGTTCTTCTCACAACTCAGTGAAAACTGATATGCTGTCATGTCGTGTTATCTAAATGATGAGAGAAGAAAAAATATCACATAAGTAGTTCAAGAAAAAAAACCTCAAATATAGAGCTATGTTCTCCATCTTGTAGCCATAGGGCATGTAGTGCACATTAAAATCGCTTCTCTAGTGCTCAGTTTTCATGAGAAGTCCCTCAAAATCCACATGCTAATTTCTGTTGGTATGTAAAATATGGCAGAAAAAACTATGTTGGCTTCATAACAGGTGTTGTGATAAAAATCTCCATTCACCTGTGTGACCAATGAAATACACTGGTAAGGGAACAGTTAATTCCCTTCCATTGACTTCCACTTGTTCATAAGTATAATTGCCTCTGCGCTGGCTCATTCTCCTCACAACTCAATGAAAACTGACATGCTGTGATGTCATCTCATGTATATTATGACATAATACAAAAATATGGCACAAGAAGTTAAATACAAAAAAAATCTTGTTGAGCTATGTCACACATTCAAATTGCCCCTCTAGTGGAAAGTTTTGACAGGAAATCCCTGAAAATTCACATGCTAGTTTTTGTTGGTATCTATAATATGGGAGAAGAAACCATGTTGGCATCAAGTCAGGTTTTGGCAAAAAGATCTCCATTCATCTGTGTCACCTACCTGGATAATATCTTCTAGCCATAGGGGCCAAAACGTGCAATCCATATTACATCTATGCTTCTTAATTCTCTGTACAGCTCAGTAAAAACTGATAAGCTGTGATCTTATGTTATCTACATGATGACAGAAGAAAAAATATGCTAAATGTAGTTACATACAAAAAATCAAGGTGAGATATGTCTCTCATATAGCAGCCAAGCAGGATGTGTCAGACATTCAAATCGCTGCAGTAGTGACCAGTTTTTGCCAGAAGTCCTAGAAAATTCACATGCTACTTTCTCTTGCTATGTATCATATGGGAGAAGAAACCATGTTGGCATCAGGTCAGGTTTTGTGCAAAAAATCTCCATTCATCTATGTCAAATACCTGGATAACATTTTCTTGGCATAGGGTCCAAAACACACGTTCAAAATTGCCTCTGTACTTTCTACTTCTCCTCACAGCTCAGTGAAAATTGACATGCTGTCACATCATGGTATCTACATGATGAGAGAAGAAAAAATATCACATAAGTAGTTAAACAAAAAAATCAAATTAAGCTATGTGTCCCATCTTGTAGCAAAAGGGGGTGTTGCGCACATTAAAATTGCTTCTTCTAGTGCTTAGTTCTCATCATAAGTCCCAAAAAACGCACATGCTAGTTTCTCTTGGTATGTAAATTCTGGCAAAAAAAACATCTTGGAATCATAGGAAGTCTTGCGAAAAAAATCTCCATTCATCTGTGTGATCAATGCAATACACAGGTAAGGGAAGACTTAATTCCCTTGGATAGTCTTCCACTTCTTCATAATTATAATTGCCTCTGCGCTGGCTAATTCTCCTCACAGCTCAACGAAAACTGAGATGCTGCGACGTCATCTTATGTAGATTATGACATAATACAAAAAATATACCATAAGAAGTTAAGTACAAAAAAATCAAGCTGAGCTTTGTCTCCCATATTGCAGCCAAGAAGGATGTGTCAGGCATTCAAATCCCTTCTCTAGTGGAAAGTTTTCGCGGGAAATCCCTGAAAATCCACATGCTAGTTTTTGTTGGTGTCTATAATATGGGAGAAGAAACCATGTTGGCATCAAGTCAGGTTTTGGGAAAAAGATCTCCATTCATCTATGTCACCACTCTTGATAACATCTTGTAGCCATAGGAGCCAAAACGTGCAATCCATATTACATCTGTGCTTCTTAATTCTCCATACAGCTCAGTAAAAACTGATAAACTGTGATCTTATGTTATGTAGATGATGACAGAAGAAAAAAATACACGAAAAGTGGTTACATAAAAAAGCAAGCTGAGCTTTGTCTCCCATATTGCAGCCAAGCAGGATCTGAGCGATATTAAAATCGCTCCTGTAGTGGCCAGCTTTCATGCGAGTCCCTGAGAATCCACATGCCAGTTTCTCTTGGTATGTAAAACATGGGAGAAAAAATCATATTGGCATCAAGTCAGGTTTTGTGAGAAAAGTCTCCATTCATCTATGTCACCTACCTCAATCACATGTTACAGGCATAGGGGTGTAAACGTGTAATTAAAATCGGCTCTGTGCTGGGTAATTTTCATCACAGCTCAGTGAAAACTGACATCCAGTGACGTGACGGTATGTAGATCATGACAGAAGGAAAAAAATATGACATAAGTAGTTACATAAAAAAAAATCATGTCGAGCTTTGTCTCCCATATAGCACTTAAGGAGAACGTGGCGCACATTAAAATCACACCTCTGGTGGCCAGTTTTAGCCGGAAGTCCAAGAAAATTCACATGCTACTTTCTCTTGGTACATATAGCATGGGAGAAGAAACCATGTTGGCATCAAGTCAGGTTTTGTGCAATAAATCTCCATTCATCTAAGTCACCTACCTCAATCACATGTGACAGGCATAGGGTGCAAAATGCACAATCAAAATTGGCTCTGTGCTTCCTACTTCTTCTCACAACTCAGTGAAAACTGATATGCTGTCATGTTGTGTTATCTAAATGATGAGAGAAGAAAAAATATCATATAAGTAGTTTAAGAAAAAAAATATCATACAGAGCTATGTCTTCCATCTTGTAGCCATAGGGCATATAGTGCACATTAAAATCGCTTCTCTAGTGCTCAGTTTTCATGAGAAGTCCCTCAAAATCCACATCCTAATTTCTGTTGGTATGTAAAATATGGGAGAAAACACCATGTTGGGCTCAAAGCCGGATTTGTAAAAAAAAATTGACACTCATCTGTGTGACCAATGCGATACATATTTAAGTGAAGAGTTAATTCCTTTAGATAAACTATGTCACCTACCAGAATAACATTTTCTTGGTATGGAGTCCAAAACGCACAATCAAAATTGGCTCTCTGCTTCCTAGTTCTCCTCACACCTCAATGAAAATTGATATGCTGTCATGTCGTGTTATCTAGATAATGAGAGAAGAAAAAATATCACATAAGGAGTTAAACAAAAAAAATCCTATAGAGCTATGCCTCAAATCTTGTAGCCAAACGGCATGTAGCGCACATTAAAATCGCTTCTCTAGTGCTCAGCTTTCATGAGAAGTCCCTCAAAATCCACATGCTAATTTCTGTTGGTATGTAAAATATGGGGGAACACACCATGTTGGCTTCATAGCAGGTTTTGTGAAAAAAATCAGCAGTCATCTGTGTGACCAATGCAATACACAGGTAAGGGAAGAGTTAATTCCCTTGCACTGACTTCCACTTGTTCATAAGTATAATTGCCTCTACGCTGGCTAATACTCCTCACAGATCAATAAAAATTGACATGCTAGTTTTTGTTGGTATCTATAATATGGGAAAAGAAACCATGTTTGCATCAAGTCAGGTTTTGGCAAAATATTCTCAATTCATCTATATCACCTACCTGGATAACACCTTGTAGCCATAGGGGCCGTAACATGCAATCCATATTACATCTGTGCTTCTTAATTCTCCATACAGCTCAGTAAAAATTGATAAGCTGTCATCTTATGTTATCTACATGATGACAGAAGAAAAAATGTGCTAAATGTAGTTACATAAAAAAAATCAAGGTGAGATATGTCTCCCATCTTGCAACCAAGCAGGATGTGTCAGACATTCAACTCACTGCTGTAGTGACCAGTTTTTGCCACAAGTCCAAGAAAATTCACATGCTACTTTCTCTTGCTATGTATAACATGACAGGGGAAACCATGTTGGCACCAAGTCAGCTTTTCTCCCCAAAATCTCTATTCTCATGTCACCTACCTGGATAATATTTTCTTGCCATAGGGTCCAAAATGCACAATCCAAAATGCACAATCAAAATTGGCTCTGTGTGTTCTAGTTCTCCTCACAGCTCACTGAAAACTCATATGCTGTCACCTCATGTTATCTAGATGATGACATAAGAAAAAACATTGCACAAGTAGTTAAATAAAACAAAAAAAAATCATATCCAGCTATGTCTCCCATCTTGTAGCCAAAGGGGATGTAGTGCACATTAAAATTGCTTGTCTCATGCTTAGTTCTCATCACAAGTCCCTCAAAAACCACATGCTAGTTTCTGCTGGGATGTAAAATATGGCAGAAAAAACCATGTTGGCCTCATAGCAGGCCTTGTGAAAAAAATCGGCATTCATCGGTGTGACCAATGCAATTCAAAAGTAAGTGAAGAGTAAATTCCCTTGGATAGACTTCCACTTACACGCGATCAAAATTGCCTCTGTGCTGACTAATTCTCCTCACAGCTCAATGAAAACTGACATGCTGTGATGTCATTTCATGTACATTATGACATAAAAAAAATTTGGCATAAGAAGTTAAATAAAGAAAGAATCAAGTTGAGTTTTGTCTTCCATATTGTGGCCAAGGAGGATGTGTCAGACATTCAAATCCCTCCTCTAGTAGAAAGATTTTGCGGGAAATCCCTGAAAATTCACATGCTAGTTTTTGTTGGTATCTATAATATGGGAGAAGAAACCATGTTTGCATCAAGTCACTTTTTGGGAAAAAAATCTCCATTCATCTATGTCACCTACCTGGATAACATTTTGTAGCCATAGGGGCCTTAACCTACAATCGATATTACATCTGTGCTTCTTACTTCTCCATACACCTCAGTAAAAACTGATAAGCTCTGATGTTATGTTATGTTATCTACAAGATGACAGAAAAAAATATGCCAAAAGTAGATAAAAAAGAAAATATCAAGGTGAGATATGTCTTCCATATAGCAGCCAGACAGGATGTGTCAGACATTCAAATCGCTCCTGTAGTGACCAGTATTTGCCAGAAGTCCAAGAAAATTCACATGCTACTTTCTCTTGCTATGTATCACATGACAGCAGAAACCATGATGGCATGAAGTCAGCTTTTCTCAAAAAAATTCCATTCATCCATGTCACCTACCTGGATAACATTTTCTTGGCATAGGGTCCAAAACGCACAATCCAAAACGTCCAATCAAAATTGGCTCTGTGTTTCCTGGTTCTCCTCACAGCTAACTGAAAACTCATATGCTGTCATGTCATGTTATCTAGATGATGACATAAGAAAACAATCACATAAGTAGGCAAACTAAAAAAAAATCATATACAGCTATGTCTCCCATCAGCTGTGATCTTATGTTATCTACAAGATGAGAGAAGAAAAAATATGCTAAATGTAGTTACATCAAAAAAATCCAGGTGAGATATGTCTTCCATATAGCAGTCAAGCAGGATGAGTCAGACATTCAAATAGCCCTTGTAGTGGCCAGTTTTCTCCGCAAGTCAAAGAAAATTCTCATCCTAGTTTCTCTTCCTATGTATCACAAAAGAAAAAATATCACAAAAGTAGTTAAACAAAACAAAAAAATATCATATAAAGCTATGTACCCCATCAAAGTAGCCAAAGGGTTTCAAGTCACTTGTGCTATGTCTCCCATATTGCAGCCAAGCACGATCTGACGGATATTAAAATCACCCCTGTAGTGGCCAGCTTTCATGGGAGTCCCTGAAAATCCACATGCCAGTTTCTCTTGGTATGTAAAACATGGGAGAAAAAACCATATTGGCATCAAGTCAGGTTTTGTGAGAAAAGTCTCCATTCATCTATATCACCTACCTCCATCACATGTTACAGGTATAGAGGCCAAAATGTGGAATCAAAATTGGGTCTGTGCTTCCTAGTTCTCCTCACAGCTCACTGAAAACTCATATGCTGCCACCTCATGTTATCTAGATAATGACATCAGAAAAAAATATCACATAAGTACTTAAAAAAAAAATTCAACTTGAGCTATGTCTCCCATCTTGTATCCAAAGGGCATGTATCGCACATTAAAATCGCTCATTCCAGCGCTTAGTTCTCATTACATGTCTCTCAAAGACCACATGCCAGTTTCTCTTGGTATGCAAATTATGGCAGAACAAACCATGTTGAAATCATAGCAAGTCTTGTGAAAAAAATCTCCATTCATCTGTGTGACCAATGCAACACACACGTAAGGGAGGAGTTAATTCCCTTGGATTGACTTCCACCTCTTCATAATTATAATTGCCTCTATGCTGGCTAATTCTCCTTACAGCTCAATGAAAACTGAGATCCTGTGACGTCATCTTATGTACATTACAACACAATAACAAAATACGGTTTGAGTAGTTAAATACAGGAAGAATCACGTTGAGCTGTGCCTCTCATAGTGCCGCCAAGCAGGAGGTCTCGGACGTTCAAATCCCTCCCCTAGAGGAAAGTTTTTGCCGGAAGTCCAAGAAAATTCACATGCCAGTTTCTCTTCTGATGTATAACATGGTGGAAGAAACCATATTGGCATCAAGTCAGGTTTTGTGCAAAAAATCTCCATTCATCTATGTCACCTACCTGGATAACATTTTCTTGACATAGGGTGAAAAACATGCAATCAAAATTGGCTCTGTGCTTCCTACTTCTCCTCAGAGATCAGTGAAAACTGATAAGTTGTCACACCATGTTATCTAGATGATGAGAGGAGAAAAAATATCACATAAGTAGTTAAACAAAAATAAAAAATCCTATAGAGCTATGTCTTCTATCTTGTAGCCATAGGGCAAGTAGCGCACATTAAAATCGCTTCTCTAGTGCTCAGTTTTCATGAGAAATCCCTCCAAATCCACATGCTAGTTTCTGTTGGTATGCAAAATATGGGGGAAAACACCATGTTGGGCTCAAAGCCGGATTTGTGAAAACAATCGGCATTCATCTGTGTGACCAATGCGATACACATTTAAGGGAAGAGTTAATTCCTGTGGGCAAATTATGTCACCTACCTGAATAACATGTTATGGACATAGGGGCCAAAATATGTAATCAAAATTGGCCCTGTACTTTCAAATTCTTCTCACAACTCACTGAAAATTCACATCCTCTGACGTTATGTTATCTAGATGATGAAAAGAAAAAAAATATCACATAAGTAGTTAAATTAAATAAAAAATCAACTTGAGCTATGTCTCCCATATTCCAGCCAAGCAGGATCTGACGGATATTAAAATCGCTCCTGTAGTGGCCAGCTTTCATGGGAGTCCCTGAAAATCCACATGTCAGTTTCTCTTGGTATGTAAAACATGGGAGAAGAAACCATATTGGCATCAAGTCAGGTTTTGTGAGAAAAATCATCTATGTCATCTACCTCAATCACATGCATAGGCATAGGGGCCTAAAAGTGTAATTAAAATCTCCTCTGTGCTGGCTAATTTTCATCACAGCTCAGTGAAAACTGACATCCAGTGATGTCATGGTATGTAGATCATGACAGAAGGAAAAAAAATATGAGATAATAGATAAATAAAAAAAAATCATGTCGAGCTTTGTCTCCCATATAGCACTCAAGGAGAACGTGGCGCACATTAAAATCACACCTCTGGTGGCCAGTTTTCGCCGGAAGTCCAAGAAAATTCACATGCTACTTTCTCGTGGTACATATAGCATGGGAAAAGAAACCATGTTGGCATCAAGTCAGGTTTTGTGCAATAAATCTCTATTCATCTAAGTCACCTACCTCAATCACATGTGACAGGCATAGGGGCCAAAACGTGTAATTAAAATTGGCTCTGTGCTTCCTACTTCTCCTCACAACTCAGTGAAAACTGATATGCTGTCATGTCGTCTTATCTAAATGATGAGAGAAGAAAAAATATCACATAAGTTGTTAAAGAAAAAATAGCAAGTTGAGCTATGTATCCCATCCTGTTGCCCAAGGGGATGTAGCGCACATTAAAATCGCTTCTCCAGTGCTTAGTTCTGATCACAACTCCCTCAAAAATCACATGCTAGTTTCTCTTGGTATGTAAACTATGGGAGGAAATAAACATGTTGGCCTCATAGCAGGTCTTGTGAAAAAAATCTCCATTCAGCTGTGTGACCAATGCAATACACAGGTAAGGGAAGAGTTAATTCCCTTGGATAGTCTTCCGCTTCCTCGTAATTATAATTGCCTCTGTGCTGGCTAATTCTCCTCACAGCTCAATGAAAACTGACATGGTGTGACGTCATTTCATGTACATTATGACATCATAAAAAAATATGGCATAAGAAGTTGAATACAAAAAAGATCAAGCTGAGCTTTGTTTCCCATATTGAAGCCAAGGAGGATGTGTCAGACATTCAAATCCCTTCTCTAGTGGAAAGTTTTCGCAGGAAATCCCTGAAAATTCACATGCTAGTTTTTGTTGGTATCTATAATAAGGGAGAAGAAACCATGTTGGCATCAAGTCAGGTTTTGGGAAAAAGATCTCCATTCATCTATGTCACCTACCTCAATCACATGTGACAGGCATAGGGTGCAAAATGCACAATCAAAATTGGCCCTGTGCTTCCTACTTCTCCTCACAACTCAGTGAAAACTGATATGCTGTCATGTTGTGTTATCTAAATGATGAGAGAAGAAAAAATATCACATAAGTAGTTAAAGAAAAAAAAAAATCATATAGAGCTATGTCTTCCATCTTGTAGCCATGGGGCATGTAGCGCACATTAAAATTGCTTCTCTAGTGCTCAGCTTTCATGAGAAGTCCCTCAAAATCCACATGCTAATTTCTGTTGGTAGGTAAAATATGGCAGAAAAAACCATGTTGGGCTCAAAGCCGGATTTGTGAAAACAATCGGCATTCATCTGTGTGACCAATGCGATACACATTTAAGGGAAGAGTTAATTCTCTTGGATAAACTATGTCACCTACCTCAATAACATGTTGTAGACATATGGGCCAAAACGTGTAATCAACATTGGCTCTGTGCTTTCAAATTCTTCTCACAACTCACTGAAAACTCATATGCTGTCACGCCATGTTATCTAGATGATGAGAGAAGAGAAAATATCACATAAGTATTTAAACAAAAAAAAAAATCATATAGAGCTATGTCTTCCATCTTGTAGCCAAAGGGCATGTAGCAGACATTAAAATCGCCTCTCTAGTGCTCAGTTTTCATGAGAAGTCCCTCAAAATCCACATCCTAGTCTCTGTTCGTATTTAAAATATGAGACAAAAAACCATCTTGGGCTCAAAGCCGTATTTGTGAAAAAAATCGGTATTCATTTGTGTGACCAATGCAATATACATTTAAGGGAAGAGTTAATTCCCTCAGATAAACTATGTCACCTACCTCAATAACATGTTGTAGACATAGGGGCCAAAACGTGTAATCAACACTGGATCTGTGCTTTCAAATTCTTCTCACAACTCACTGAAAATTCACATCCTCTGATGTTATGTTATCTAGATGATGAAAAGAAAAGAATATCACATAAGTAGTTAAATTAAACAAAAATTAACTTGAGCTATATCTCCCATATTGCAGCCAAGCAGGATCTGACGGATATTAAAATCGCTCCTGTAGTGGCCAGCTTTCATGGGAGTCCCTGAAAATCCTTGGCATGTATAGCATGGGAGGAGAAACCATGTTGGCATCAAGTCAGGTCTTGTGCAAAGATCTCCATTCATCTATGTCATCTACCTGGATAACATTCTCTTGACAAAGGGTGCAAAATGCACAATCAAAATTGGCTCTGTGCTTCCTACTTCTCCTCACACCTCAGTGAAAACTGATATGCTGTCATGTCGTGTTATCTAGATAATGAGAAAAGAAAAAATATCACATAACGAGTTAAGGAAAAAAAAACATCATATAGAGCTATGTCTCCCATCTTGTAGCTAAAGGGCATGTAGTGCACATTAAAATTGCTTCTCAAGTGCTCAGTTTTCATGAGAAGTCCCTCAAAATCCACATGCTAATTTCTGTTGGTATGTAAAATATAGGAGAACAAACCATGTTTGCTTCATAACAGGTCTTGAGATAAAAATCTCCATGCATTTGTGTGACAAATGCAATATACTAGTAAGGCAAGAGTTAATTCCCTTGGACTGACTTCCACTTGTTCATAAGTATAATTGCCTCTGCGCTGGCTAATTCTCCTCACAGCTCAATGAAAACTGACAAGCTGTGATGTCATCTTATGTACATTATGACATCATAAAAAAATATACCATAAGAAGTTAAATACAAAAAAAATCAAGTTGAGCTTTGTCTCCCATATTGCAACCAAGGAGGATATGTCACACATTCAAATCGCTTCTCTAGTGGAAACTTTTCGCAGGAAATCCCTGAAAATTCAAATGCTAGTTTTTGTTGGTATCTATAATATAGGAGAAGAAACCATGTTGGCATCAAGTCAGGTTTTGGGAAAAAGATCTCCATTCATCTATGTCACCACTCTTGATAACATCTTGTAGCCATAGGAGCCAAAACATGCAATCCATATTACATCTGTGCTTCTTAATTCTCCATACAGCTCAGTAAAAACTGATAAACTGTGATCTTATGTTATGTAGATGATGACAGAAGAAAAAAATACGCGAAAAGTGGTTACATAAAAAATCCGGCTGAGCTTTATCTAGCATATTGCAGCCAAGCAGGATCTGACGAATATTAAAATCGCTCCTGTAGTGGCCAGCTTTCATGCGAGTCCCTGAAAATCCACATGCCAGTTTGTCTTGGTATGTAAAACATGGGAGAAGAAACCATATTGGCATCATGTCAGGTTTTGTGAGAAAAGTCTTCATTCATATATGTCACCTACCTCAATTACATGTTACAGGCATAGGGGCCTTAACGTGTAATTAAAATTGGCTCTGTGCTTCCTCCTTCTCCTCACAGGTCACTGAAAACTGACATCCAGTGACGTCATGGTATGTAGATCACGACAGAAGGAAAAAAAATATGACATAAGTAGTTACATAAACAAAAATCATGTCGAGCTATGTCTCTCACATTGCACTCAAAGAGAGCATTAAAATGACACCTCTAGTGGCCAGTTTTCGCCAGAAGTCCAAGAAAATTTGCATGCTACTTTCTCTTGGTATGTGTAATATGGCAGAAGAAACCATGTTGGCATCAAGTCAGGTTTTGAGCAAAATGTCTCTATTCATCTATGTCACCTACCTGGATAACATTTTCTTGGCATGGAGTCCAAAATGCGCAATCAAAATTGGCTCTGTACTTCCTACTTCTCCTCACAGCTCACTGAAAACTGACATGCTATCAAATCATCTTACCTACATGACAAGAGAAGAAAATATATCACATGAGAAGCTGTGACGTCATCATATGTAGATTATGACATAATACAAAAAATATGCCATAAGAAGTAAAATACAAAAACAATCAAGGTGAGATATGTCTCACTTCCAGCAGCCAGGCAGGATGTGGCAGATATTCAAATCCCTCCCCTGGATGAAAGTTTTGGTGGGAAGTCCAAGAAAATCCACATGCCAGTTTCTCGTCCTATGTATAACATGGGGAAAGAAACAATATTGGCATCAAGTCAGGTTTTGTGCAAAAAATCTTCATTCATCTATGTCCCTCACCTGGATAACATTTTCTTGGCATGGGGTCCAAAACGCGCAATCGAAATTGGATCGGTGCTTCCTACTTCTCCTCACAGCTCAGTAAAATCTGACATCCTGTGATGTTATTTTATCTTGATGATGAGATAAGAAAAAACTATGACATAGTAGTCAAATAAAAAAAATCACGTTAAGCTATGTCTCCCATACTGCACTCAAGGAGAACATGGAGCACATTGAAATCGCACCTCTGGTGTCCAGTTTTCGCGGAAAGTCTAAGAAAATTCACATGCTACTTTCTTGTGGTACATATAGCATATGTACCACATATGTAATTAAAATTGGCTCTGTGCTTCCTCCTTCTCCTCACAGGTCACTGAAAACTGAAATCATCTGACGTCATGGTATGTAGATGATGAGAGAAGGAAAAAATATATGACATAAGTAGTTACATAAACAAAAATCATGTCGAGCTATGTCTCCCATATTGCAGGAAAGGACAGCATGGCACACATTGAAATCACACCTTTAGAGGACAGTTTTCGCCAGAAGTCCAAGAAAATTCGCATGCTACTTTCTCTTGGAATGTATAACATGGGTGAAGAAACCATGTTGGCATCAAGTTAGGTTTTCTGCCAAAAATCTCCATTCATCTATGTCACCTACCTGCATAATATTTTCGTGGCATACGGTCAAAAACACACAATCAAAATTGGCTCTGTGCTTCCTACTTCTCCTCACAACTCAGTGAAAACTGATATGCTGTCATGTCATGTTATCTAAATGATAAGAGAAGAAAAAATATCACATAAGTAGTTAAACAAAAAAAACCCTCAAATATGGAGCTATGTCTTCCATCTTGTAACCATAGGGCATGTAGCGCACATTAAAATCGCTTCTCTAGTGCTCAGCTTTCATGAGAAGTCCCTCAAAATCCACATGCTAATTTCTGTTGGTATGTAAAATATGGCAGAAAAAACTGTGTTGGCTTCACAGCAGGTCTTGTGATAAAAATCTCCATTCATGTGTGTGACCAATGCAATACACTGGTAAGGGAAGAGTTAATTCCCTTGGATTGATTTCCACTAGTTCATAAGTTTAATTGCCTCTACGCTGGCTAATTCTCCTCACAGCTCAATGAAAACTGACATGCTGTGATGTCATCTTATGTATATTATGACATAATAAAAAATATTTCATAAGAAGTTAAAAAGAAAAGAAAATCAAGTTCAGCTTTGTCTTCCATATTACGGCCAAGAAGGATGTTTCAGGCATTCAAATCCCTTCTCTAGTGGAAAGTTTTCGCAGGAAATCCCTGAAAATTCAAATGCTAGTTTTTGTTGGTATCTATAATATGGAAGAAGAAGCCATGTTGGCATCAAGTCAGGTTTTCGGAAAAAAATATCCATTCATCTATATCACCTACCTGGAAAACATCTTGTAGCCATAGAGGAATTAACGTGCAATCCATATTACATCTGTGCTTTTTAATTCTCTGTACAGCTCAGTCAAAACTGATAAGCTGTGATCTTATGTTATCTACATGATGACAGAAGAAAAAATGTGCTAAATGTAGTTACATAAAAAAAATCAAGGTGAGATATGTCTCCCATATAGCGCCGAGCAGGATGTGTCAGACATTCAAATCGCTGCTGTGGTGACCAGTTTTTGCCGGAAGTCCAAGAAAATTCACATGCTACTTTATCTTCTGATGTATCACATGGGAGAAGAAACCATGTTGGCATCAAGTCAGGTTTTCTCCAAAAAATCTCCATTCATCTATGTCACCTACCTTGATAACATTTTCTTGGCATAGGGTCCAAAATGCACAATCAAAATTGCCTCTGTTCTTCCTAGTTCTCACAGCTCACTGAAAACTGATAAGCTGTCACGTCATCTTATCTAGATCATGAAATAAGAAAAAATATCACATAAGTAGTTAAACAAAACAATAAAAAATATCATATCAAGCTATGTATCCCATCTTGTAGTCAAAAGGTATGAAACACACATTAAAATCGCTTCTTCCAGTGATCAGTTTTCATGAGAAGGCCCTCAAAATCCACATCTTAGTTTCTGTTCATATTTAAAATATGGCAGAAAAAAACATGTTGGGCTCAAGGTCGGCTTTGTGAAAACAATCGGCATTCATCTGTGTGACCAATGCGATACACAGTTAAGGGAAGAGTTAATTCCCTTAGATAAACTATGTCACCTACCTCAATAACATGTTGTGAACATAGGGGCCAAAACGTGTAATCAACATTGGCTCTGTGCTTTCAAATTCTTCTCACAACTCACTGAGAATTCGCATCCTCTGACGTTATGTTATCTAGATGATGAAAAGAAAAAAATATCACATAAGTAGTTAATTTAAACAAAAATTAACTTGAGCTATGTCTCCCATATTGCAGATAAGCACGATCTGACGGATATTAAATTCGCTCCTGTAGTGGCCAGCTTTCATGGGAGTCCCTGAAAATCCACATGCCAGTTTCTCTTGGTATGTAAAACATGGGTGAAGAAACCATATTGGCATCAAGTCAGGTTTTGTGCAAAGATCTCCATTCATCTATGTCACCTTCCTCAATCACATGTGACAGGTATAGAGGCCAAAACGTATAATTAAAATTGGCTCTGTGCTTCCTACTTCTCCTCACACCTCAGTGAAAACTGATATGCTGTCATGTCGTGTTATCTAGATAATGAGAGAAGAAAAAATATCACATAAGGGGTTAAAGAAAATAAAAATCCTATAGAGCTATGTCTCCCATTTTGTGGCCATAGGGCATGTAGTGCACATTAAAATTGCTTCTCAAGTGCTCAGTTTTCTTGAGAAGTTCCTCAAAATCCACATGCTAATTTCTGTTGGTATGTAAAATATGGCAGAAAGAACAATGTTGGCTTCATAACAGGTCTTGTGATAAAAATCTCCATTCATTTGTGTGACCAATGCAATATACCAGTAAGGCAAGAGTTAATTCCCTTGCACTGACTTCCACTTGTTCATAAGTATAATTGCCTCTGCGCTGGCTAATTCTCCTCACAGCTCAATGAAAATTGACATGCTGTGATGTCATCTCATGTATATTATGACATAATAAAAAAAATATGGCATAAGAAGTTAAATACAAAAAAAATCTAGTTGAGCTATGTCTTCCATATTTCAACCCTGAAGGATGTGTCAGACATTCAAATCGCTCCTCTAGTGGAAACTTTTCACGGGAAATCCCTTAAAATTCACATGCTAGTTTTTGCTGGTATCTATTATATGTTAGATGAAACCATGTTGGCATCAGGTCAGGTTTTGTGCAAAACGTCTCCATTCATGTATGTCACCTACCTGGATAACATCTTGTAGCCATAGGGGAATTAACGCGCAATCCATATTACATCTGTGCTTCTTAATTCTCTGTACAGCTCAGTAAAAACTGATAAGCTGTGATCTCATGTTATGTAGATGAAGACAGAAGAAAAAATATCCCAAAAGTACTTACCTAAAAAAAATCAAGATGAGACATGGGAGATGAAACCATGTTGGCATCAAGTCAGGTTTTCTCCAAAAAATTTCCATTCATCTATGTCACCTACCTGGATAACATTTTCTTGGCATAGGGTCCAAAATGCACAATCAAAATTGCCTCTGTTCTTCCTAGTTCTTCTCACAGCTCACTGAAAACTGATATGCTGTCATGTCATCTTATCTAGATCATGGCATAAGAAAAAATATCACATAAGTAGTTAAACAAAACAAAAAAAATATCATATAAATCTATGTATCCCATCAAAGTAGCCAAAAGGTTTCAAGTCAGCTTGAGCTATGTCTCCCATATTCCAGCCAAGCACGATCTGACGGATATTAAATTCGCTCCTGTAGTGGTCAGCTTTCATGGGAGTCCCTGAAAATCCACATGTCAGTTTCTCTTGGTATGTAAAACATGGGAGAAAAAACCATATTGGCATCAAGTCAGGTTTTGTGAGAAAAATCTCCACTCATCTATGTCACCTTCCTCAATCACATGCATAGGCATAGGGGCCTAAAAGTCTAATTAAAATCTGCTCTGTGCTGGCTAATTTTCATCACAGCTCAGTGAAAACTGACTTCCAGTGACGTCATAGTATGTAGATTATGACAGAAGGAAAAAAAATATCAGATAAGTAGCTAAAGAAAAAAAAATCATGTCGAGCTTTGTCTCCCATATTGCACTCAAGGAGAACGTGGTGCACATTAAAATCACAACTCTAGTGGCCAGTTTTCGCTGAAAGTCCAAGAAAATTCACATGCTACTTTCTCGTGGTACGTATAGCATGGGAGAAGAAACCATGTTGGTATCAAGTCTGGCTTTGTGCAAAAAATCTCCATTCATCTATTTCACCTACCTGGATAACATTTTCTTGGCATAGGGTACAAAACGCACAATCAAAATTGCCTCTGTGTTTCCTACTTCTCCTTACAGCTCAGTGAAAACTAACATCCTGTCACATAATGTTATCTAGATGATGAGAGAAGAAAAAATATCACATAAGTTGTTAAAGAAAAAATAGCAAGTTGAGCTATGTATCCCATCCTGTTGCCCAAGGGGATGTAGTGCACATTAAAATCGCTTCTCCAGTGCTTAGTTCTGATCACAACTCCCTCAAAAATCACATGCTAGTTTCTCTTGGTAAGTAAAATATGGGAGGAAATAAACATGTTGGCCTCACAGCAGGTCTTGTGAAAAAAATCTCCATTCAGCTGTGTGACAAATGCAATACACAGGTAAGGGAAGAGTTAATTCCCTTGGATAGCCTTCCACCCCTTCATAATTATAATTGCCTCTGTGCTGGCTAATTCTCCTCACAGCCCAATGAAAACTGACATGCTGTGATGTCATTTCATGTACATTATGACATCATAAAAAAATATAAAATAAGAAGTTAAATACAAAAAAAACCAAGCTGACCTTTGTCTCACATATTGCAGCCAAGGACAATGTGTCAGACATTCAAATCCCTTCTCTAGTGGAAAGTTTTCGCAGGAAATACCTGAAAATTCACATGCTAGTTTTTGTTGGTATCTATAATATGGCAGAAGAAACCATGTTGGCATCAAGTCAGGTTTTGGGAAAAAGATCTCCATTCATCTATGTCACCTACCTCAATCACATGTGACAGGCATAGGGTGCAAAACGCACAATCAAAATTGGCTCTGTGCTTCCTACTTCTCCTCACAACTCAGTGAAAACTGATATGCTGTCATGTCGTGTTATCTAAATGATGAGAGAAGAAAAAATATCACATAAGTAGTTCAAGAAAAAAAAAAAATCATATAGAGCTATGTCTTCCATCTTGTAGCCATAGGGCATGTAGCGCACATTAAAATCGCTTCTCTAGTGCTCAGCTTTCATGAGAAGTCCCTCAAAATCCACATGCTAATTTCTGTTGGTATGTAAAATATGGCAGAAAAAAACCATGTTGGGATCAAAGCCGGACTTGTGAAAACAATCGGCATTCATCTGTGTGACCAATGCGATACACATTTAAGGGAAGAGTTAATTCTCTTGGATAAACTATGTCACCTAGCTCAATAACATATTGTAGACATATGGGCCAAAACGTGTAATCAACATTGGCTCTGTGCTTTCAAATTCTTCTCACAACTCACTGAAAATTCACATCCTCTGACGTTATGTTATCTAGATGATGAAAAGAAAAAAATATCACATAAGTAGTTAAATTAAACAAAAATTAACTTGAGCTATGTCTCCCATATTGCAGCCAAGCAGGATCTGACGGATATTAAAATCGCTCCTGTAGTGGCCAGCTTTCATGGGAGTCCCTGAAAATCCTTGGCACGTATAGCATGGGAGAAGAAAGCATGTTGGCATCAAGTCAGGTCTTGTGCAAAGATCTCCATTCATCTATGTCACCTACCTGGATGACATTCTCTTGACAAAGGGTGCAAAATGCACAATCAAAATTGGCTCTGTGCTTCCTACTTCTCCCCACACCTCAGTGAAAACTGATATGCTGTCATGTCGTGTTATCTAGATAATGAGAAAAGAAAAAATATCACATAACGAGTTAAGGAAAAAAAAACATCATATAGAGCTACGTCTCCCATCTTGTAGCTAAAGGGCATGTAGTGCACATTAAAATTGCTTCTCAAGTGCTCAGTTTTCATGAGAAGTCCCTCAAAATCCACATGCTAATTTCTGTTGGTATGTAAAATATAGGAGAACAAACCTTGTTTGCTTCATAACAGGTCTTGAGATAAAAATCTCCATGCATTTGTGTGACAAATGCAATATACTAGTAAGGCAAGAGTTAATTCCCTTGGACTGACTTCCACTTGTTCATAAGTATAATTGCCTCTGCGCTGGCTAATTCTCCTCACAGCTCAATGAAAACTGACAAGCTGTGATGTCATCTTATGTACATTATGACATCATAAAAAAATATACCATAAGAAGTTAAATACAAAAAAAATCAAGTTGAGCTTTGTCTCCCATATTGCAACCAAGGAGGATATGTCAGACACTCAAATCCCTTCTCTAGTGGAAAGTTTTCGCAGGAAATCCCTGAAAATTCAAATGCTAGTTTTTGTTGGTATCTATAATATAGGAGAAGAAACCATGTTGGCATCAAGTCAGGTTTTGGGAAAAAGATCTCCATTCATCTATGTCACCAATCTTGATAACATCTTGTAGCCATAGGAGCCAAAACGTGCAATCCATATTACATCTGTGCTTCTTAATTCTCCATACAGCTCAGTAAAAACTGATAAACTGTGATCTTATGTTATGTAGATGATGACAGAAGAAAAAAATACGCGAAAAGTGGTTACATAAAAAATCCGGCTGAGCTTTGTCTAGCATATTGCAGCCAAGCAGGATCTGACGAATATTAAAATCGCTCCTGTAGTGGCCAGCTTTCATGCGAGTCCCTGAAAATCCACATGCCAGTTTGTCTTGGTTTGTAAAACATGGGAGAAGAAACCATATTGGCATCATGTCAGGTTTTGCGAGAAAAGTCTTCATTCATATATGTCACCTACTTCAATTACATGTTACAGGCATAGGGGCCTTAACGTGTAATTAAAATTGGCTCTGTGCTGGCTAATTTTCAGGACAGCTCAGTGAAAACTGACATCCAGTGACGTCACGGTATGTAGATGATGAGAGAAGGAAAAAATATATGACATAAGTAGTTACATAAACAAAAATCGTGTTGAGCTATGTCTCCCATACTGCACTCAAAGAGAGCATTAAAATCACACCTCTAGTGGCCAGTTTTCGCCAGAAGTCCAAGAAAATTTGCATGCTACTTTCTCTTGGTATGTGTAATATGGCAGAAGAAACCATGTTGGCATCAAGTCAGGTTTTGTGCAAAATGTCTCTATTCATCTATGTCACCTACCTGGATAACATTTTCTTGGCATGGAGTCCAAAATGCGCAATCAAAATTGGCTCTGTACTTCCTACTTCTCCTCACAGCTCACTGAAAACTGACATGCTATCAAATCATCTTACCTACATGACAAGAGAAGAAAATATATCACATGAGAAGCTGTGACGTCATCATATGTAGATTATGACATAATACAAAAAATATGCCATAAGAAGTAAAATACAAAAACAATCAAGGTGAGATATGTCTCCCATCCAGCAGCCAGGCAGGATGTGGCAGATATTCAAATCCCTCCCCTGGATGAAAGTTTTGGTGGGAAGTCCAAGAAAATCCACATGCCAGTTTCTCTTCCTATGTATAACATGGGGAAAGAAACAATATTGGCATCAAGTCAGGTTTTGTGCAAAAAATCTTCATTCATCTATGTCCCCCACCTGGATAACATTTTCTTGGCATGGGGTCCAAAACGCGCAATCGAAATTGGATCGGTGCTTCCTACTTCTCCTCACAGCTCAGTAAAATCTGACATCCTGTGATGTTATTTTATCTTGATGATGAGATAAGAAAAAAATATGACATAGTAGTCAAATAAAAAAAATCACGTTAAGCTATGTCTCCCATACTGCACTCAAGGAGAACGTGGCGCACATTAAAATCACACCTCTGGTGTCCAGTTTTCGCGGAAAGTCTAAGAAAATTCACATGCTACTTTCTTGTGGTACATATAGCATGGGAGAAAAAACCATATTGGCATCAAGTCAGGTCTTGTGCAAAAAATCTCCATTCATCTATGTCACCTACCTCAATCACATGTTACAGGCATAGGGGCCAAAACGTGTAATTAAAATTGGCTCTGTGCTTCCTCCTTCTCCTCACAGGTCACTGAAAACTGAAATCGTCTGACGTCACGGTACGTAGATGATGAGAGAAGGAAAAAATATATGACATAAGTAGTTACATAAACAAAAATCATGTCGAGCTATGTCTCCCATATTGCAGGAAAGGACAGCATGGCACACATTAAAATCACACCTTTAGAGGACAGTTTTCGCCAGAAGTCCAAGAAAATTCGCATGCTACTTTCTCTTGGAATGTATAACATGGGAGAAGAAACCATGTTGGCATCAAGTTAGGTTTTCTGCCAAAAATCTCCATTCATCTATGTCACCTACCTGCATAACATTTTCTTGGCATACGGTCAAAAACACACAATCAAAATTGGCTCTGTGCTTCCTACTTCTCCTCACAACTCAGTGAAAACTGATATGCTGTCATGTCATGTTATCTAAATGATAAGAGAAGAAAAAATATCACATAAGTAGTTAAACAAAAAAAAACTCAAATATGGAGCTATGTCTTCCATCTTGTAATCATAGGGCATGAAGCACACATTAAAATCGCTTCTCTAGTGCTCAGCTTTCATGAGAAGTCCCTCAAAATCCACATGCTAATTTCTGTTGGTATGTAAATTATGGCAGAAAAACTGTGTTGGCTTCACAGCAGGTCTTGTGATAAAAATCTCCATTCATGTGTGTGACCAATGCAATACACTGGTAAGGGAAGAGTTAATTCCCTTGGATTGACTTCCACTAGTTCATAAGTTTAATTGCCTCTACGCTGGCTAATTCTCCTCACAGCTCAATGAAAACTGACATGCTGTGATGTCATCTCATGTATATTATGACATAATAAAAAAATATTTCATAAGAAGTTAAAAAGAAAAGAAAATCAAGTTCAGCTTTGTCTTCCATATTACGGCCAAGAAGGATGTTTCAGGCATTCAAATCCCTTCTCTAGTGGAAAGTTTTCGCAGGAAATCCCTGAAAATTCAAATGCTAGTTTTTGTTGGTATCTATAATATGGAAGAAGAAGCCATGTTGGCATCAAGTCAGGTTTTCGGAAAAAAATCTCCATTCATCTATATCACCTACCTGGATAACATCTTGTAGCCATAGAGGAATTAACGTGCAATCCATACTACATCTGTGCTTCTTAATTCTCTGTACAGCTCAGTAAAAACTGATAAGCTGAGATCTTATGTTATCTACATGATGACAGAAGAAAAAATGTGCTAAATGTAGTTACATAAAAAAAATCAAGGTGAGATATGTCTCCCATATAGCGCCGAGCAGGATGTGTCAGACATTCAAATCGCTGCTGTGGTGACCAGTTTTTGCCGGAAGTCCAAGAAAATTCACATGCTCGTTTCTCTTGTGATGTATCACATGGGAGAAGAAACCATGTTGGCATCAAGTCAGGTTTTCTCCAAAAAATCTCCATTCATCTATGTCACCTACCTTGATAACATTTTCTTGGCGTAGGGTCCAAAACGCACAATCAAAATTGCCTCTGTTCTTCCTAGTTCTCCTCACAGCTCACTGAAAACTGATAAGCTGTCACGTCATCTTATCTAGATCATGAAATAAGAAAAAATATCACATAAGTAGTTAAACAAAACAATAAAAAATATCATATCAAGCTATGTATCCCATCTTGTAGTCAAAAGGTATGTAACACACATTAAAATCGCTTCTTCCAGTGATCAGTTTTCATGAGAAGTCCCTCAAAATCCACATCTTAGTTTCTGTTCATATTTAAAATATGGCAGAAAAAACCATGTTGGGCTCAAGGTCGGCTTTGTGAAAACAATCGGCATTCATCTGTGTGACCAATGCGATGCACAGTTAAGGGAAGAGTTAATTCCCTTAGATAAACTATGTCACCTACCTCAATGACATGTTGTCAACATAGGGGCCAAAACCTGTAATCAAAATTGGCTCTGTGCTTTCAAATTCTTCTCACGACTCACTGAGAATTCACATCCTCTGACGTTATGTTATCTAGATGATGAAAAGAAAAAAATATCACATAAGTAGTTAAATTAAACAAAAATTAACTTGAGCTATGTCTCCCATATTGCAGCCAAGTAGGATCTGACGAATATTAAAATCGCTCCTGTAGTGGTCAGCTTTCATGCGAGTCCCTGAAAATCCACATGCCAGTTTCTCTTGGTATGTAAAACATGGGAGAAGAAACCATACTGGCATCAAGTCAGGTTTTGTGAGAAAAATCTCCATTCATCTATGTCACCTACCTCAATCACATGCATAGGCATAGGGGCCTAAACGTGTAATTAAAATCTGCTCTGTGCTGGCTAATTTTCATCACAGCTCAGTGAAAACTGACATCCAGTGATGTCATGGTATGTAGATCATGACAGAAGGAAACAAAATATGAGATAAGTAGTTAAATAAAAAAAATCACATCGAGCTTTGTCTCCCATATTGCACTCAAGAACATGGTGCACAAAAAAATCACACCTCTAGTGGCCAGTTTTCGCCGGAAGTCCAAGAAAATTCACATGCTACTTTCTCTTGGTACATATAGCATGGGAGAAGAAACCATATTGGCATCAAGTCAGGTCTTGTGCAAAAAATCTCCAGTCATCTATGTCACCTACCTCAATCACATGTTACAGGCATAGGGGCCAAAACGTGTAATTAAAATTGGCTCTGTGCTTCCTACTTCTCCTCACAACTCAGTGAAAACTCATATGCTGTCATGTCGTGTTATCTAAATGATGAGAGAAGAAAAAATATCACATAAGTAGTTCAAGAAAAAAAAACTCAAATACAGAGCTATGTTCTCCATCTTGTAGCCATAGGGCATGTAGTGCACATTAAAATCGCTTCTCTAGTGCTCAGTTTTCATGAGAAGTCCCTCAAAATCCACATGCTAATTTCTGTTGGTATGTAAAATATGGCAGAAAAAACTATGTTGGCTTCATAACAGGTGTTGTGATAAAAATCTCCATTCATCTGTGTGACCAATGAAATACCCTGGTAAGGGAACAGTTAATTCCCTTCCATTGACTTCCACTTGTTCATAAGTATAATTGCCTCTGCGCTGGCTCATTCTCCTCACAACTCAATGAAAACTGACATGCTGTGATGTCATCTCATGTATATTATGACATAATAAAAAAATATGGCACAAGAAGTTAAATACAAAAAAAATCTTGTTGAGCTATGTCACACATTCAAATTGCCCCTCTAGTGGAAAGTTTTGACAGGAAATCCCTGAAAATTCACATGCTAGTTTTTGTTGGTATCTATAATATGGAAGAAGAAGCCATGTTGGCATCAAGTCAGGTTTTGGGAAAAAAATCTCCATTCATCTGTGTCACCTACCTGGATAACGTCTTGTAGCCATAGGGGTCTTAACATGCAATCCATATTACATCTGTGCTTCTTAATTCTCTGTACAGCTCAGTAAAAACTGATAAGCTGTGATCTTATGTTATCTACATGATGACAGAAGAAAAAATATGCTAAAAGTACTTACATAAAAAAAATCAAGGTGAGATATGTCTCTCATATAGCAGCCGGGCAGGATGTGTCAGACATTCAAATCACTCCTGTGGTGACCAGTTTTTGCCAGAAGTCCAAGAAAATTCACATGCTCGTTTCTCTTGCTATGTATAACATGGCAGAAGAAACCATGTTGGCATCAAGTCAGGTCTTGTGCAAAATGTCTCTATTCATCTATGTCACCTACCTGGATAATATTCTCTTGGCATAGGGTCCAAAACGCACAATCAAAATTGCCTCTGTGCTTCCTACTTCTCCTCACAGCTCAGTGAAAACTAACATCCTGTCACATAATGTTATCTAGATAATGAGAGAAGAAAAAATATCACATAAGTTGTTAAAGAATAAATATCAAGTTGAGCTATGTATCCCATCCTGTAGCCAAAGGGCATGTAGCGCACATTCAAATCGTTTCTCTAGTGCTTAGTTCTTATCACAACTCCCTCAAAAATCACATGCTAGTTTCTCTTGGTATGTAAAATATGGGGGGAAAAAGATGTTGGAATCATAGCAGGTTTTCTGAAAAAAATCTCCATTTATGTGTGTGACCAATGCAATACACAGGTAAAGGAAGACTTAAGTCCCTTGGATAGTCTTCCACTTCTTCATAATTATAATTGCCTCTGTGCTGGCTAATTCTCCTCACACCTCAACGAAAACTGCTCATCACAGCTCAGTGAAAACTGACATCCACTGACATCATGGTATGTAGATGATGAGAGAAGGAAAAAAAAAATGACATAAGTAGTTATATAAACAAAAATCATGTCGACCTATGTCTCCTATATTGCACTCAAGGAGAACATGGCGCACATTAAAATCACACCTCTAGTGGCCAGTTTTCTCCAGAAGTCCAAGAAAATTCGCATGCTACTTTCTCTTGGCATGTATAGCATGGCAGAATAAACCATGTTGGCATCAAGTTAGGTTTTGAGCAAAATCCCTCTATTCATCTATGTCACCTACCTGGATAACATTTTCTTGGCATGGAGTCCAAAACGCGCAATCAGAATTGGCTCTGTACTTCCTACTTCTCCTCACAGCTCAGTGAAAACTGATGCTGTCACATCATGTTATCTACATAATGAGAGAAGAAAGTATATCACATAAATAGTTAAACAAAAAAAAATCAAGTTGAATTAAGTATCGCATGTTGTAGCCAAAGGGGATGTAGTGCACATTAAAATCGCTTCTTCCAGTGCTTAGTTCTCATCACAAGTTTCTCAAATACCACATGCTAGTTTCTCTTGGTATGTAAAATATGGGAGGAAAAAAACATGTTGGCCCAATAGCAGGTCTTGTGAAAAAAATATCCATTCAGCTGTGTAACCATTGCATAAGGGAAGAGTTAATTCCCTTGGATTGACTTCCACCTCTTCATAATTATAATGGCCTCTGTGCTGGCTAATTCTCCTTACAGCCCAATGAAAACTGAGAAGCTGTGACATAATTGTATGTAGGTTATGACATAATACAAAAAAATATACCATAAGAAGTAAAATACAAAAACAATCAAGGTGAGATATGTCTCCCATCCAGCAGCCAGACAGGATGTGTCAGATATTGAAATCCCTATCCTGGAGGAAAGTTTTCGTGGGAGGTCCAAGAAAATCCACATGCCAGTTTCTCTTCCTATGTATAACATGGTGGAAGAAACCATATTGGCATCAAGTCAGGTCTTGTGCAAAAAATCTTCATTCATCTATGTCCCCCACCTGGAAAACATTTTCTTAGCATAAGGTTCAAAACGCACAATCGAAATTGGCTCTGTGCTTCCTACTTCTCCTCACAGCTCACTGAAAACTGACGTCCAGTGATGTTATTTTATCTTGATGATGAGATAAGAAAAAAAATATGACATAGTAGTCAAAAAAAAAAAAATCACGTTAAGCTATGTCTCTCATATTGCACTCAAGGAGAACGTGGCGCACATTAAAATCACACCTCTGGTGTCCAGTTTTCGCCCGAAGTCCAAGAAAATTCACATGCTACTTTCTTGTGGTACATATAGCATGGGAGAAGAAACCATGTTGGCATCAAGTCAGGTCTTGTGCAAGAAATCTCCATTCATCTATGTCACCTACCTCAATCACATGTTACAGGCATAGGGGCCAAAACGTGTAATTAAAATTGGCTCTGTGCTTCCCACTTCTCCTCACAGCTCACTGAAAACTGAAATCATCTGATGTCATGGTATGTAGATGATGACAGAAGGAAAAAATATATGACATAAATAGTTACATAAACAAAAATCATGGCGACCTATGTCTCCCATATTGCACTCAAGGACAGCGTGGCGCACATTAAAATCACACCTTTAGTGGACAGTTTTCGCCGGAAGTCCAAGAAAATTCACATGCTTCTTTCTCTTGGTATGTATAACATGGCAGAAGAAACCATGTTGGCATCAAGTCAGGTTTTCTGCAAAAAATCTGATTTCATCTATGCCACGTACCTTGATAGCATTTTCTTGGCATAGGGTCCAAAACGCATAATCAAAATTGGTTCTGTTCTTCCTACTCCTCCTCACAGCTCAGTGAAAACTGATATGCTGTCATGTCGTGTTATCTAGATCATGACATAAGAAAAAATATCACATAAGTAGTTAAACAAAACAATAAAAAATATCATATAAAGCTATGTATCCCATCTTGTAGCCAAAGGGTATGTAAGACATTAAAATCGCTTCTTCCAGTGATCAGTTTTCATGAGATGTCCATCAAAATCCACATCTTAGTTTCTGTTCGTATTTAAAATATGGGTGGAAAAACCATCTTGGGCTCAAAGCCGGATTTGTGAAAACAATCGGCATTCATCTGTGTGACCAATGCGATACACATTTAAGGGAAGAGTTAATTCCCTTAGATAAACTATGTCACCTACCTCAATAACATGTTGTGAACATAGGGGCCAAAACGTGTAATCAAAATTGGCTCTGTGCTTTCAAATTCTTTTCACAACTCACTGAAAATTCACATCCTCTGACGTTATGTTATCTAAATGATAAAAAGAAAAAAATATCACATAAGTAGTTAAAATAAACAAAAATCAACTTGAGCTATGTCTCCAATATTGCAGCCAAGCAGGGTCTGACGGATATTAAAATCGCTCCTGTAGTGGCCAGCTTTCATGGGAGTCCCTGAAAATCCACATGTCAGTTTCTCTTGGTATGTAAAACGTGGGAGAAGAAACCATATTGGCATCAAGTCAGGTTTTGTGAGAAAAATCTCCATTCATCTATGTCACCTACCTCAATCACATGCATAGGCATAGGGGCCTAAACGTGTAATTAAAATCTGCTCTGTGCTGGCTAATTTTCATCACAGCTCAGTGAAAACTGACATCCAGTGACGTCAGGGTATGTAGATCATGACAGAAGGAAACAAAATATGAGATAAGTAGATAAATAAAAAAAATCACATCGAGCTTTGTGTCCCATATTGCACTCAAGGAGCACACATTAAAATCACACCTCTAGTGACCAGTTCTTTAGGAAGTCCAAGAAAATTCACATCCTACTTTCTCTTGGTATGTATAGCATGGGAAAAGAAACTATGTTGGCATCAAGTCAGGTCTTGTGCAAAAAATCTCCATTCATCTATGTCATCTACCTGGATAACATTTTTGTCGCATAGGGTGCAAAACGCACAATCAAAATTGGCTCTGTGCTTCCTACTTCCCCTCACACCTCAGTGAAAACTAATATGCTGTCATCTCGTGTTATGTAGATAATGAGAGAAGAAAAAATATCACATAAGGAGTTCAAGAAAAAAAAATCCTATAAAGCTATGCCTGCCATCTTGTAGCCAAAGGGCATGTAGTGCACATTCAAATCGCTTCTCAAATGCTCAGTTTCATGAGAAGTCTCTCAAAATTAACATGCTAATTTCTGTTGGTATGTAAAATATGGGGGGAAAAAACCATGTTGGCTTCAAAGCAAGTCTTGTGAAAAAAATCTCCATTCATCTGTGTGACCAATGCAATACACCGGTAAGAGAAGTGTTAATTCCCTTGGTTTGACTTCCACTTGTTCATAAGTATAATTGCCTCCACGCTGGCTAATTCTCCTCACAGCTCAATGAAAACTGACATGCTGTGATGTCATCTCATGTATATTATGACATATTAAAAAAATATGGCATAAGAAGTTAAAAAAAAAAAAGAAAATCAAGTTCAGCTTTGTCTTCCATATTACGGCCAAGGAGGATGTGTCAGACATTCAAATCCCTCCTCTAGTGGAAAGTTTCTGGCTAATTCTCCTCACAGCCCATTGGAAACTGACATCCTGTGACGTCATTTCATGTACATTATGACATAATACAAAAAATATGGTATAAGAAGTTAAAAAAAAAAAAAATCAAGTTGAGCTTTGTCTTCCACATTGCAACTAAGGAGGAGGATATGTCAGACATTTAAAACCCTCCTCTAGTAGAAAGCTTTTGCGAGAAATCCCTGAAAATTCACATGCTAGTTTTTGTTGGTATCTATAATATGGGAGAAGAAACCATGTTGCTATCAAGTCAGGTTTTGGGAAAAAATCTCCATTCATCTATGTCACCTACCTGGATAACATCTTGTAGCCATAGGGGCCAAAACGTGCAATCCATATTACATCTCTGCTTCTTAATTCTCCGTACAGCTAAGTAAAAACTGATAAACTGTGATGTTATGTTATGTAGATGATGGCAGAAGAAAAAAACACGTGAATAGTGGTTACATAAAAAATCAAGCTCAGCTTTGTCTCCCATATTGCAGCCAGGCAGGATCTGACGGATATTAAAATCGCTCCTGTAGTGGCCAGCTTTCATGGGAGTCCCTGAAAATCCACATGCCAGTTTCTCTTGGTATGTAAAACATGGGAAAAGAAACCATATTGGCATCATGTCAGGTTTTGTGAGAAAATCTCCATTCATCTATGTCACCTATCTCAATCACATGCATAGGCCTAGGGGCCTTAATGTGTAATTAAAATTGGCTCTGTGCTGGCTAATTTTCAGGACAGCTCAGTGAAAACTGACACCCAGTGACGTCATGGTATGTAGATGATGACAGAATGACTCTATTCATCTATGTCACCTACTGGGATAACATTTCTTGGCATGGAGTCCAAAACGCGCAATCAAAATTGGCTCTGTGCTTCCTACTTCTCCTCACAGCTCACTGAAAACTGACATCCTGTGATGTTATTTTATCTTGATGATGAGATAAGAAAAAAAATACGACATAGTAGTCAAATAAAAAAAAATCACGTTAAGCTATGTCTCCCATATTCCACTCAAGAAGAACATGGCGCACATTAAAATCACACCTCTGGTGTCCAGTTTTTGCCGGAAGTCCAAGAAAATTCACATGCTACTTTCTTGTGGTACATATAGCATGGGAGAAGAAACCATGTTGGCATCAAGTCGGGTTTTGTGCAAAAAGTCTCCATTCATCTATGTCACCTACCTTAATCACATGTTACAGGCATAGGGGCCAAAACGTGTAATTAAAATTGGCTCTCGGCTTCCTACTTCTCCTCACAGCTCACTGAAAACTGAAATCATCTGACGTCATGGTATGTAGATGATGACAGAAGGAAAAATTATATGACATACGTAGTTACATAAACAAAAATCATGTCGACCTATGTCTCCCATATTGCACTCAAGGAGAACGTGGCGCACATTAAAATCACATCTCTCGTGGCCAGTTTTCACCGGAAGTCCAAGAAAATTTGCATGCTACTTTCTCTTGGTATGTATAACATGGCAGAAAAAACCATGTTGGGATCAAGTCAGGTTTTCTCCAAAAAATCTCCATTCATCTATGCCACCTACCTTGATAACATTTTCTTGGCATAGGGTCCAAACGTGCAATCAAAATTGGCTCTGGGCTTCCTAGTTCTCCTCAAAGCTCAGTGAAAACTGATATGCTGTCATGTCGTGTTATCTAAATGATGAGAGAAGAAAAATTATCACATAAGTAGTTAAAGAAAAAAAAAATCATATAGAGCTATGTCTTCCATCTTGTAGCCATAGGGCATGTAGCACACATTCAAATCGCTTCTCTTGTGCTCAGCTTTCATGAGAAGTCCCTCAAAATCAACATGCTAATTTCTGTTGGTATGTAAAATATGGGAGAAAACACCATGTTGGGCTCAAAGCCGGATTTGTGAAAACAATCGGCATTCATCTGTGTGACCAATGCGATACACATTTAAGGGAAGAGTTAATTCCCTTAGATAAACTATGTCACCTACCTCAATAACATGTTGTGAACATAGGGGCCAAAACGTGTCATCAAAATTGGCTCTGTGCTTTCAAATTCTTCTCATAACTCACTGAAAATTGACATCTCTGACGTTATGTTATCTAGATGATGAAAAGAAAAAAATATCACATAAGTAGTTAAAGTAAACAAAAATCAACTTGAGCTATGTCTCCCACATTGCAGCCAAGCAGGATCTGACGGATATTAAAATCGCTCCTGCAGTGGCCAGCTTTCAAGGGAGTCCCTGAAAATCCACATGCCAGTTTCTCTTGGTATGTAAAACATGGGAGAAGAAACCATATTGGCATCAAGTCAGGTTTTGTGAGAAAAATCTCCATTCATCTATATCACCTACATCAATCACATGTTACAGGCATCGTGGCCTTAACGTGTAATCAAAATTGGTTCTGTGCTGGCTAATTTTCATCACAGCTCAGTGAAAACTGACATCCAATGACGTCACGGTATGTAGATGATGACAGAAGGAAAAAAAATATGACATAAGTAGTTAAATAAAAAAAAAATCACATCAAGCTTTGTCTCCCATATTGCACTCAAGGAGAACGTGGTGCACATTAAAATCACACCTCTAGTGGCCAGTTATTGCCGGAAGTCCAAGAAAATTCACATCCTACTTTCTCTTGGTACATATAGCATGGGAGAAGAAACCATGTTGCCATCAAGTCAGGTCTTGTGCAAGAAATCTCCATTCATCTATGTCACCTACCTCAATCACATGTGACAGGCATAGGGGCCAAAACGTGTAATTAAAATTGGCTCTGTGCTTCCTACTTCTCCTCACAACTCACTGAAAACTGATATGCTGTCATGTCGTGTTATCTAAATGATGAGAGAAAAAAAAATATCACATAAGTAGTTTAAGAAAAAAAACATCATATAGAGCTATGTCTTCCATCTTGTAGCCATAGGGTATGTAGCACACATTCAAATCGCTTCTCTAGTGCTCAGCTTTCATGAGAAGTCCCTCAAAATCCACACGCTAATTTTTGGTGGTATGTAAAATATGGCAGAAAAAAACATCTTGGGCTCAAAGCCGGATTTGTGAAAACAATCGGCATTCATCTGTGTGACCAATGCGATACACATTTAAGGGAAGAGTTAATTCCCTTACATAAACTATGTCACCTACCTCAATAACATGTTGTAGACATAGGGGCCAAAACGTGTCATCAAAATTGGCTCTGTGATTTCAAATTCTTCTCACAACTCACTGAAAATTGACATCTCTGACGTTATGTTATCTAGATGATGAAAAGAAAAAAATATCACATAAGTAGTTAAAGTAAACAAAAATCAACTTGAGCTATGTCTCCCATACTGCAGCCAAGCAGGGTCTGACGGATATTAAAATCGCTCCTGTAGTGGCCAGCTTTCATGGGAGTCCCTGAAAATCCTTGGCATGTATAGCATGGGAGAAGAAACCATATTGGCATCAAGTCAGGTTTTGTGCAATAAATCTCCATTCATCTAAGTCACCTACCTCAATCACATGTGACAGGCATAGGGTGCAAAACGCACAATCAAAATTGGCTCTGTGCTTCCTACTTCTCCTCACAACTCACTGAAAACTGATATGCTGTCATGTCATGTTATCTAGATAATGAGAGAAGAAAAAATATCACATAGGGAGTTAAAGGAAAAAAATCCTATAGAGATATGTCTCCCATCTTGTAGCCAAAGAGCATGTAGTGCACATTAAAATCGCTTCTCTAGTGCTCAGTTTTCATGACAAGTCCCTCAAAATCCTCATGCTAATTTCTGTTGGTATGTAAAATATGGCAGAAAAAACCATGTTGGCTTCATAACAGGTCTTGTGATAAAAATCTCCATTCATCTGTATGACCAATGCAATATACTAGTAAGGTAAGAGTTAATTCCCTTTGATTGACTTCCACTTGTTCATAAGTATAATTGCCTCTACGCTGGCTAATTCTCCTCACAGCTCAATGAAAACTGACATGCTGTGATGTCATCTCATGTATATTATGACATAATAAAAAAATATGGCATAAGAAGTTAAATACAAAAAAAAATCTAGTTGAGCTATGTCTTCCACATTGCAACCAAGGAGGATGTGTCAGACATTCAAATCGCTCCTCTAGTGGAAAGTTTTCACGGGAAATCCCTTAAACTTCACATGGTAGTTTTTGTTGGTATCTGGAATATGGGAGAAGAAACCATGTTCGCATCAAGTCAGGTCTTGTGCAAAAAATCTCCATTCATCTATGTCACCTACCTGGATAACATTTCCTTGGCATAGGGTCCAAAACGTGCAATCAAAATTGGCTCTGTGCCCCGTAGTTCTCCTCACAGCTCAGTTAAAATTGATATGCTGTCACATCATGTTATCTACATGATGAGAGAAGAAAAAATATCACATAAGTAGTTAAACACAAAAAATAACAAAAATCCTATAGAGCTATGTCTCCCATCTTGTAGCCAAAGGGAATGTAGTGCACATGAAAATCGTTTCTCTAGTGCTCAGTTTTCATGAGAAGCCCCTGAAAATCCACATGCTAGTTTCTGTTGGTATGTAAAATATGGGAGAAAAATCCCACGTTGGGCTCAAAGCCGGATTTGTGAAAAAAATCTGCATTCATGTGTCTGACCAGTGCGATACACATTTCAGGCAAGAGTTAATTCCCTTAGATTGACTTCCACTTGTACACAATGAAAATTGGCTCTGTGCTGGCTAATTCTCCGCAGAGCTCAACAAAAACTGACATACTGTGACGTCATCTTATGTACATTATGACACAATAAAAAAATATGGCATAAGTAGTTAAACAAAAGAAGAATCAAGTTGAGCTATGTCTCCCATACTGCAGCCAAGCAGGATGTGTCAGACTTTCAAATCGCTGTTGTAGTGGGCAGTTTTCACGCGAAATCCAAGGCAATTCACTTGCTAGTTTCTGTTGCTATGTATAAGATGGGAGAAGAAATCATGTTGGCATCAAGTCGGCTTTTGTGAAAAATATCTGCATTCATCTATGTCACCTACCTGAACAACATGTTGCAGACAGAGGGGCGAAAACGTTTGATCAAAATTGCCTCTCTGCTTTGAAATTCTCCTCACAGCTCAATGAAAACTGACATGCTGTGACGTCATCTTATGTACAATATGACAATAAAAAAAATATGGCATAAATAGTTAAATTGATCAAAAAATCAAGTTGAGCTATGTATCCCATCTTGGAGGTGTAAAAACACTAAAAAAATAGCCTATTTATGTAGTAATTTCACAAAGAACAAAATCCTAAAACTGTATTCCATAATTTTCGTTGGCCCAAATGACACATGCTGTCAAATATTTAGATGCCTGGCCTACAACATATATAAATATCATCAGGGGTTGACCACCATTTTCTCAAATTAAATCAGCTGCAATGCAGGTACTAGCGTCCTATCGCCATAGAAATAGGGTGTGGGGTGTACTTGCTCATTGGATGACAGTTTTCTCTGTTTAATTACAGCCACAAGTAATGGACATTTTTTAAACCATTATTTGTCATAGTTTATACCCGCAAAATTACCTGGCACTACTTCAACACACTTCACAGATACAGCCAATCCCTACCTCTCCCCATCATTTTCTATGTGCCTGAATCTTGCGTACAAAATTAGAATTAGTGTTTTTATACCTACAGGCTTCCACCCTATGGTAAGTGACTTTTACATGATAACAGGAGTTGATGAAGAGAAAAGTCTGGGTAATTGCAAATTACTGCGTGAAAATAACTTGTCTCTCGCTGTTAGCATGTAGGGACACGTGAAGACATACATTTGTCTTGAAAACATCTCCCTGATCTCTACTTGGTTTCGTTCTACCATCATCCTGGCTGCCCTGGTATGTGTGAAATATTCATGAGTACGGTGTAAAACACCAGTAAAAATATTTATTTGTTTAATTGGTGTTTCGCACCGTGTTTAAGAATATTTCATAGACGGCCAGCCTGAATTATGGAGAGAGGAAACCGGAGAGAGTCTGCTGGAATCCCACAATCATCGTGAGGTAGCTGGCAGAGCATTCCTTGCCATCCAGGGCTCCTGGGTGATTGCTCTGCACTATCACGCTGGCCTCTATAAATGAAATAAAAATAATATATATATATATATATATATATATATATATATATATATATATATATATATATATATATATATATATATAAAAATGCAGAGAAAGAATTGTTGAAATAATGCAGTACCTGTATGCTAGCAATATTAAAAGTTGCAAGCAGTTTACATGTGTTGAAACAATGTTGATATAGACACAAGGTGGGAAAGAAATTATAACATGAGGCATGCTTGTAATATTGAAGTAGATATATACATGTCCCATATGCAGGGGATTTTCTATCTAATTTCTTTGTAGAAGTTTGATTTGAACAAACCAAAAAGCTAAATTCATGTCATGAAAACTCAGTGCAAAATTTGCCTAAAACTCAATTTTCCGATATTTCTCATTTTGCTAACCCCTTCATATAGTGTCATTAATTGTGGGAAAAGCAGAGGCGTTGTATTGGTTCGGATGACTAATTATAAGTAACGCCACTAGAGGGCAGTTTGATTGTTTTTATTCTCAGTAGGTTTAATAGCATTAGATAGGTTAATAATGCTTTTCACTGTAAATTTCGATGTTTAACTCGTAAACATTTTATATATTAGATATAAAACACCTGAAGATAATAGCATTATACTGTGTAGGCCTATATAGGCTACACGTGTAGACACTTAAATATATGTTTATATTTGTTAAACACGCTTGTCTGCAGTTTGATCACCCATTAAACGCTCTGGGCGTTGGCCATTGTACAGTGTAACAGGCTGAGAGCAGTGATACACATCGCACCGACAGCTACTACTGTGATGTCGTATCTGTACAGTAGCATAATTAACCGGTGTAGTAATAGTAGATGTATCCACTGAACGAGATTTTTACCGATTCAGCATTTTAAATTACAGTGAGATAATATTTCTCATTATTCATCTGAACAGATTACGCAGATGACACTGAGCGGGCAGGGGAGCGAACTTCTGGCAAGGGTTTGCTTGTGTTTGGGTGTGTGTCAATATAGACATTTCTCTCTATTCATCAAGCCATTTACCTTCGAATTTTTTTTTGGGACGTGCATGCGGTGCAATCTTAATGCGTTTCATTACTGTTGCGTGTAATTATTTCATTGACTACCGCATCGCTGAAAGTCCTAAACAGTACGTGTATAATGCGTAAATTGCCTTACATGGCAACTCCATCCCATGGAATGATTCGCGCCGAGGCAGTAAGATGTGTTTCAGGCATTCAGGCTGTTCTAATCAACAATTTACTTCAGTCCATAGACGCCTATAATCACCACAAAGCTGGGACCTAAAATCTGTGGATCCTGTATAAATAATTCTCCACAGCACAGCTTTAAAAACTAAACTTGCATTTTTCGGTTGACAAAGCAGGGCTCTCAGAGTCGGGTTAACGATTCCGGCGGCTACAAGGTCAGAAAAGTCTTAAACAATTTCAAACCCTGAGAGATACACGAGCTATTCCCGTGGGGCTTGCGAGGGTGGGTTACACGTATGTGGAAAATAGGGCGTGGACAGCTCGTGATGTTGATTGAAAATTTGACATGCATTGTTGGAAATCTACCGTAAAAACGATAAGAAATCCCGGCAGCTAACCTGACAACCTTTTACCGTAAGTTTTGCATTTGTCTGTACGACCAAACCCTGATTCATACATCCATACTGAGCTTTACCTGAGAGATAAAAGTGCCAGTCTATTGGCTAGAATGATATATATATATCACATGCATATCACTAAAAATAAAACTTTGGTACAACAGAAATAAATAGATAAACACATAATCACTGACATCTGTAGCTTTGCACTGGCGGCTACTGGGCTGAGGACACATGTTGTTACTAACGTCTCGTTTTTGTTAACGATGAAATAATACAAAACAACGTCCCATGCCAAAACATTGTAGTAAAAGGTACACTCTGTGTACTATGAAGCACGTCTGCACACGGTCTCCCTCATTATAATACATTAACAATAATCAATGACATACATGACATTGTATTGTATTTCAACAGATTTTTTCTGAGATATTTTGATAGGTGATAGAAAACATTGCCGATGAGGTTAGCGCGCTACTGCAGCGTAATGATCACGCTAAGTGCCTGTCAGCCTTGCAGTTGCTGGGGATCCAAAACCCAGTTCCCGCTGGCTTCTTCTCCGGCGTATACGTTTATTTGTTTATTTAGTTGGTGTTTTACGGCGTACTCAAGAATGTTTCACTTAGACTACGGCGGCCAGCATTATGGTTGGAGGAAACCGAACAGAGCCCCTGAGGAAACCCACGACCATCCGCAGGTTGCTGGCGGACATTTCCACGTCCGGCAGAAGAGGAAGCCAGCATGAAATGGACTTGAACTCACAGCGACCGCATTCAGTTGGTGAGAGGCACGCGGGAAGGTCCACAAGCTACCAGCAGATGGCCGTGAACACCTCACTGGCCATGCCCGATTTTCTATCACCATGATGCTCCGATCAAACACCGATCAAATAAACAAATAGAATTTTGACAGGCTTAATTTGAGGTGTAAATATATTGATGGCATTGTCCATTAATAGCGTTTACAGAATAAAAAATGTTTTCAACGGAAGTAACGGCATGACTGGTGCATACGACGGGACGTTTAGCATCTGGGTGGCGATGTTTGCAGGTAACAGAGGTATAGGCCTGGCCGGACATCTCCCGTGGCCCTCTCTACCGTAAGTCCTGCATTTACCTCAGCACGAAAATCAGTCAGTATAACAGTGAAAAGAACAACAGCAAATAAATCTGGTCAGATATAGGGGTTTAACCGGGGGCTCAATCTGACACCTGGTCAGGTAAAAGGAGCCGATCGTCTCTCATGGCTTCAAACATGTCACCATCTCTAGTGCTTAGAGTGCACTTTTCACAATAAGCTACCTCACGATATGGAGCAGGGTTTTCGGGCGCATTCACGACTGCCTGGGTGCGCAACGCCTCGTTTTCGAACGGTATATAAACAAACTGGGTCGAGCTATCTCTTAACGATAAAGCAAGGGCCGCTGACTTACAAGTTATTTACACCGTACTGGAGTAAACGAAACTAAAAACAGCGAAAAGCTAGCGCCGATGTTCTCAAGATTGGTCACAATCGTTTGCTTATGTGCCTTTCGAAAACGAGACTGTGCATGTGCGTAGCAGCCATGGATGCTGCAGTGGCTTATTAACATCTGACAAGGGGGGATTCAATAGCACACACGACGGCAATGATAAAGAATGCTTCCCGGTCATGTACAGTGGTTTTGCGGGTATTTGTTTTTTTCTTTCTTTTACTTTTAACCGTACAGACACAGGCAGATATAACATGCAACCGTGTTTGTATTTTCTGGTTGTAGGACAGATTTCCAGTATTATATGACTCCAAAAGACGAAAGTAAGGGATAATAGGATAGCCAAATCGAGGCTCTCTTCCGCGGGGGGGGGGGGGGCTATTTTATGAAGGTGGGGTAACGCTATATCTAACGTAACTACCATGGCCATGTGTTTCTAGAGTATGTGTAGTCATGAAGACAATTACTTTTTTCAGAACTTACACACTCTTCGTTATACGGACCCCAAGAATATGTCTTATTCTGAAATGGAACCAGTCTCTTACTTTCATCGTCGGGCCTACATCCATAAATCAGCTCTAAGAAACATTAGGAGTAGATACATGCCGGGCTTATTTCAGATATCAACCAGTAAGATCTCTCGATCACTTGTAAACAATTATTATATTAATAATTATAATTATATAATGACTGGCTTTGTTTCCATTGTTAAACTCCATGGCTCCGCCATGATGAGACTCTTCCGTGTAAATACCATTCGTTTTCCTTGGCCGATATATCGTTTACTTTTGTTCCACGTGTAATTCATATTTATAAAGCCAGACACCCCGTGTATCGCTACGCGTGTATGACTCCGTTTTCTGCCTTGATCATTCGACTGGGCGAATCCATTCCAGACGAAAATTGAAAAGCCATCATTGTTATCCAATCAGATACTTGCCTGCTCGTGTTGGCAAAGAATTTATGTACGTAGTAAATTTCAAACATGTCAGTGGAAAACACTAAACGCTCTTAAACTGATTGCTGTTCTTGCTGTCCATAAATTAGGGGAACTGCTATTTGATTGGATAGTATATTTACATCACTATTCATCAACTATTGAGTCGGGTGGATCGGTTATTTCTGCCTGCTGGATTAAAATCAGAAAACGTAGGCGAAGTGTCTGGCGTGATAAAATGAAGATGTGTGCAGTTTAAGTGGTACATGTATTTTGAATCCAGGTTTGTGATTTTTATGGGCGACTTTCATAAGTTCTGCTCCCATTTTGAGGCGAATATTCATACGCCAATGGCTCGTATAGGAGTTCTCGCGAGAATGCGATTGACGAATGTGCCTTATGTTTTACTCTCATGGTTTCTCGTTTGTGAAGTTTTCTTACGATGAAGCGAAAAAGACGAAAGATAGCGTCAGTATCAAGTGAATTACTTGAAACTCATGCTGTCTATGTTAACTTCCGCTTGCGTTCAGTTACATAAGCATGCTGATTAAATGTTCTCAGCTCACAGTATGTATAATTATGTGAACCAATCGGCAACGATTTTATGTAGATATTCATAAAATCAACCTGTATTGTGTTTTTATATCTCCAGAAGGCTGCGCCCGGATTCCTCCCACTATAATGTAACGCCGTCATATAGGTGATGTATTCTTGAGTACGGCGTAAAACACCAATCAAATAAATAAATATTTCTCCAGAAGGTTTCAGATATGTGTGAAATTGTGTATGAAAACGGTTGGAAAGCACTTACAAACTACACCCACAGCGCAGTAGTGAAATGAGGACCCGTGCATTTGGGTGAAAATATTTGGATGACCAAGAGATAAATTCATATTCGTAAAATTTGTGTGCAGGTAAATTGTCTTAACATCAAAGGACGAGTCACGTGGGAATGCTGCAGTGATCTCGAGAAATAATGGCCCAAGGTGATCAATATTATGAAAAGCCGTACATTAAAGTAAATGTATAGTGAGTCTAATCAGGCCTATTCTAATCAGATCTCATCGTGTCTTTGGCGAACGCCATTCTCGTGATACACAGTTTAATAATGCATGAGGATTCTGAAAACTCCTCTGTATAATTATAAGTCTTGTTATTATAAGACCCATTGTCTTATTCTGGGAAGAATGGCATCCATGTCGTCATGTCAGAGACAGACTGCTTCCACCGCATTAGAACGTGCTCGTGCCGTCACGCACGTTGGTGATCCGGTTTTGAGTACCTCCCCACATCCGCGGCATTCTCGCCTGCAATCGACAGCGTCTGGATAATGGGCGCGGAAGATATTTATGGGGTCAGGAACTCTTGGTTCCTTTGCCATTGTCGCTGTGCGCTTTGGGCTGAATGGTATTGTCTCTGTGTGTACATAATTTGCGACAACAAGGAACTATACAGATTTAAGGCCGAGTTTTTCTTTTCTTGTTTCTGTGGTATATAACAGGTAAGGAAATAAAGAAAAACTAAACCTGTTAGGTTGAAAAGGAGTCTGGTTATTGCTTGGTGCAATAGGTGTATCATTACGTATACGGTGGGCTTACAACGGAAGTTTTGTTTCATGTGGTAATATTTTGGATTCGGATGCTTAAGTGAATTGTATATCTGGGAATACTTTCGCCGACCTCAACACTGGGTTTTCACAAAATATTGCATCTGGAAACAAGCATTCCACAAGCATTTCAAGACATGTTCATTGATGGTTCGAGCTGACAGAATAGCTGGGTCAAATCTATAGCGGAACAAGACATGATTTTTTCCAAACCGCGCGAAACAGATCAGAAATTGGTTTCACTAAGAAAAGTTACTGACCATGTATCAAGTTTCAATTTAGAGTACAATAAAGACGCATATGCACCTGGAAACTCAAATAAACTACTCAAGTCCAAAATGGGACCGAAATCTTGGAAATGGATGAAACAGCTTGAAAATTCGTCGGTATCATGCAGGCATTTGACGGCTTAAAAGAATTCAACATTTTCACAAACTCGCCCCTTGGAATAGTAAACCGTTGCAAAAGTGTGTGGTTTTAAACTCAGAGATTGTTTGTTGGCAGCTGTCAGAAATATTCAGCCTCTTGAGACTGAAAAGGGTCATTTTGGGACTACAGGTGAGCAACTCTACATGAACAAGTGTAATAACGGATATTCCATCTGTGTAATTCACCATCCAAAAAGAAAAAATAATAAGAAGAACAAATTGCCTCCGTAGATAATACGAAATTCCAGGAGTTTTTATCGATTAAACCTCAATTTTATAGGAAGACTTTTTCTTGCATTTACTTTTCAGAGTATCCAGTTTTAAAATTATGATAAATATTCATATTTCACAATGACACAGGAGCCTCTTACTAATGTTAATGCTGTGAGTCCAAGTCCAACTCTGGCCAACATAGGCCTACTTTCTCTCCAGTCATAAGTAGTAAAGTTTGCCAGCAACCTGCGGATGACCATCGGTTTCCTCTGGACTATGTCTGGTTTCTTTCTACAAACTATATAATGCTGGCCTTCGTGCATAAGTGAAATATTCCTTTGTACGTTGTATAATACCAATCAAATAATAAGTATTCTGATTTAAGATATATTCTTATCAAATTGTAAAACCTTAAATTTAACCCAACTGTTTTTATTTGAAATATTCATTTTCTACTTCATTCTGTCTAAAAGAAAACACATATTTATTTTAACCTTCTCAGTTCTACAGCAACATTTTATCCCACTCACGTCCTGTGTTTATGTTACATTTTAAAACTGTCATTGAAGTAGCCATGTATATCCGGTAGATAAAAAAACAAACAAACAAACAAACAAAAACAGCAGAAATGTATTTTACTTTGCTTCAACCATGAACACTCGAACTTATCCCCCTTTATAAGTCATTCAAACAGTAATTTGTTTTTTTCCCCAGCTAAATAAACTGTACTTCTAAATTTAAGTCTGGCTGAAAATCCTTACCACGCAGTGCTTTCTCCACCTTTGGCATGTAACATTGTTAATGCTGCACTAGTAACTTACCATCAGCAGAATTTGAAGACTACAGGCAGCGCCATCTATGATGTTACTTTCACATAGCTCAGTTTAGCTTTAACCATTGCCTTTTTTAACTGAGTGACTCATACACTGCATCCTACCAAGAGTAATGAATACAAGGTAATACATAACCCCTGTACGATATAAAATGATCCAGTTTGTTGTTAGAGGCAAAGTAACATGAGTATGGTTGGTGTAGCTGGGTAACGGAAATGGGGCCATGTATAGGCTAGTGTGACGAAAACGGTTGATCGGGCGAAAAATGGTAATAATTTGTTTTGAAGGTTAGCCCCACGAATTGAGTTTGTCTCGTTTTGATAACAAAGGGATGATATGTTGAATTTTCAAGGAGATTCCTGGAGTTTTTATTTTTGTCGAAAAGAGGCCTTTAAAGTCTGTGAAAAAGGTTTGAGTCAACCCGAAATTAGCGAGTGCGTCGCACTGCCCGCAACAAACATGTTTTTAATGTTCGCCTAACCAAATCACTGGAAATTCTGACATACAGGTATTATGAAGGTATTATGAAGTATTATGAGGGCGTGGAAACAAGACTCAGATGTCATTTGAGCAGATGTAAACCATTAGGGCAGTGTATCATCACTTACTTACGTTGTGATATAGGCCTACAGTGACAATGCTGTAATGGCGCTTACCTGTCCAAATTGAAGAAAACATTTCAGAGATGCTAAACCACACCGCGGCAGTACACACTAAAACTGGAACTACTCTGGTTAATCGGTCACAGTTTTGACCACCTCAGAAATGCCCTCATAGGACTCTGTCAGCTTTGCTTCCAGACCCCAAAAATGTCGAGTGATGACTGTTCTCTGCATGTTAATGTTTTAATCATGCTGGCAGCCACAAAGTCCATCTTTAGATTCAACCCTTATTGTCATGGAAACCATTAAATGAGAGTTAAATGCTTTGCTGCATTGTTGGCTGGTTTTCTGCAGGAGCTAAATTAAGAAACTAGGAAAGAAAGCATGTCGAAAACTGTTTCCGATTATTTCGCCTGCATGGTCAAACCCAAAATTCCTCCGTTCCACAGATGTTTACGCCTTTGTTTGTTGCCAGAAGATTACAATCTTGGTGATGTCCATGTTCTGATGCCCACATTTTCATGCACATGTTTTAATTCCTTTGTCTTGATACACATGTTTTCATGTACATGTTTTGATTCCAGTGTCGTGATGCCCATGTTTTCATGCACATGTTTTCATGTCCATATCTTGATGCCCATGTTTTGATGCACATGTTTTGATTCCTATGTCTTGATGTCCATGTTTTGATGCACATGTTTTGATTCCTGTGTCTTGATGCCCATGCTTTCAGGACGCCATCGACCACCCAGCTTGCAGGAGGGTCTACCTCACCCGGATCTACGGTACATTCCCCTCAGACAGATTCCTGGCGCCATTCGAGGACAAGTTTCAGCAGATTAAGCAATAAGACCAGTTTTAGACTGTAAATATCGTGATAAAAACCTTGTGCCACCAGTGGGAGTATCATGTGTGAGAAAAATTCCCATCAGTTTTAGATTTCTCTAAAATCTCGAAGCTTCTATAGTGGTAGGGATGGATTGAGAATACAATAAGATATTGTAATATGTTCTAACAGTAGCCAATTAATCTTTGCTTGTGTTATGCGATAGCCGTACGTGGGCCGTACGTAGGAAGGTCTGCCAGCAACCTGCGGATGGTCGTGGGTTTTCCCCGGGCTCTGCCCGGTTTCTTCCCACCATAATGCTAGCCGCCGTGGTATAAGTGATATAATCTTGAGCACGGCGTAAAACACAGATCAAATGAATAAATAAATTTATGTGAAAGAGACAAAACTGCTTACAGTGGTCTCCTCCGCCCCTGGATTAACGTGCTCATGTAGCACAAAGACCCGGGACACTGACCAAGTGACTCCCATCGTTGTGGTCACGTCTGAGTTCGAGTGCAGGCCTGGCCGGCTGCCTCTCTATGTGGGGAAGGTCAAAGGTCAAAGCTGCCAAGTCATGGATTGGTCTCCTTTTATCGACAACTAATCCTCCGTCATTTCATACACACACACACACACACACACACACACACACACACATATATATAAACGTTTAACAAACATGAAACCCCATCTACCTATTCTCTGCCCAACTGGAATCGCAACAATTCCTTATTACTACATGTGTTGCCTCATCATTGGCTTATTTATTAAACACACTGCTGAACTAATCTACATGTATGCGTTCTTTACAATGATGCGACTGTTCATGAGGAAAACGGAGTGAAATACAGATTTGAAATTTACGAAAGGAAATCCCGTTGACGTGATGGAGGAATGCAAGATGCCGGCAAAGTAAATACTGATGACGGTGGTTGAAGTATCAATGACTGTGTTTCAGTTCTTTGCGCTGACATTGTTAAAAGATGTGAAGACGGAAGTTTCGGATACTTCACGTGGACACCGTACAAACTTCGGCTCATTTTTTTGTTCAGTTTTTACAGGAAATTGTCTGATTTTGTGGTGTATTTACGACTTGAATAAGTAAGATGAGCTCCCGGAACGTTTGTGATTGTTTCCATGCTAAGACAAGGTGATAATTTATACGCGAGTTAAACGTTAATATTTCCGCCATGCAAGGCTGTGGTTTATAGGCGTTAATGATACATACACCTGCTTACCAAATTTGATGTCTTGAAAATAAATTTAAGGTTTGAAAAAATGGAAATGCCGGTCTGAGTTGGTGTACACGTGGTTCCTTGAATATTTACTTTTTTGATATTTGTCTGATATGACTAACAGATAGGGTGTTGACGATAACTGTACATTATTCCTTGTTATTTAGGGAGGGGTTACCAATAGGTTCATTACATGCCAAACGGAAGTTAACTGCATTTGTTTGTTTGTTTGTTTTTTTCACGCCGTATTCAAGAATATTTGACTGTTTCAAAGGAGGCCAGCATTATGGTGGGAGCAATCCGGACAATGCCCGGGGAAAATCCGGGAACATGAATGGGTTGTCGGTAGACCTTTCCACGTAACGGCCGAGTAGTACACAGAAGGAGGGTTCTGGCACAGTTCACCCGCTGGGACCCGCCCCACCCCCTTACGCGATCACCAGCGGGTGTTCAGGGTCCGGGCGCATCAAGCAATATAGTGTCCAGCTACATAGATAATTGGCGATTGTTTATGTAGACAGACACCCGTTCACATTCAGAGATAATTGCCATAGGCTAACTGACCCTCTGTTAGAGACCCAATTGTGAAACATAACATAGCTCTCAAGACGGCCGACGTCGCGATGGCTGACAACCGTTCAGATATGGGGATCGGGACATTTGACCACAAGATCAACACTTACCACAACAGCTTCGGTCAGGCCAGCATGAGCTCGGACCTCGGGAAGATGCGCTTTGCCCAGATGCGAGAGCGGCTCCGAGACGACGGGCTGCCAGTTTGATCACACTAACCGTAAACCGAAAGCGGTGCATTCCTCCTACGCCACCCCACTTGGCTGCCCTACTTCTACGATGTAAATAGCTCGCGTGGGAGCCATACACAGTTGGTGAGACCACTTAACTCAGGTTAGATTACACTGGGCTCTATATCCTGAACAGCTAACTAAATTCAATGTGTGTATTACACAAAGCGACAACCGTCAACCCGGGGAAAGCCGGACAGGATTTTTAGCCGTGACAAGTTTTGTGTGGTGTGACAACTTTTGTGTAGCAGGACAAGTTTTGTGTGGCACGGCAAAGCACACAAAATTCAAACCCTATAGAACTCCTTCGCCGGAGCCCGTTCACTTTGCAGCAGCGAGGATGATTGGACTTTTCATTGCCCCCCCCCCCCCACGAAGCGAATAGGCCCCAAGCCCCTGCTTCGGCTAATTTCTGGTGCACATCAAGCCATATGGTGCTCGCGTACATAAACTTTCGCCAATTATCTATGTACACAAACGCGCGTTCACATTCAGAAATAATTGCCCCAGTCCCTGGTCCGGATGATTTCTGTTGTACATCAAGCCGTATGGTGTTCAGCTTCATAAACTTTTGCCAGTTACTTATGTAGACAAATGGGCGTTTATATTCAGAAAAAAACACATTTAAGAGATCAAGGCTTACCACAACAGCTCCGGACAGGCCAGCTTAAACTCCAGATGTGGGAGCGACTCGAGGCGGTGGGCTTTCAGTTCGACCACGCTTACAGTAAGCTGAAAGTTGGTATGCAATACACGATATACTGGGGATATACACTACCGGACCTGCTTATGCAATATAAATTGCTCGACTGAAAGCCGCTGGACCTGCATAGCTGGCGAGACCAGCCCCTTTATACTTATCTAACTGGATAAAAAAAACATAGTGTGTTCTATCCTGTATTGCTCACATACGAGCTATCGATGTAGAGTACAGTCTTCTGACCTATATATGTGTATAGCAGAGAGTTGTGTAAAGCACAGGCCATATATTAGCCCTTCTGTTATGTATACCTTTAGTTCTGTCGGTTGATCAAATAGTCTACAACTTGCTGGTGTTAACGGAGGCTACATTATCGATTTTTCAATGTGAACTGATCTGTCAGTTTTTCACGCCATGTCTACCGGATGGCATTGTGGGGTTGCTGACTAGCACATTATTATCTGCGGAGTTCAGCGAAAATAGTCTCTCTGGACAAAAACTAACGCGGTATTCCTTGTCAGCCCGTCTTTCTACATCAGATAGGTACTTTTTGCGACCAATATATGCAACAGGGTTTGAGAGGTATAAATATATAAATTCGAGCGACGTGTGGAGCAGTGGGATCTCCCATAGACCGATATGGTACACGCCAGTCATGTCTCTCTCACATGTGGGGGTTCAAACCCCTAGGCTGTTTCAGTCCGAGGACGGGTGTAGTATTGCTGAAGGTTTGCATGCCTAACATGGGCGACCACTTCCCACGGGCCTATGGGAAGCACGTTCCAGTGGAAAAAGGCCCCCGGAGTCCAAAAGCGCATTAATGAAAAAGAAATTAAAACCCTACGGGACTCCGGCGAGACATGGAAAGGGTTTTGCTTTTTTTTCACTTCAACAAATTAGTATTATAAGGAACTTCAACCAATCCGTCAGTTGGAATCTGGTGGCCCGGCCTCATCTATTTTACCATTGAAGCCTGGCAACCATGAGCAAATGAAATCATCTATTTTATCATTGAATCTGGTGATTTCATCTGTTTGGTCTTCTACAGCGTTGTAAAGTTTGTGTATAATATATAGAGCTAGCCCCCACTTGACCCCAATTGCGGTCACAGTGAGTATATTGGATAAGCGTGATGGACACATCTTATAGCCGATTTGCGAGTAATACTACAAGTATATCGAACTCCGGTATCCCACCTCTCTAGCGAGAAGTTCAATTGGGGGACAGTTTTTTGATGCAAGTTGCGCGAGCCTCGTCCCGTCCCTGCTGCATTAACTCGTCATTCGTTTTCTTATCTAATAAAATCGAAGTATGTGCTGTGCCAGCTCGAATCTGCTGTTTCATTTCTCGGTACTTCTCAACTTCAGCGAGTATTAACCGAAACTCGGTATCCAAAATCTTACCGTCAATTAGCGCTGTAGAGACGTGGTCTGTGAATGTATTAAGCTTACTCTCGGTCAGTAAGCGAATTTCATTGCGTTTCTTACGTTTGACGGACAGAAGCCTACTTACAAACTTATCCACCCCACTGAGAAGGCCGCAGACTAAGGCGGCGCCTTCCATGCCTATAGCAATAGTCGTCGCAATTATCGTGGACAGCAGTGGAGTCCTTCGACGCCCAGACCCATGTTTAGCTTTGTATCACCAACCGCGTTGACTGTCCTATGGTATTTTTTGTATAGAGTGGCTCTGGAATTTCTCTAGGATTCCAATTCTTTTTTCAGAGTGCTAACATGTTGTAATCTATATTCGTGCAGACCTTCAGTCGCGGGGTGGGGGGGGGGAGATGGATGTAATGCTGGATACAGTTGCGCCATATTTATGTAGATGCCGTTAGCATGTTTAATTCTACATCCGATATAAGTTTAAGTATAAGTTAGCCTTTATTCTTAACCATTTCAACTGAATGCCATGCTTGGGGTTTATTGTATCCACACGCATCGCTTGTGCCACAGCGCCCTGAATAGCACCACCTTTTGCTGTTTGCACCAGGGCCTGGGTCACAGCCAGATCAATGTCCTATTTCGGATCATCCGATTGAACGAGACCCCATCACCCTTGAGGAGATAGAACCAGACTGAGTTTTTGGTGCGGATGCGGGGCTTCGATATCCACATCGGCAAGCTTATGTAACTTTGGCCGTTCTCCGGATACCCCCAAGTTTACCTTCTTTCGTAAATAAACACCTTGCTGGAATTGTAAACCCATAATCCGTCTATCCTCCCTTTGCCGCTGAGAGCCATACACATCGGCGAGCTCATTCACCTTCGGTGGTTCTTGGAATTGCCCCAACGATACCTTCTTCCGAGAATAAACATCTTGCTGGAGTTGGAAGGCGTAAATCCGTCCATCAACCACTTCCCACTCAAAACCATCAACACCTGCCAGATCCGATAAGGTATGCCAGTGCAACTAGGGCCCACTGAGTCCATCACGCCGACGAATGTGTATAGTTACCCATAAGTATGATGTATTTATAGGTTGGCCGCGAGTGTTTAACAGCTTTACAGTAAGCCCCCACATGGGGCCATCCGACATTCTTTTGTAAGGTGGGATTGGGATATGCCACCGTCCTTCCGGAGTTTATGAATTCGTGGTATACCGCGACTATTCTCAGAAGAGTAAGGGCACTTGTCATACTAGTAGACACTGCGACAAGTTTTCGGTTGAGCTCACATCGTTTAGGTGAACAAATACTTCTTTGTGAGGCGTCAGTTTAAGTAGTTTCTCATCTTTATTTATTCCATCTTTATTCCATTCTTCTGCTTTTCAGAAACTCAGGATATCAGCTATATCTAATAGACTGATAACATCATTCTTTTTGAGTTCCAGTCGCACACGACCAGTAGCTTCACTGAGTTGCATTTTAGCACCCAACGGTTGGAACACTTCTTTGGTGAGAGCCCGGACGGTGTAATAGCCGCTTGGCACGTCTATCGACATATTGTTGAACCTGAAACGTACGTCGGCGCCAATATTCGCCTGTGGGTACAAGGTCATATCGAGTACGGCGATATCATACTGGCCATCTCGATTGTCCAGATGTGATTGGAGGATGACTGTCTCCCCCTGTTGAACATCGCTCAGTATTACAAACATATTCAGCAATATGTTTGATAAAGCGCTTAAATTCAATAGGAAGGCAAACAAGTACCATGTCGGTGGAGTATATTCGAGTAAAGGGATCGAAGAGCCGAGTAAAGTCGTGGTTATAGATCCCAGGATGAACTACCCGCAGGTTGCTTTCGACTAAACCTTCCAAAAGGTGCTTGAACGCTGCAATTTACCAAAAATCAACAGCGACGCATTGGTCGAGAAATGACATCACGCAACCGATGGGCTGGTGGCAGAACGAATTCAATTTCGCTGTATCGTGCGCCTCGACCGGTTGCGGGATGTCAAAGGAAAATCACCTTGTAGCAAAAACTGCACTCTTTTCGACTTCCACGCGTGCTATCAAGTGCGCCGTATTCTGGAAGAGATTAAGGCGCCACTTCCACAAGACGTGCATGGAGTCCCTCCGACAACCCCTACGACCGGAGAGCATACGAGGGAATTTGCGCCAAGTTTCGTGTCCCCCCAGGCACAGATTGGCGGCAAAAAACAAGTGGCAACCACGGGAGAGGCGCGGGTAATTATTAAGTCACAAGGACAGGATACAAGAAATCGCATTACAACTACGACCCTAGCCGCATCTCATTTCAGCGAACATCAGAAAAGTTTCACATCGATTTCATCTCACAAGGCAGCCACCTTCATCCTCGACAATTCTGAACGGTTTTCCCAGGCAGGCGTGGAACGCGTGAATGACACCATTCGGACTAGTGTTAGGGCTATCCCCAGAGCACAGACACAGACCGGCAGCAGTATCCTAGGCACTGGAGGCACGGCATTTGACGCGAAAAAACAGCTCATAACTGATTTTGAAGACGCCATAGCAAAACCTGTTGAACTGCCCTCTGCCATACAGCTCTACCAGAACGTCCTGAGGTACTCCCGTTCCAAGGTGGATTATGCCATTGGTATGGGTCTGTACATGGCGCCAAGCAGTATGGACCCACGAATCGGAAAAATCAGTGGCTTTGACAACGAGATCGTGATAGCCACAGCACACCCAAAACGGCGTTAATGAAGGTGTGAACTCGATAGTTTATACGCCTTCGACTGGGGAGACAAGCATCGCTAAGCCACAGCCAGCTGCAGTACCCGTGCCGACTCGCAAGCCGATTCCAACCGGAGAGCCTCAGCCGGCTGCAGCGCCGACTCCAGTAGTGAACAATTCACCGAGAGATCACAAAGAAAAAAAACTGGCGTTAGTAATACTTAGCGTCGCCGTCGGGCTTACACTGATCTGGTTACGCTAGATGTGGCCGAACGGCCGCGTAAATGATTCCAAATATGGCGACAAAGAGAGCCCAAGTATTTTCGGTCATCCATCTCACGATCTTGCCAAATGTGCTGAACAGCCGAGAGACGATCCTCCTATATAACCTGGGAGAGCAGCTTCGACTTTCCCGGCGAGCTTACCTAGTACCCTGCCCAGGGTCCGCAGTTTCATTTTTTACCCACTTTTTAAGCCACCCTTTGGCTGGGTTGGTGGGGCTGGTGGGGCTGGTGCCGCGACACGAGTTAGCGCAAGCACCTGGGTCGATGCAATGAAACCCAACGCAGGTAGTATGCTGGCTATGATGACCCCCAGATCGCGGAATAAGTTCGGTAGACGTTCGGCAAGAATTGTGTCCTTATGAGGAACGCGACTGATCGTTTCCCTGATCCGATTGATTTGTGCGCACACAGCTGCATTGGTCGCACAGACGGCCTCAAGGCGAGCTGCTTTCTCATCCCGAAAGGCTCGCAATTCTTCTGCAATGCGGCGCCCGGAGAACTCATCAGTCGCCTCATCATTTTTTTTTTTTTTGGAACAAACGCGCTCGTCCAGTGCAATCAGTCTAGCAAGGGTGTGTGAGCTCCCCTCTGACCGCCTGCAGCGTCTTATCAAACCCCAGGAGCTCACGAAGGAGCAATGAGGGACCACTGTATGTGTTGAAAGGTCCCTCTATCTGAGATTCAGTCAACGTGGTTTCGATTGAGCCGACAGCTTCTGATATGTCTTGCACCGCTTGTTCCACATTCTCTGCAGCCGCGGTTTAACCTAGGTCATCTTTAGCTTTCTGAAGAACTGTCAGAACTTTGGTGGTAGCATACTCCGTTTCCAGTCAACAAACCCATGTTCTTTCCGGATGAAACTCCGGAGTGTTTAGCGTGAGTGGCTTGCCTGTGCTTTTGTTGTTAATATCAAAGTTGGGATAAACCACAAGGCGTAGTCGATTATCGACCAGCTCGAAATCAGAATAATGTCTCTCCGTAGCGAGTGTCACCCTGTATTGTTCCTCAAATGGCCTTATAATACTCATCTACGCCTGTTCGTGAGACCTAAGGCGCAAGTGATTCTGTGTTACCCTCTCGTTGGCTACCATACGGCTGCTCCACTCTAGAAGAGAACGAGGTCTCTTGCGTCTCCTCATGATCTTGTTCATCAATATCAAGATCATCTATAGGGTCCAACCACAAATCTGCTATCTTATATTAAAGATATGATATGGACGCCTATTGATTCATAATAACTGCAGGTGTTTAATAAGCATGAGTCAATACGGACGAAAGGTTAATCCTTACCGCCGCCTGAAAACCCATTTTGGGTTCAAGGGTGTGTAGCAATCGGACGTCATCACAAATAACCCGAGTAGGTTAGACAAAATTCACCAACTTATGGTTCGGTTCCCCATTCTCAGCGCCCATGACGTTATTGTCCCAGGGGCCGCGAGACTTGCTTGCACAATGTCACTGGACCCGAGCGATGTCAACCGAATAGTGGTTTAGAACCTCGGCCGCGCTCTGGTAAAGTCGATCATAATAAAGATCAGCGGTAATACTGTGCAGGTAATCGATGACAGCGGGATCTTCCACTGCTACATGCACCTCTGGAGGACAGACCTCCAGAAAGAATCTGGGTCGGGGCTGAGAACAAAGAGAAGACCGTAGACGAGGACAAACCGTTGCAGACGCCTTTGGCAACCGTTACTACATCACCCTCGACTTTGAGCAGCTGGAGACAGAGCCATTCGGCCCTGGGGGACAGGCTCAAATACGAGGGCCATAGGGGACTCCAATGGCAGCTACAATGGACAGGAAAGTTAGCCGGCTTTTATTCTTCTCTCAACAAAGAGGGAACAAAAGCCGGCCTCTAAATATGGATATATACCACACATTCTGGGTTTGCCCGAAGAGCTATGCTAGTGGTCCGCTACTGAGCTTGCCGCCACAAGGTTCCTGCTCCTCTGGCAGATGTGATGATATTTACAGCGCAAGAGTTGCTCGACCTCAGGCGGCAGGACGAAAATCCCGCTAGGTGGTTCGCAGAAATAGTGCTGGATTGCCCGACCAACCTCCATGAGACGACCGGGCACCTGCCTGAGCCTGTGGCTTCCGCCTATTGAAGACTGATAGGGCTGCCGGAATACCTGGCCGATGGATAACAAAGTGGGCTATCGCTGGCCGAGTAATCACTGAACTCTAGTAAGAGCTCCTCGCCAGTGGGGCTTGAGTTATTTTATCATTTACAGAAATCAGTTGGGTATATATTGTGTGATTATGGGTTTGCCCGAAGAGCTATACTCCGCGATACTAGGGGATGACTACTGTGCCTGCATCGGTGAGATTCCTGGTTTTATGGCCCAGGTACTGGTTAATATCACACACAAGTCGCTCGGTCTGTGATGGGAGGACGAAAAGACCGGGATGCCTTTAACAGCAGCACTTTGTCCCGTCCTCAACCACTTCCGGGAGGCGACCGGGCAGCCTGAGCATGTGGTTTCCCCCTGTTAGAGACTGATCAGGCTCCTGGAATACCTTGCTTATGGTGCCTACTACTATGGCCGACCTGTTGTCTATTCGTCTATCGAAGATATACTAAAGCCCGAAGGGATACTGGAAAGGCATTGTCGCCATGAAGAAACTAGCTTCTGCTGCCAAGGTGTCTAAAAGTACAGCTCGCGACTGGTTAAAAAAAGCAGGAAATCTTGCAGATTTTCCTACCATACCAACGGCATATTCCACGGCCAAAATTCGATGTTCCAGCACCAAATGAGGTCCACCACGCTGACCTACTCTTTCTGCCCTTTGACACTGTCAGAATCAAGGTTGGCTCTCACAGTGGTTAAAAATTCAAAGCAGCTGAGACCCTAACCACAAAAGGAGCCCAAAATGCTGATGATGCTCTGGGAAGTATCTATAAGTGGGGGCATCTGAGTTGGCTTTAACTGCTGCAGGTCGACCCTAGGCGTGAGTTCATGGGTGCAGTGAACCAGCTTCTGGCAAAACACAGTGTGACCGTCAGGCGCGGACGAATGGACATCCATCGGGATCATGGGATCTTTGAGCAATTCAATCGGACCCTAGTTGAACGGTTGTTCGGTGACCATTATGTTCAGGAGATGCGGCTCACTTCTAGGTGTTCCTCTGAGAAGGTGGTTCGCTTACCCGCAGTCGTGACGGCTTTGAACGGAGAAGTGACTCATTGGTATGTGGAATTGTAAGGCCATCAAGGCAAAAAACGGTGGCACAAAAGCCCTTCTCCACTGTTTGTTGGCCTTCATTAGCAAAAGATCCCTTCTGAGCTTGGTGTTCGCTATCTGTACAAGCCCGGCGAGCTGGAGGGCGGTCGCCGTCGGAGAACTGATCCAGTGTGGTACCAAGATGTGTAAACTAAACCTGACGAGCCTGTATTGTACTATCCGCTAGATGGCCCGCAGCGGGGGTTTGTCCGCGAAGAACTCCTGGCGGTGGCCAGACAGATTTCACCTGATGCGGTCCTACCGCGCCGCTGGGAGCTCATCTATGTAATCATTCTTTTCGGTTGTGCCCACTGGAAGGGCTTATTTGTGTCTATAGGGCAGCGTGTCCACCTGATTTTCAGCTATCCAGCGCTTGGTGTTGAAGGGTGAGAGCGATACCTTGCTAAGATGCTGCCCGTAGATGCAGTGGCGCTCTGATCGCAGGACATCCATGCTGGACCTTAGGATTTTCCAAGAGAGGTCGTCGTCGAACATGTTGGCTCTGGCAAAGGCTCTGCAGGCGATAAGGCGTCTGAGTTTGTCTTCATTGCTCGCTCGCAGCAGTTTGAGATCTACTCGCTTGCGGAGGTTCTCCATCTTCTTCCCAACTGTTGACACTGTTGTTTATGAGCTTATAGAGATCTTTTTCAAAACCACTCGTTGCCTTTTTCCGGAGCTCAGTATTTATTCGAATATAGGGCTCCATCCAGGGGCTTTGCCGGAAACGGAGAGCACGATAGATCTTTCTCAGGTGGATACCCAGAGAGAAGTAAAGTTGCAAGGTGTAGTAGTGGAGCAAATAGAGTTCTTTATCGCGGGGTTTAGGGACCAGCATCTCAATCTGAGTATGCGCCTCCCCAACGCCAAGGAGATTGTACTGATACTCCGACATCCACTCTTTGGGAACCACCATGCGCTCCGGAGCTAACAGGTTTGCATTATGCTGCTCATGGATCTCCTGTTAGTAGTCCAAATCTACCTCGAAGATATAGCCTTCGGGGTTGTTCGCCTGGTGATCTACGTTATTTCCACAGACTTCTACCCATCGGAAGTCGCTCACGGGGAGCTGTTGACTCATTGCCCAACCACACAGGTTGTTGGCATGGAGGTACTGGATATTGCTGTTAGGCTTCTTTGGGTCATAGCCTTCCATCATGGGGTTGTTAGCACGGATGTAACGCTCTGAGACCATCGAGATGCCCACTGTCATCCTCTTTTCGATGAAGAGGTGCTGGTCGTAGTCTGTCAGCAGTTCAAGCTCTATACCTGCTTTCTTGAGGAGTGCGTCCCAGGAGAGACAATGACTGGTGTAATAATGTGTAGGGTGTAGGCCATACTACCGACGGCAGGTCTCGTCTCGAAGATATCTGAGTGTAGGAGTACATCAGTTCGGTTGAAGAAGTCGTGATAGTCCCCAGTCGGTTTTGCAGTCGAAGGCCTTCCAGACCTTTTGTGCATGGGCATACTCCTCATCGCTCTGCGTGTTGGAAAGTTTGCTGTAAAAGAACTCCTGAGGCTCATCAAAGCGTTGCCAGGAGTCCATGTATTCGTACGAGTAAACACCATTACTCATGAGCAGTTCACATCTTGGTTCATACCGCGATGTGATCTGGAACGCCTTGGATTCGTTGGCTGCTACCAGCTTGTCGAAAGATGCCAGGAAGAACTGGGCACTGTCCAGTAAGCGGAGCTGCCCCAGAGAGAAGGAGATGTATTTGTCGGTGTTGTTGGTGAAGCAGGGTATACGACTCTCCACCTTCGAGATCGCCTGCATCTGTAGATGAGATTCATAGCCACGCAGGTTGTGGAAGACCACTGGGATTGTGGTGGCTTTAGGGCTTAGCCGCAGCTTTAGGTTGCAGGCGTTGTGTGCAGCTCCCCTGTATTTCCCGGTGATGTGGGAGTGGTCGCATACAGAATCCCGTTGTCCTGCAACTACAAGGGGCTTTCCACATATATGGCAGGTGGATGTAATGTTGCATGCCCGCCAGTCCCCTTGGCTTGATGGCTAGGTTGTTCTGTTTCTCAACCTTCGCTATCTGGGAGATGGGTGTGGTCACGTCGATCCCTTCAAAGGTTAGGCTTTACTGGGTGTGCTACTTGCCAGGCATCTGTGCTTCTTTGGCTACAGGAAACAGAGCTGACCGGAGTGCCCATCGGAGGCAGTGGTCATCCTTGTTTTACACGTTTACGGTTGCCTTCTTGTTCCTTACAGTTGTTGGTAGCGGTATGTAAAATCCACCTCTCACAGGCTGGTATCTAGCGATGTCAATCCAAAAGTATTCCACCCGGTCGATAACCAAACCAGACCGCCTCTGTGCCCACTTCTCAAGAAGCTCTTGAAACCTGGTGAAGGCCTGGTTAAGTGCAGTTTCAATTTCACTTTCCTGTAGAAGAGCCGCCTGCTTGTGGCGGAGCACAGGATCGGTGTTATCGTCACCACCATCAGGCCTATTCTTTCGGAGCTTGACCGTGACAACCAGTTGAAATTTTACACTTCCCAGGGCTCGGAGTTCTTCTGCGAGCTTTTCTTGGATCTGGGGGCGCACCTTTTCGAGAAAGGCTCTAGGGTCTGCACCGTGGGGATGCTCTTCGGGGATACATGGAGATACATTCCCATTGCCTGGTGGTTTTCCTGGAACGTGAGCTAATCTACCTTGGCAACCTCAAATTGCTCCAGAACCTCCTTCTCTAAGTCCTTGGTGGTTCGGAAAGTTTTGGGGGCGGGGTCAAATTCTTTCTTAACGGCCTTACTCTCCTACCCGTCTTCTTGCGTGGTGGATGGCGAAGTCGATAGGCTCTAAGGGCTTCAGCAGGCGTTCCTTGAGTGCCTCACGAATGGGCTCCTCGAGGATGTTTAGGACTACTTCATGGAGAAGTGGATTTTCTGGCATTGTGATCGTGGAACCTCCTACGGATCAGGTATATGATTTTCCCAATGCGATCGCGCATGGTGGTGGGTATGGTGTCACTGTATTCTTCAAGCGTCATCTCATTCTCGAAGATCATCTCCAAGACGTCTGCTCGGTCGCCCGCGCGACCTCCAGCTACCAGGTATAGAGATTACTGTTGGGCCGCAGGGTGGCTTCGAGATAGGAGACGTCCCCTACAAACGCCGTCTCAGTCGAGCCATCTTTTCTTTTCGGCGTCGAGATATGTTATATTTCACCATTCGGTCTCTAGCAGAGGTTCTGTCGGCCAATGGCAATTATCTCTGAATGTAAACAGGTGACTGTGCACATAAACGACCGCCAATTATCTCTGTAACTAAACACCATGTGACTTGATGTGCCCTGGACCTGAACACAGAAAGGGGGTTTTGGCACACTTCACCTGCTGGGAGCTGCCCCACCCCCCTACGCGGACCCCAGCGGGTGAAGTGTGCCAGAATCTCCTTTCTGTGTACTACTCGGCCGAAGAGGAAACCAGGCACTGCAGAGTTGTACTTAAACTCATAACGATCGCCTTGGTGAAATGCTGCCACGTTAACGCCACAGTCAAGGAGGCCCCCTTTTTATATAATAGTAACACGCCATTGCCGTTCTACGACGATTACTTGCATCATTGGGTTTTGTCAATATCAGGTGTCGAGCAAGCCTGCGCCCTTTGAACTCCAGTAAGACACCGCAATGGTTAGAAAACTTTTGACACTTCTCTATTTTTGACTGTTCGTATGGTTTGACGGCCATTTTGAATTTTATAAAAAAAGCCGTTAAAAGTCTTCTTGTCAAAAACCGCGTAAACCGGGCTGAAATTTTATATATTGTTACTAAGTGAAGACCAGTAGCCGATGTAAAAAGTTTTGAATTTCGTATGCATTTTGCAGACCAACTAAAAATAGTGCCAAACTAGACCTATCGTAAAAGCCGCTTAAACTGATCAAACGTAGGCCTAAACGTTTTCTTGACTTTCCTGACAGCGGGGAAATGATATTGCAAGTAATACTTTCTTATGATGTTTGTTCATGTTACATTATGGTTGTAAAATCGTCCTGAAATCATGGTTAGTATTTTCTCAAATATTTAGCATGGGACTGTGGGTAAGAGATGTAGCGTGAAATCAGTCACTGCAGTTTACCGCGAGAACGGGAATAAACCTTGTGACAATGTATTCCCTCTATCTTTTGCTATCGACTATGATCATAAGATCGAATCTGCATTGTCTCCATGGTGGTCAGTACTAGGCCCATGTTACAAAATACCTATATAGCAGTAGTGAGTTCTAATCCTAGACATTTTGGGCTTTTTAATTACCACGACATCAACATCGTACTACCAGAAGTGGTGAAACACAACAGAATGGACCTCGGCAACCCTTTCATTTTTTAATTTTACAACTGGTACTATACTGAGTCTTGCTGATCAACTAGCTTACTAACATTACATTACCATTCTTTTGAAACTATACATCTCTCACGGTTTTATAATTATTTTAAGAAACTGATGTTTTTCGAAGGATTTAAAACAATTAGACACTTCATTACCTAAAAGTCACAAGTATTATGTCCTTGACAAACATTCTTCCACATCTCATAAACCGTATAGGCCTAGTCCTGAGGTGTCTTTTACTTATCTTAATTGTTCAAATCCCAAAAATAATGATATTTTCAAAATATACATAATATACAGAATATTACGTGTGCAGCAAACGGTGACGCTTTGCATTTGGGGGGTTATCATTTATACCTCTTTCGACAACCATATTATTGTATTCAGCCCCTTGTGCAAAATTCCTTGAGACCAAAATCCAGAGACCTATACATACATCTATTAACATAGGCGATAACACGATGATAAACTTGAACATCTTTAACATATCTTATAATACTGAGCAACAAATGATTTCAGACAAATGTCAAAGACATTCATTATATGAGTTTTTTCAAATACATGACCTTATCATTTTATAAGCAATATACACGTCATAATTTTCGAAATATAATAACGAGAATAGTTATATCTAAGTTAGATGAAGAGCTAAAGTAATTGAAGAATTAAAATTAATTTGATATACTGGTATGTTTCAATGTTTTTAACTCATTTGTTAGAAGGAGATGTATTCCACATGGAGCTAATGTTTGTGTTGTGTTTGCGCATGACGTCATTCAGTACATTGTAATTGCGTACGCAATGATTTATGACAAGCCTGTAACGTGATTTGCATGACGTCACATTTCCTGGTGTGTGGCCGTGTGCAAAATAAAATGTCCATCTGCCTTAGATGCATTGTCCATCGTACATCCTTCATATCGGCTCTCATCGAAGTCAATATCTAACAGTTTAGGGTGCGTTTGTTTAGTTGCAATGATTTTTTTTTTCACTTGCGCTCAAAAACTTTCAGAACAGGGAGTCATGCGTGATGAACTGCTTAGGTAATTGTTTATACTCTCGGTTGCAAATACCAGGAAACAGTTACTCATCAATCAAGTCTATTGACAGAAAATCTATCATGCTTAGCAGCAGGTTCTTCAGTTTTTAGCCTTTTAGTACAGATGTACTCTTGCAACATTAAATGAATTTTAACATGTTCCAAAGGATATCATTTTCCTGATACAGTGTAGCTACAGACATGGACATAATATGGCGACTATTACAATGAAGGTAAACATACATAAGTTAGTTAATGTATCGGCCACAAATGGTCAAACACAGAGGTGGGTAATTCATTGAGCTTACTATCTGCATTGACTGTGATTCCAAGATACATGTATGCACTCATCGGCACCATTTTCATGTCATATATGCATCTACGCCTCCTAGAAATTTTGCATCACGACCAGTTTTTCTTCTCAAGTTTTTTCCCTTTGAGCCCCATGTGAGTTAGCTCTGCTGTATATGGGAGGTGAGCTAGATGGACGAGCCAGTACTATTACACAGCATGACTCAAACAATGCGGCACCACGTGCAGAAACACAAACATGCAAGAGCGCGATACTTGAAAAACTCTTTCGTTATGTGTTGTTTCAGGGCCTGACCATAGATCAGTATTTATTAACGTATCCAGTACGCCTACACTTTGTTTAGCCTTAGAGTTTGCCTATTTCATATTACGTATGAAGACTACCAGTAGGCTTTCTTTTTCTTCTTCTCGTTGTTCGATGGGTCAAAGCCTTCACCTAAAACATTATAGGCCTATTAAATTTATTTATTTAGTTGATGGTGTTTAACGTCGTACTCAAGAATATTTCACTCAGGCCTATATGACGGAGGCCAGCATTATGGAATGTATGGTGGAATAAAACCGTGAAACCTAAGGCTATCCGCAGGTTTCTGGCACACCTGTACCCGATTCATTGAAAAAACAACAACAACAAAAGATAAACAATATTGCAGGAGTATATCGCGATGGGTTATCTAAACGACAGACATTAGGAATGTATATTAGAAAATGTTCGCCTGTAGGCCGAAGCTACAGTGTACGTGCATGTGTTCAGCACGCCTCCCGGTAACTGTTCGATGGGTTATCTCCCCTGATGTTACACGTGTGGGAATCGAGAAGATGGCCAACAGCGTATTTGCCCGCAAACAACTCTTAAAACATGGATGGACTGAGGGTATGTATCGCCTTTCGTTGACAACACACTGTCATATGTAAGGGGCAGGTCTGATCTTTGTGATCAGAGGACTTTGTTTGTTAACAGTCACTCAGATACCGAACAGTTAATCTGGGATTTATCCTGCGAAAACTGGACTCTGAATGGTATAGCCAAGGATCTCGTCTGTGATCTTTTAATATGGGGTTAGACGGAGATCACAGTCAAGGAGACTTTGGGGTTGAAATATTGGTACTTACGAACAGCTTACGAAAATGCGTGCAAAATGAACCAGTACATGAATACCTGGGGCAAATCTCTGATAAATCATGTTCACCAAGACATTTTTTGTTCCTCTGCCATAATTGTTTTTTATATTCTGTAGCCTTTACAACAAATAAGTCCAAAATAATTCACATATGTGACTTTACGCTCACATGCATTGGCGATAACTTGACTTAAATATCCGGGTGGTTGCTCCCTGCACGTGTGCATCCGCATCAAGGATAGGCCAACTGCTGCTTTGTATGCGCCCCTTGACACAGATTTAAAAAACATGGCAGTGTGTGCCAGCTGAGCATATTTTTGACTTGCGTTAAGATTTACGTGAGAATGGTGAGGTAAAGCTAAGTAGTAATTATGGCAAAATGTGATCAGCTTTCAGAATTAAGGTGCTTTGTGTGTAATCAGGAAGAACCTAACACACATGCAGCGGAATACAAGCATTATGCAGACATCAGGTTCACATAGCCCTCGAGCTAAAGGTGGCCAGCAAACCCCACTTAAATGTAAGCCATTCTTAGAACGCGGTATCAGGCTATGAATGGTATTACGTTTTATGTAGTGGGATCAGGTCGCCTCCCGGTAACTGTTCGATGGGTTATCTCCCCTGATGTTACACGTGTGGGAATCGAGAAGATGGCCAACAGCGTATTTGCCCGCAAACAACTCTTAAAACATGGATGGACAGAGGGTATGTATCGCCTTTCGTTGACAACACACTGTCATATGTAAGGGGCAGGTCTGATCTTTGTGATCAGAGGACTTTGTTTGTTAAAAGTCACTCAGATACCGAACAGTTAATCTGGGATTTATCCTGCGAAAACTGGACTCTGAATGGTATAGCCAAGGATCTCGTCTGTGATCTTTTAATATGGGGTTAGACGGAGATCACAGTCAAGGAGACTTTGGGGTTGAAATATTGGTACTTACGAACAGCTTACGAAAATGCGTGCGAAATGAACCAGTACATGAATACCTGGGGCAAATCTCTGATGAATCATGTTCACCAAGACATTTTTTGTTCCTCTGCCATAATTGTTTTTTTATATTCTGTAGCCTTTACAACAAATAAGTCCAAAATAATTCACATATGTGACTTTACGCTCACATGCATTGGCGATAACTTGACTTAAATATCCGGGTGGTTGCTCCCTGCACGTGTGCATCCGCATCAAGGATAGGCCAACTGCTGCTTTGTATGCGCCCCTTGACACAGATTTACAAAACATGGCAGTGTGCGCCAGCTGAGCATATTTTTGACTTGCGTAAAGATTTACGTGAGAATGGTGAGGTAAAGCTAAGTAGTAATTATGGCAAAATGTGATCAGCTTTCAGAATTAAGGTGCTTTGTGTGTAATCAGGAAGAACCTAACACACATGCAGCGGAATACAAGCATTATGCAGACATCAGGTTCACATAGCCCTCGAGCTAAAGGTGGCCAGCAAACCCCACTTAAATGTAAGCCATTCTTAGAACGCGGTATCAGGCTATGAATGGTATTACGTTTTATGTAGTGGGATCAGGTCACTGATCCTACCCAAACCTCTCCGTGCCACCAGGTCGCTTCGCACCATGGTCACCTCGTACCATAGTGATCTTGTACTGAAATCGCATTGTACAATAACTGCAGTAAAGATGTACTATACTGACACGTGTTCTAAAATTGTGACATTCCTCGCACCCTGTGTCCATCACCCGAACTCAAAGTTGTGCTGCGTTGAAAAGTCAAAAGTTTAAAATAACACACTGAGTCCATCTAGAGGGACTAATTAAATGCATACCACAGGAATAACAGATTGATCAGTGAAATGTAAACTCATTCAACACCACAACCTCAATCATGTCTGATGCTTAGTTCTCTTTCATCTTTGCCTTCCATTTCAAAGAAAACAAAGGGGATTTTTTTTCATCAAGATTAGTTCATGGAGGTTGTAGTTACATGCTCGAGTGACATTAAATTATTGGAGAACCAGCCTTTCACAACGAACTTCTGAAAAGTGGGTCATCCAATAACAAAATCACAAATTTAGTCTTTAGAACTGCAAATTAAGGTCTTTTTGCAATAATTTCTGATATTTGCCTGTCTCAGGCCCTAGCAATTAAAGTCATCAGGATGAGAAGAATGCATAAATGTTATCTGTGGGTTAAGAAATTAAAGGAAAATTCAAAATTACCCTAATGAAGTACATATACATTTACAACAGATGGATTCGGTGAACTCCTACAAATAGTGCCCACGTACATCTAGATTCTGTCTTGACAGAAAAGGATCAACTTAACCTAAGGTCTCTACGCATATCTGTGACTCTCAGTGATTGAAGTTATGTTTTTGAACCTGTTGTCTTTTGCCTAGAAAATAGGTGTCACTAGCATGATATACCTGACATCTGTTGTGTGACAAGGGAGATAACTCAGTTGGTTAGTGAGCTAGCGCAGCACAATGTTCCAGGAGCCTCCCACCAAGTCCAGTTCGTGCCGGTTTCCTGTCTGCCAGCAACCTGCGGGTGGTCATGGGTTTCCCCTGGGCTCTGCCCGGTTTCCTCCCACCATAATTCTGGCCTTTGTCGTGTAAGTGAAATATTTTTGAGTACGGCGTAAAACACCAATCAAATGAATATAGAAATAAAAAAGGGAGATAATTGTGAGCTGGAATATCACACATGCACATATATCAGTAAACGTTTCCCAAATTACTTTGCAGGTGCAGGACTGGGAAAAGACGAGTCTGGGATCAAAGAAGCCATTAAAGTGAAAATTAAAAATGACACAACAGGGGTGAGGAATACACTCTCATATTCTGCCTATGTAGGCAATCCTTCTGTTTTGTTTTAATTGCCCTGTTTTTATTATGTATTGCCCAGCAACAACGATACACTGTTCTCCCTTCTGGTTGGGACCATCATAGTGAGGCATATGTCTTAGTTCATGTTCGCAGATTGCAGAAGGTGTTCTGGAAATGCCTGACCATTGTAGTACATAACACACCAATACATGAACTAGCTTGTTATAAAAATGAATTGATGTATGTTGTGTATGCCAAATGGTAGCAAAAATGTGTGCCATTTGGAAGCAAGAGAGTGTCGATTGGAGGCAAGAGTGTGTGATGAGTGGAGACGAGTGTGTCCCAATTGGAAGGAAAAGTGTGTGCCGATTGGAGGCTACAGAGTGTCCAATTGGAAGCAAAAGTGTGTGCTGGTTGGAAGCAAGAGTGCATGCCAGTTCTAAGCCAGAGAGTGTGAAAAGTGGAAGCAAGAGTGTGTGAGAATTGGAAGCCAAAGGGTGTGCCAGTTGGAAGCCAGAGATTGTACTAATTGGAAGCAAGAGTGTGTGCCATTCGGAAGCAAAAGTTTGCTATTTGAAAGCAAAGATGCCATGTGTGCTTATTGGAAGCAATAGTGTGTGCCAATGGTTAGCAGATGTGTTAGCAATTTTAAGCTAGGGTGTCTCCATATATGCCAGTTGTAAGGAAGAGAGTGTGCCAGTTGAAAGCTAGAGTGTGTGCCAGTGAATGTGTGTGCCAATTGTAAGTGGAATATATATTCAGAAAACATGGAGATGAGAGACTGTCAACAACACCGCATTATCAGCAGTCCTATTTGTCTTCACCAGGTAGGCCATGACCCTGGAAAGGAATTCACATGTCACTGGTGGGATCATGTGTTTAACAAGGCCGCCAGCAGTATCACCGTGGAAACGACAGAAGTAAGTAGCGTGCCTCAAGTTTTTGGTGTCCGATATATTTTTAGTCAGTGGTGCAGCCAATGATGTGAACAAGGTAGAGAGGTTTTTCTAAGGCTATTTTGTTTGGGTAGAATGTCCAGCTTTCATTTTTTAGATCGCTGTATCCGCTATATATCCGTAAAACAGGGAGCCCAAATGGCACAGGTTTATTATTTCCATTACTGCGCTAACTGGCTAACTTTATGATTCTTATTGTAAAGCTTAAGCCAAGCCACATTTTCAGGGGATTTAACTGTGAAAGTAGGAAGCCAAAGTACACATGAAGCTGCCACATATTCAGGGGAACTAACTATGAAAGTAGGAAACCATAATAAATACCCAACTGCCACATTTTCAGGGGAGCTAACTGTCATAGTCGGAAGCCAGGAGATGCACTTTCAAGTTAACTGTAAAGTGACTGCAGTTTGCGCTTCAGTGATATTATATGAGGTACCTGTCATTTGCAGGCAGGCGTACTGCTGAAGAAAAGCTCTGAGGAAGTTACACAGAGGGCAAAGTCAGTGACCAGGAACGCTTTGTACGCCGGGTTTGTGAAGGTAATCCTCTACACCAGACCTGGTTTTGTCAGTGAGGCCACAGCCTTCAGCTTTCTCTGCAAACTCCTTTTGTTCTACTCCTCAACAGCTTACCGCTACAGAGTATTGTCATGAACCCGTCCTGCGTCTGGCTGTCTGGTTGTCCATCTGTCCTTCCGTCTGTCCGTCCGTCCGTCTGTCCAACAGTCCTTCTGTCTGTCCATCTGTCCTTCGGTCTATCCATCTGTCCTTCCGTCTATCCATCTGTCCTTCCATCTGGCCATCTCTCCTTCTGTCTGGTCGTCTTTCATCTGTCCTTCGGTCTGTCCGTCTGTCTTTCCATCTGGGCGTTTGTCCTTCCTTCTGGCTGTCTGTCCTTTTGTCTGTCCGTCTGGCCGTCTGTCCATCGTCTGGCCCAAATAATTTTTCTCCCTGTTTCACATTTTTTTTTTCTCTTGCCGAGTATTCCGAAAAAGTTGTATTAAACCGATCATTCATCGCTTCCATACAAATGGTACATCTGAAGTCACAGGACTGCCATTCAGTGGACCAGAAATAGGTCTGGACTACTAGGCTTGTACCTTGTCGGTAAAGACATGTAAATGAAGGCAGGGTATGAGTCAACGGTATCACTGTCCGTAGTATGAGGAAAGGTCCCAGCACAGATCACCAGCTGTTAGTCTGTCTGGTAATAGATATGGCAGGCACACTTGGGTGTTTTGATCGAGGGAGATCTTCACCTGATCTGGGCAGAAATGGTCTTGACATGGAAAGTACACTAGTTCCTCCTGTTGTCTCCTGTGCAAAAGTCAAATAAACAAGTAACTTTTGTACTGGATGTATTGAGCTGAGGCCATCCTTAAAAACTTGTTGTTGGATGTAACCCGACTCTATGAGAAAAAATTTTATTGGTCGGTAGATAATTCTATTTTTTTATTCTGGCTCTTTGTAAAGAAAGAATTTTAAAGAAATTAACATGGAGAGGAAAATCTTTTATCAAAATATGAATAAAAACTTTTGAGTAGGGTACTTTTTGGGGAGGTCGGGCGGGTAACGCCCAATGAACTTAGGATGGCCTTAGTTTTTGGTCACTTTTATAGCACCTTAACGTGAAGAAGTTGTTCCATAGAAGTTGTTAATGCACTGCATGTGAGATAATTACTGTAAATTACAAAATTCATGACCTTGATAGTTCCTTTTTTGGTGTTATTATCCACGTTAAGGTAAATGTTTAGGTGCTTTGTTTTATTGAGTTGAAGTTTTGTACCTATGTTTATTGCCTACAGGCCAGCACTATGGTAGCAAGGCTGCCAAATTGAAGTTATATCTCAAATATCCATTTGGGTGCATGATGTCATGTGAGCAGGCCTTTATGTTTGTGGCGTGCTATCACTGCCCCACACCTAGCACACTCCTGAAACAAAATCCAGGCATACTAATAACACAAGCCTGAAATAATGAAGAGTCTGGGTGTGTGAATCTTATTGCGATGATCATACTCCGGCCCGAAACCAGAGAGTAAGATTTGATCCTTTGTCAGGCCACCTTGGCTGAAGCACCAGTCTGTGAGCTGCTATGTTAATCGTGACCCTCTGTGCTTCCAGGTTAAGCTAGGTGATGTTAGGGTAGCCAATTTTTGTCTCACTGTCTGCCGTCTTTCACTATTTGTTTATTTCATCTCAAGTGCCGCATCGGCATAAAGATGGTCATGTGTAAATGTATCATGCATTCCTGCTGTCTTGTTTTTAAAGCAGATTTAGTACCCATCCACATGGAGGCCTACCTATGCTTGTACATATACACAGTTTGGTTATTGATATATTTCATTTATTTGTTGACCGCCTCAGTGGCCTTGCGGTCGGCCTCGAGGTGGGGAGGTCCAGGAGCGATCCCAGGTCGGCTAACACCAAGGACTTTAAAAATGATACCTGTTGCTGACACGCTTGGCGCTCAGCACTGAGAGGTTAGAGCAGGAAACCTGGTGGGCCAGGTGTCTGTATAATGTGACTTGGCGAGATGTCATGTATGGTGTCTCCTGCATGATGCTCCTATGGTGGATGAACTTTGGTTGCAAAGACTCTCCTGGCCACAAGGAGACACAGTATATATACATTTTAAGGACTCCTCATCATCATCTGACTGAAAAATTATTCAGTTTGACCAGAATGAAAACCCAAGCATACATCATTTACATTTGATTGGTGTTTTATGCTTTCACCTATCCAACAACAACGAACATTATGGTCTGGGGAAACCATGGCCATCTGCACTTTGGGGAGTAAGTTCAGTTGAATGATATAAGGCTTACCTGTTCTTATAATTACCTCACCTACAGTATTCAGCGAGGCGCCCAGTAGTTCAATGATCGTTAAGTCGCTCAATCTTGCTAATCTTTCCCAGGGAGCTGTCTTACAAGCCGCAGATAAGCAAGTGATGACAGAAGTTAGTTGCCATGACGACAGCGACTCTGAGAGTGATGAAGAAAAAGAAAAGGCAGCTATAAGGTCTGTTGATGTTAAATACATGTATATCAACCTTGTTTTTCTACTGTGACATGGAATGTTGCAAAGAGTTCGATGTAAAATCAGGGGCAACAGCTGTTTCCCGAGTTGTTAGTGTGCTAGCACAGTGTAGTGACCCAAGAGCTTCTCACCATTGTGGCTTATGTGAGTTGAAGTCCATGCTGGCTTCCCCGACTGTACATGGGTAGGTTGGCCAGCAACCTGCAGAATGTCGTGGGTTTCCTCCGAGCTCTGCCCAGTTTCCTCCCACCATAAATTTGAGGTAAAACTCCATTTCAATAAATAACCATGAGAAATCTTTTGTTTTCTGCATTTGAAGCCAGATGATCAAATGTGCTTGTCACTCAAATCTGACACAGGACTTGTAGTATTCTTTCTGTAATATATTTAAGGCTAGTGTAATAAATCTTTTTTTTCCTTTATTCTCTGGCCATTATGGGTCCAGGGGCAACATTGTGGTTCTTGTCATCTGTCTGTGCATCTGTGGGTTGGTCAGTCTGTCTGTCTGTCTGTCTGTGTGTGTGCACATCTCTCTATCGGTCGGTCGGTCTGTCTGTTAGTCAGTGAGCCTGTTTGTCTGTCTTTGTACATCCGTCTGTCTTTCTGTCTGTGCACGTCTTAGCAGATGCTGTGTCGCTTGAATACTTATACCAGACTTATGCCCCAGGTTACGTACAAGAGCCTGTATTAAATGATTTGCATTGACTGTGGACTATTTCCACAAGACCACAGGGGTCATTGAAGTGTGGCTTACATGGTTTCGGAACTGTTTCAGCAATTTTCACCAAACCTGTACAACCCATGAAATAAGATTTCAGTGTTCTTGGCCTTTTCTTTTTCAAGGTCGCCTGGCCTGTGTTTGCACTATCACGTAAACACTGGTGTTTTTTGAACGTCTGTGGTCAGGTTTATCAAGCCTCTACACCTGGCCCACACCTTTGTGACTCTGCCGTATTGGAACACCTGCTGTGATAGGCTTAGTGTATACCTGTGTTAAATGTGATCACAACACAGCACTCCAAGTCATTCAGTGTAATCAGTTGTGCTTAACATCACTGTAATTTTTTTCTCTCTTTTTACCTAATTCTGCTTAAGCCATGGTACTAGGAGGAGTGTAAATTGTTCCTTCTTCAACACTTTTTGCATGAAGTTAGAATAAAACCCTAACTGAGGTGAACTGACAAGAGACAGAATTTTACCGGTAACATGTGACCGTTTGACCATCACACTGTAGTCGCTGCTCCAGTTATACTCTCTCTGCGGTAGTCTTCAATATTACACGTAACTATGCCTGTACCAGAAATGTTCAAATATTTAAAAAAATCAAATAATGGTGACCTTTACCATTCAAAGCAAACGTATTTACTGGCGAAGATAAAGGGAGTTAATTTCTAGGCCTGGTAACAAAACCAGCTGCTGTGTGCACTGCCCGGTTTCCTCCCACCATAATGCTGGCCGTCGTCACAGAAGTGAAATACTCTTGAGTACGACGTAAAATGTAAAAGACGAATCAAATGAATACATGTAAAGAAATGAATGACCTGCTGTATATGTGGATTATTGTGTATGTTTAGTGCCCTATGCGAGCCAGTGTGCTCGGTCGCCATATTTAATAAAGTGGCAAACCCAAGTCAGGTGCAGTTTTTGATTTTTGAGTCCCATAATTTGGGGGCTAAACTTGAGAAATTGCAGAAATGTAGCTAATATTATACTAATCATGCGGCTTAATAATACAGATATTCATTGAGTGAGGAATCTTGTTCAAATTAGTATCACAACTATTCGATCTAAGGATAGATCTGAAAGCCTGTGAAAGCAAGCAGATTTTAGTCTGTTCTATGCTAATGTCTTTAATGATCTGAAACAATGCATTTTTTTATTATAATAAAACATTGAGTTTCAAGTTGTCAATTTTTATGGGAATTCATGTAGATTCACTTAAAAAAAAGATCGAATTCATGTAGAGTTTGTTCACTGAAATCATGACAAGAATGCGATTCCCGTCAACAGCTAATCTCTTGGAGGTGATATTAAAGTAAACGTTTTCAACATCTGATTAATCAGAATAACCGTGTTTTGAAAATTCCTAACTCAGCTTTAATAATTTGGGCTTCTTTTGGCCTTGGCTTGATTTTGGACAACTGTTAAAGGTGTGAAAAATTGTCGGCATGTGGCTCTGGAAATGGACAGCTTGGGCTCATGAGCAGATTTTACTTTAAGTGATTATAAATTTTTGATTAAAGCTTCATATAATATTGTGTCCTTTCTGTCTCTCCACTCCAAATATCTCGGAGCCTCCGTGGCTCAGTCGGTTAGTGCGCTAACGCAGAGCAATGACCGAAGCCTCCCACCAATGCGGTCGCTGTGAGTTCAAGCCCAGCTCATGCTGACTTCCTCTCTGGCCGCATGTGGGAAGGCCTGCCAGCAACCTGCGGATGGTCGTGGGTCCCGGGCTCTGCTCGGTTTCCTCCCACAGTAATGCTGGCCGGCGTCGTATAAGGGAAATATTCTTGAGTACGGCGTAAAACACAAATTAAATAAATAAATAAATAATACAGTGCTTTTTCGTCTGTCGTAAGCAAATACATGTACATCCAAAATGTATGTTTGTAATATTTTCACAAATCAAATAAATAAATAAATAAATTCAAATATCTCAGCATTGTCCATGGACATGTAGCTGACTTCGAGTGAATCACCAATGTCACTGGTTTTGTTTCAGCAAACTAACAGAGGAAGAACTGTTTTCCCAGTGTGAAGGCAGAACTGCCCACAAGTAAGTACATTCCAGTTGGATGGATGGGTGGGTGGATTGATAAATGGATTGGAGGTTAAAGTAGATAAGATAGGATTTTGGACGATAGAATAGCATATGCACACAGAGGGATGGACGGGTGGACGAATATTTGAAAAGAATAGACTAATAGGTGAGATTTAAAAAGAGGAATTCTTGGTGTGTCAATTGTGCCAGTGGAAGATGGTAATGTCCGTGGAAACGCGAGCAGTGAGGTAGAAAATAATGAGACGCGAATGTAGGAAAACGGCCGATATGATTGGTGGATGTATGGATAAGATGGTAAGAGTGATTTATGGGCTGGTAAGTAATGATGGATGCGATGTTAAGGATTGATTAATAGGATGATAAGGAATGATGGTTGGCCTGTAAGGAATAAAGGATGGGATTGTAAGGAATAATGATTGGGATTGTAAGGAATAAAGGATGGGATGGGATGGTAAGGAATGAGTGACGTATGGCACGGTCAGGAATGATGGAGCGGATTGTAAGGAATAAAGGATGGGATGGGATGGTAAGGAATGATGGAGTGGATAGTAAGGAATAAGAGATGTTGTAATAATGAATAATGGATTGGAAGGGGTAGTAAGGATTGTCACATAGGATGGTAAGGAATGATGTATTTATTTATTTACGTCTTTGGTGTTTTATGTACTCAAGAATATTTCACTTATACGGTGGCGAGAGGAAACCGGGCACATCCTAGGGGAAACCCACGATCATCTGCAGGTTGCTGACAAACCTTCCCACATAGGTGTCCCGCAAGTCCAGCTCATGCTGGCTTTCTCTCTGGCCGTACGTGGGAAGGTTTGTCAGCAACCTGTCAGCAACCTGCAGATGGTCGTGGGTTTCTCCTGGGCTCTGCCCAGTTTCCTCCCGTCATAATGCTACCCACTGTCATACAAGTGAAATATTCTTGAGTGGTGGCGTAAAACACCAATCAAATAAATAAATACCATTGAATGCCTTGACATTAAGACTGTACATTTGTTTGTTTTGCAGAGGTGCCCGTCATGGACTCAAACAGAATGCGAAACTGCTGCGGATTCAGGAACAAGAACAGCTTCTTCTGGAACAGATCAGGGGCAATCAGAAGAAAGATGACTCCTCCAATGTCGATGGTCGACAGAAGCTACGACCCAATAGCAACAGCATTCACAGTCAAGAAGGTATACGACTGGATGAGATGGAAATGCCGTCGGCAACCTGCTCTGATGAAATGCCAGGAAAGAAAAAGAAAAAGAAAAAGTCAAAACAAAAACCAATAGACCTGGACGTTGATACAACAGAAAACGACATTGTTGGAGTGGACATTTTGGGTGAAGTGACAAGTGAAGAGGCAAAAGCAGAAAGTGCAGTGAAGAGAAAACACAAGAAGTCCAAAAAGAAGAAAAGAAAAGCAGAGATTGTGGATGAAAATGACAGTATGGGCAATGATAAAAAGAATAGAAAGAGGAGACGTTGATTTTCAATGAGCCTACATGTAGGAGGCAGTGGTAAATAGTAAATGTTGACATTTGTAAATGAAGTCAAGTGGTGGACTGGCTTTAGTGTTAGTATGAGTTGGAGTCATTTTGTAGTCGCTGTTAAACTCAACTCTGGCATATAGAAAGTTTGACAGTACATTTGGATGATTTCAGCATTATTACGGCACAGTAAAGTGGTCCTCCACAGGTAATGACTAGAGGACATTCACTGGCCTGTTCTAAACCAGGAATGTGTTAGGATTAGCTGTTTAGGGTATCATAAGTAGGTAGGGGGCCTCTGTGGCTGAGGGGTGAATGCACCAGCGTGGCGTAATGACCCAGGTGCCTCTCACCAATGCAGTCGCTGTGAGTTCAAGTCCAGGTCACGCTGGCTTCCTCTCTAGCAGTAAATGGGAAGGTCTTCTGTCTTCACTGTTTTCTGTGGTGATTGCACGCTAGTACCTGGAGACCATCTGTAGGAAAACTCCTTCTCTGCACTACCTGGGAAGGCTTGCAAGCAACCTACAGAGAGTTGTGGGTTTCTTCTGGGCTTTTCCAGCTTTTTTTACACGAGTGCCCGCTGGCTTCCTTACCGGCATGAATAGGAAGGCTTGATAGCAACCTGCAGATGATTGTGGTTTTCCCCTGGGCCCTGCCAGGTTTCCATCTGCATGCTACATATAGTTTCCTGCCCAGCCATATGTGGGAAGACTTGACCGCAACCTGAAGAGAGTTGGGAGTTTGTTTTGGACTATGTTTCCTCTACGTGGGAAGGTTTACTGCAATCTGCTGTGGTTGAAGGTTTCCCTCGTGTTCTGCTAGGTTTCCTCCCAGATGCTGTAGCCACAGACATGCCAGTGAAATATTTCTGAGAACGACGATAGTCACCTATAAGTATTTAAAACAAAATGTCGTTTAGAATATTGTTACCTTCTGCTGTTCGATTCAAAACACAAAACAAAAAACTCGATTGGAGATTCCCTCATTATAATACATTAATAATGATCAGTGACATTCATGGTCATATATTGTATTTCCACAGGGTTTTTTTTTAAAGATATTTTGATGTAATAGAAAACATGGCCGGTGAGGTTAGCACACTAGTGCAGCGTGACGATCAAGCCACGTGCATGTCACCATGTCATTTATTTATTTGATTGTTGTTTTACGCTGTACTCCAGAATATTTCACCTATGCGACAGCGGCCAGCATTATGGTGGGAGGGAACTGGGCAGTGCTGTGGGAAATTCAAGACCATCGGCAGGTTAGTGTCGGATCTTCCAAAGTAGGCCGGAGAGGAAACCATTATGAGTTGCGCTTGAACTAACAGCGACCGCTAAGGCCGGTGACAGGCACCTTGGTCATTACGCCGCGCTGGCGCGAGATGCCCCTCGGCTACGGAAGTCCCTCACTCAAAATAGGTGATAGAGGTCATGTTTTGTGCGAAGTCTAAGTTTGAGATGAACCAATGCAGGAACATCGGTTCCTGCTCACTGAAAAAGTAATCCGGTGAGGGCTACACGACAAAGATCATCAAAGCTAAGAAATGTAATTAGTTTACACCTGAGTAAATATCAGAAATAACAGTTAAATATCATCATAACATATTCAGAGAGCTGTGATGCAAAAACGACGGATAGACGTAGTGCTCGTGATGTAAGCATTACGCCAACAACATGGCCGACACGAACAAAAAAAGTAGGGAATGAGAGTTGAAAACACAAGGTATACACAGCTTACCCCAAGACAAAAGGATATAGAAAACCGTCAATTCAGGTATCTTTTAGAGCGAAAAGAATCGAAATGCAGGGAGCTGCATTCAAAATAACTGAGCATCGCACAAATATCTTTCTTATTCCGAAAAACTTTATAAATTACCTGCAATTTGGTCCAAATTTAATTTTCTTTCGTCAACAAACCTTTTTGGTAAGTTTTTAAAATCCATCAAGTTCAGAAACAACTGATCGTACGTCAAAGTGATTGGCACATTTGTTAAAGCGCTACACTTTGGTCAAAGTTTCATTTTTCTAGCATCAATAGTTTTTCATACTAGACGTCGAATCCGACATTGCAAAACCACAAATTGTGAAAGAACTGACAAAGTGTATCGAAGAAAAAAATAGGACGGAAATGGGCAACGCCTATCAATTATAAAAAATGAATGTTCCATGTGGATGAATAAAATCAGTATTCAAATCGTGTATCACTTTATATATATGGTGTCGTTACTCAAATACATATATGTATCTAGGTTGCGCCTTGATGGCCACTGTCCCTATATCTAAACATGGCAATCGCACTCACGCCAATCGAGCTCAACATGATGAACACATGGCCTCTGGCCTCGGAGTCCCCGAGATTCTGAACGCTTCGTCCATATTTACCAACAAGGGAGGTGCACTCATCGGACAGTTTAGGAAACTAGTAGAGGTGTTTGTGGAATATCATTGACACACATGATGTAACAAATGCCACAAGGCGAGATTTTTATACGCCATATGCAAGGCCAGTTCGGTATTCTGCTGTCCAAGGTGGGATAATTCACAATGTCAAAGTGGAAACAATCTCTCTTGTCGTGAAGTCGGCGTGACAGGAAACCACTGTGGTCGTTCTACTTTCAGGTACAAGTCTAGGCCAACATGACTGCATGCGATGTCGCTCCGATATTTGGATGTCGCTGTACCAGTGGTGCATAGCGACATTCCAAATATTGGAGCCACAGTGGAGGTTATGTGGAACTAATACAAGTTCAGGTATAGGATGCATCGGCAAAATGCCTTCGCTAAAAGGGTATAAGCAAGTTTTGTGATACAGCTTACTGAATCCGCAAAATAGAGCTTTATATGGGCATTTATGCATTTTGGGTACCCATTAGAGTTGTGGTACATCAGTAAGACGGGAAGGTACAGATGTTTGTCGCTTTGTGAGAAAGCCCTGATGGTTTTTAAATGTTTCCTTCAGAGTACAGGTCGTAATGGAATACGTTGACGAAGCGGCAGTAGTTAAAGCTGTGTAAGGAATAATTCCTGCAGATAAGGGTAATATTATTTTGAACTTTTTTCTCAGGAACTATAACATTTGGCAATTTTCTCGGAAGGCTATCAAATGCGGCTTTTCTCTTCTATTCGTTTTTCTTTTTTGTTTTGTTTTTTGTTGTTGTTGTTGTTTGTTTTTTAACTGTAACTACCTGAAATGCATTTAGACATTTAATACACAATCCTTAACAGCTTTCGCTATTGAGTAGTTAGATATACGGGCGCTAAAATTGAAATTTTTGTTGGTCATTAACACAAAAAGCTCAAATGTGTCGTAAAAAAATGCTAAATATCCACTCAGCAGCTGAAATTACATTCCACTAAAGGATGTCGATGGAAAACAGAACAAAATGGCGAAATAGAAATGTTTGGCCAGAATGCCACTGAAATTTCACTTTCGCTCGCCCGCGTCAACCTTTATTTCGATAATATCTCAGAAGCCCCTCCTCAGACACGGGTCACATGTATATATGGAAAGTCGATTTCTTCAACATAGACACACAGCTGGTCAAATGTTGATTGAGGGGCGTTTAGGATTCCTCCGGTGCATACCACCCCCGGTCTCCCTGTCTTGCGGAAGTACGGTTGGCCGTTCTTCGTTTTTTTTCCTTTCTTATTTATTTCTAAAAAAAAAAAAAAAAAAATCAACAAAAACCAGCAAGAAATAGCGAAGGGGAATCAACCGGATTTGTACAAAATGCCATATGAAATAGATGATTGACTTAAAATGAATGAAGATAAAGTGCTTAAGACGGTACAACATGAATAAATTAATTAGTATCTATACTTTGGTCAAAATTTAATCCTTCTAGCATTGACAGATTTTCATTCTAGGCGTCGAAACCGACATTCCAAACACGATTAATCACACAAACTACCAAAGAAATAAGAAAGTATATAAAAGAAAAAAATAGGAGGGAAAAATTGTCAGCAGAATCAATGAATGTTCTAGGTGGTGAATAAAATCAGTATCCAAATCGTGTATCATTTTAGTATATATGGTGTCGTTAATCAAGTATGTCTCACTTTGATGGCTACTGTTCACATCTCCAACGCGGCGATCATACTCAACACGATGAACATGCGGCCCCTAACCCCGGGTTAAGCGGAATTAGACACAACTATAAGTCCCAGAGATTCTAAACACTTCGTCCGTGTTTACGAACAAAAGGGGTGTACCCACAGCAAAATTTTAGAAACATAGAGTGAAGGCGTTTGCTGGAATATGCTTGACACACTAGTTTTTGCAGTAATAACTTGTGATGCTCCTTGAAACCATCACACAGCGTGTGTCGTGGCGAGATCATGTTCAAACAGGAAGCAGCGACTGTTCTGCGATGTAGGTCTAATGAGAACACTCAAAATTAAATGAAATACGCGGACATGTTTAAAACCAGTTGAAAGATCCAAAGCTCACTTAAAAGGCATTTCCTTGAGACATCTATATAATATATGGGGGATAATCCAAACTATGTCGGATATACTCTACATAGCTTATCTGCATCATCTGCCTAGGACTTATCACTGTGTGGAGATAACAGGCTTGGTACACGGATAACCGCATAATAGTTGTATAATTATACTGGTATTCGCCAGCTGTTCTTGTTTGCAGTTAAGTGCGTTCGACATTATATATATATATATATATATATATGTGTATATATATATATATATATATATATATATATATACACAGAGGTCCGAGATATTTATGGCTTAATTGTAGCAATTAATGGTGTTTCTAATTAAATGCGGTGTAATCATGCATCGCATGCGTGCCATAAAACTGGTCATTAGACTAACTGGCCATGCCCAAAAATATGCCTGAGATATTGATGTGGGGAGAAAAGTCCTTTAAGGCCTATGTTATAGCGGGATTACTTCCTCACGCTAATACGTATGTACGTAATGTGTTTAATAGGATTTTACATTAGATAAGGTGTCATTACCAGCTGCAAATCTCTATTTTTCTTCTTCTTCTGAAATAATAATTGTGCCCCTGAGTTTGAATGGATCTTAATGCTTTTCCTGAAGGTATATACATATAGTACATAGGCCTTCTGTGTATATAGGAAGTATTTTGGGTTTCGATTCTATCTGTATATGTTAGAATTGCACTAAAACTCTCCTTTTTCATTTTAGGTAATGCTTATTGTCAGGATTGCCAAGAAAACTTGTCTTCAGTCAAATTTTATTGTATTGTTTTATGTATGGGCAACAGCTGTTGTTTGCTTGATATCACGGCGGTCTGCTTTTATGGTTAGGCGGGGAGGGGGGGCGGCGGCCGTGGAGTGACCCGAGTAAACCACCCCTGGTACCGGACAGCCTTGGTATTAAAACCTCTGGAATTAAGTAACAGCCCAGCCATGCAGGTGTAATGTTGTCATCCACGTTTTCTTTGAGTTGGGATTTTAATGGTAACCATCCAGCCAAGATCACAATCACGATCATCAATACTGGTTGTAGGCTTATTTCAACTCATACTCCATGTTCTTCAATCAAACAACTTGACAGCATGGAGCAAGAGCTGCTCTCGAACCTGTGATATCCGATACCCTGAGGGCAGAGATCGGCTTCAGGGAGAACTATCAACGCTTTATCAGTCTCTGGATGAGCGAGGGTTTTGGGCCAAAAATCCACACTGGCATTTGAAATCAAAAGGTTTCTCTATTTACAAAGTAAAGCTTAGCCTAAATTATTGCATTGCAGAAAATATCAGGCTCGTATATATCTATTATGAAGCGACTCGCATTATAAATTTTACGAATTTTATTACACTGATTTTGAATTGCCGAGGCCAGGTATATAGTTCGTGAAAGATAATCTTGTCAGCTTTGTCGTAGTGTATCTTGTTGAGTTATGCCTCATACTTTGTCTAATTATGACTTTGTTGTATGATCTTGCATAGGGGGTTAGATCTTTAGAGGACTGCTCATTCCATTGTCTTCTATGTAACAGACAAAAGCCGCTGTCTGAACTGCGTTATTCCCAGCTGTTTGGCGACGTATACTCTGACATTTGTGACGTATACTGTGACATTTGTTACGGAATATAAGTATATACATAACGTTTTTTTGCAAACTTGCCATGGATTTTTCTGTTTTCTTTTTTGTTTTGTTTTGTCGTTTTTTTTTGTCGTTTTTTTTTTGGTGCCGAATTTTCATGTATGGTGACCAATAGCGGCGGACACATAGGCCTACTAAGTGCATGCCATTTTACTGTCCTACTCCATGTACCATGAACGCCACTCTGCTCACCGCGAGCGGACTTGCAACAATCTAATATCTCATTACTAAAAAAGTTCAACTGATATTCCTGAAAAGAAAAACCCCAAAGAAAGAAGCACAAACAACAACAAGAAAAAACATTTAAAAAATCCATATTCGCTCTTCAAATGAAATTTTTTTTTTCTATTTACAGGGTAAAGCTTAAATTATGGCCTTTCAGGAAAATATCAGCCTCGTATTATGAAGCGACGCGCAATATAGTTTTTATGAATTTTATTAGACCGATTTCGACTGGTAACAAGTATGCAAAAAGGAGGTTGATAATTCGTAAAAGACATTTATTTGAGCTATCCTATGAAATTATAGGAAAAATACGACTGGATTTGTGTTAACTGATTTTCTGGCAAGATTGTAAGTTAGTGATGTGCGTTACCCCGCGCTTCAAGCTGTACGATTTGCCACGTTTCAGTCTAACTGAAATACTGTATTTGACGTAAAATGCCGCCCATGGCTATACCCATGTACATGTATATAGGTCACTTCTTTTACCGGAGAGAGAGAGTTTTATTCATGTTACACACAGTACCCCTTGCAAATAGATCGGAAATCGTCCCCAGACCATGCAACAGTGCCTGGGGTGCATGCAATTGTTTTCATGCTAAAAACAAAAAAAAAAAAACAAAAAAAAAAAACAGAAAAAGTTACTTTATTCTAAAGCACAATTGCTAAGTAACACTTCTGAAAAACTGCATTCATGCGTGATTTGATTCACACTAAAATAAAATCGAATACTTTCTAATGTCAGCGGAACTGTGCATTCAACAAGAAGTTCTTCCCCTTACCTCAGAAGTAAATCTCTCTGCTAACATCCAATTACCACGTGAATTCAGATCTCCGAATTCTGGAATGGAATCAGTCTTTTTTTAGTAACATTACTTACGGAGAACTTGATTAAACTATGCAAGACACAAGTCTTATTTGTTTATATTTTGCAAAGCTGCATATAAGTTTCAAAATGTAATAAATATGCATGGATTTAGGCCTATGCATGTGCTTACAAAGGAAAGGACAATGTATAGCCGAAAATACGTTCGTTTTGTCCTACGTTGCCAGAACTAAGTAACACGCAACTTAATTGTTATGGGTCAGCATGTCGTAGGGGACAGGCATCTACATGTGCATGTCAGCTTACCATCTTAACCTTTGACCCGACAATGACCCAGTAAAATATTCACGATCCAGTTATTTTATAACACCAAACTTCTTTAAAATCCCTCTTATAGATTTAACAAAAAGAGATATTAGCATACGTATTTTAAAAAAAGACACAGTGCGTGCTCGTGGTTAGTAACGAATATTTTTAGTTGACCTATGTCAACGGCAATAACAATTTCAACCCCATACATAAGGGGAAGCCATTACATGAGCTAAATCTTCATGTAGGCCTCTGGTATGCAATAAGCTATTTCAAATTAAAAGAAAAGATATTGTGTCGTTATACATACTTGCTTTGTCCTGGGAAATATCCGCGCTCCGTTTCAGCACCAAAAAGTAGCCTTAAATAAATCTTCCGTTAAATCCGATCCGTTATTTGAGGGATCTGTTCATCTGTCAGATTATATCCTCCTTTTTTACGATATTAGGAACGGTCTAAACTGTTACCAGGAAAGGAATTCGTCACACCAACGGAAAGGCAATCCGTCATCACACCAATATCTGATGAACGGAAAGGCAATCCACCATCACACAAATATCTGACTAACGGAAAGGCAATCCGTCATCACACCAATATCTGACTAACGGAAAGGCAATCCGTCATCACACCAATATCTGACTAACGGAAAGGCAATCCGTCATCACACCAATATCTGACTAACGGAAAGGCAATCCGTCATCACACCAATATCTGACTAACGGAAAGGCAATCCACCATCACACAAATATTTGACTAACGGAAAGGCAATCCGTCATCACACCAATATCTGACTAACGGAAAGGCAATCCGTCATCACACCAATATCTGACTAACGGAAAGGCAATCCACCATCACACAAATATTTGACTAACGGAAAGGCAATCCCTCATCACACCAGTATCTGATTTAACTTTATACTTTTTTCAGGGAAACGGTGCATTCCCTGTATTTGTCTCTAAAACCACCTTTTATGTCGAATTTTTCGGGCAAATAATCATCAGACATCAGTTAAATTTATTTTTTCTGTTTGCACCTGCCTCAAGTTGGGATCCCACAAGACTTTGCATGCAGGCTCAGAGAGTGATCATATAATTGTATTTCAACTCCTATAATGCGTGATATACATTGCGCACATACATGTATACAGCCTGTCAGTTTGGCATTAAAATCCCATGTAAGGAGAGTACACAAATTCGCTGTCCCACCTGTATGGGGCCTCAGGAAATATCAACATCTGGAAAATTGAGGTTACATATTACATGAAAAATAACCAACGATCAATGGTTGATTTAACTTCAAACAAGTATGTCTAATAAATACATATATTTAAGTATTAAACATAAGTATCTAAAACATGCATGTAGGCCTATACTGTAATCTTATAGTCTCCAGGTGTTTAATATCTGGTGCATGGAAGTGTTTATAAGTTAAACATGTAAATTTACGGTCTACTGTTATTAACCAATATATGTAAGGAAATGCACTGACTCAGAAGCCTCTGACCGATGCAATCACTGTGAGTTCAAATCCAGCCTAGGTTGGTGTGCTGCTCGACTTCCTCTCACCATAATGCTGGCCGCTAACGCATGGATATATTCATTTTTTCTCCAGAATTTTAGTTTGGGATCCACTGCATGCGTGCATTACTACTTGTATAATGAATCGTGGGTAAAGGTAATAAAAGATAAAGCGCATCACTTGCGCAACTCGCAAAGCCGATGATTTCTAATCCTCTGATTATTGCAGTTTTGAGAATAAAACCATAAATTAAGTAAGATCAACTGTATTGCAACGGACGTCGTTACGTAATTCGGCCATAAAATTACAGGCCTTCTATTCCCGTCACCGTATACTGAGTAAATAGGAAATGAAGCTTTTTTGTAAGACTGCTGTAATTAGGATATTGATTGCCGAGAACAATTGCCTCACTTCTTTTGTGAACAGCGTTTTGGTTTAATTATATAGGCCTAGCCGAGATCATCTCATTTGTCTGTCTTTCTGATGCGCTCACACTCATATATCATTTTAATTTGAGTAAATTACAGCCTATATTCCTGAATGACACAGCCTAGAATTAGTCCCCGCGAATGGCGACTGGATAGTAGGGCATATGTCTTTGAAACAAAACTTTGTAAAAGCAATCGATCGTGATGTGTACAGGATTATTGTAATTCTTCGACCGTTTTGCATATTTGCAAAGTGTTTATTCGAGCATATTCTTTTCCAGGCGTTATTCTGTGCACTAAAATAGCAATAAAATTATACCCTTTTCGAAGCCACGACACTGGCCTTTCCAATCAAAATGCATTTGAATTTCGATTAAAGTAAAATTAAAAAGGCGAATATATGCGGAAAGACTGAGGAGTTAGTGTTACCATGGGTATAGGCCTTCTGTGCACGCTTGAAAGCTTGAATAACTGCAAATCACATGAAATCAACTCCCCTTATTTTTTTGTTTCTTGTGATTTATTGTGACAAATGTATGATGCAGAGCCAGGTTCTTTTTATTTGTCTGTTTTATTTGTCCAGTTACATGGGCATACATGTTCATCTCACTTCTTCCTCTGTACGTACATACATGTCTGTACGCACCGACATGTACGGAATAACAAAATACGTACCGGTATAGCCTACATTTATTCATAAGGGACATTAGACACAAAAAAGCATAGAACATTTAATCGCTTGTTAGATTATTATGTGAAAAACTAAATAAATGTAATTAGAATTCGCTAATCTGAAGTCATCCTAGATGGTGGAAGAGCCCTGTCGTTGCTTGTGGATAAAGTAACAGCCTCAATGCACCGTGCTCAACCAAGTTTTGTTGTTTATAAAATGTGCGCCAACGCACATGGCCTAAACTCCTGACGGAGGCATCTTTACAGCACGCGCACCTGCTAGCAGTTTGTCAGCCCGAGTTTATCGATTAGTCACGCCTGTTTTGACTGTGGCTCTCGGCGAGTTGGTCCGATTCAGCAACAAGAATGTATCGGATAACTTTACCCTAAAACTCGAGTTTGTGAGAGAGAAACGGAGAAAAGTGGTGGAGAAAGCTACAGTGGTGCAAATCTACAACTCCAGGCCGCCTGTTGCGAGCCGGTAGCCCCCATGAAAGGATGGATTTTATTCGCTGAATGGAAAAAATGAGTACGGGAGTCGAAGTTGTGGAAAGTTTAAACAATTCCCCGAAAACTGGAAGTGAAGAGAGTAGTTCGGACTCGGTGGAGGAAGACAGGCTTCGGCGGCTGTTTGAAAGTTGTGATGCGGACGGAGACGGCTTTATTGATGGGTAAGTCTGATCAGAAAACAATTTTCCATCATTCGTCTTTCAACTTGTGGAAATTTGAGACTGGTCCGCGACCTGTGTCGGCGAGAAGCCGGTGTATTAGGCAAGGGGTGGGGTTGGAAAACGTTCCAGTGCTGGAATGGATTTGCCGGGGGGGGGGGGGGGGGGGGAGCGAGAAAAGGGCGTGAGGATCAAACGTAATGTTCATGCCGATATTTTAGAAATCGTGTTCCACTTGCATGCACATCATCTGACATCTGACATTTTACTGGAGTTTATTTATAGCTCCGGTCCTACTATTAATGTCGCGAACATTACTCAGAAGTAAGGCTTTCTTACACTTTATCACGTAAACTTTCAAATGCGGTTAAATAACTTTGGCGAACTCATATAATCCACAAGACACACCTTGGAGACAAACTGTCGCATTGCTTACTGAGTGAAGAATTGGATGAGTTGAAAAGTTGTGGAGTGATCTGTGTAGAAAAAAATGGGTGTCTATGAAAGTTAGCGTGCAGAAATTTTAAGAAATCGTGTTCCACTTACATGTAGATCGTCTCACATTTGACATTCTGCTGGCGTTTATTTTTAGCTTGAGTCAACTATTTATAATAAACAGAACAAATAACCTAAGCTTAGTTCTTCAACTTTATATCAGTTGAGAAAAGGGGGACATCATACGACATTTCAGATATCAGTTAATTTACATGCATGCCGTTTCAGCAGATTATATAATAGTAATAATATTAGTTTATTCGTGTGCGAATAAATCAGTTTTTTGTAGTAGAGGTTTCTGCTTGGGCTCATATACTCATGATATAGTACAGAAAATATATTATTGACTAAATGTGAAAACATTGTCGTGAAGCAGTTAAAATAGATATTGCCGAAAAAACGATGTGATGGAGAAATCGGAGACTGCTTGGGGTGGGATGGGGGGGGAGGTATGTTGGGCGGTGAGAGGGAAAGGTGTAGTGGCAAAACGCAACGTGTCAGTGTTCTACAAATTGCTTTCCACTTTCAGTCATGCAGTTTGATTTTAGCTAGAGTCTGCTATTAATATGCACATGTGCACAAGTTATCTTGTAAACTATAAAAATTTAAAACATTCAATCAAATTTGCAATCTGCTTCAATATATATATGTCAAGGTAATGATAATGTTTATTCACTTTTAATCTGTGACTACATCTGAGTCTGATTGGCTTACTCTAGGTTATATGCAACAGTTTCTGATGATGTATGAACTATGAAGATTACAAATTATGGGTATAGTAAAGATGAGGTTGCTGGGCGTGTTGTTTTCCACTGGGCACGTGACATCAGTTCCTTCATGCTTCCTTGAATGAGTCTTGTTGAACCCTGACTGTAGCATAGAGGATCCCCTTTTCAAATAATCTCCATGTGACATACACACATGGGCACTAAATGCTCACTAAATTCATCTGTCTTAACCACGTCTAAAAATCAGCTTTTGACACCATAAACCAAATGGTGTAGTTGTTTAGACATCTGCATATGGGATCCAACACTGATGTCTGGTGGGAGTTCAAAACCAGCAATTGTCTCGAGAAATTTCAGGGTGACAGGTACAGTAACTCTATATACACCTATGTGTGATGAGTGCGATTAACAGGAGCTGGTATTATGTAAGACTTCCAGTACTGGACAGAACATAGGTTATGTACAATATTTTATTTTTTTGGTAAAATGAAAAATATCATTTCTTAACCAATGAAAACACAGCAGATGCACAAGGGAAAACAATGACATCATACAGAAGCGACATGCCCAGCAACCTCAACTTTATGAATCGCCAAATTTTTTCACTTCTGACCGGAAACAGAATTGGGCAGGAAATAGATTTATGAACTGATGCTGTCTGCTCAGGTTATTATTTTTAAATAAATGTTTAAAACACACCAAGAATAAAAGATCTCCTATCGTTATAATTTATCCTCATGAATAAAATTATCATACAGCTGAAGTGTGGGACTCAGCCAGCAGACATGTACATGTAAATCTATAGATATTTAATAAAATTTATTTTTTATTTCAAAAGTAAAGTCAGAATGGATGCATACTTTTATTATTATTAAATGTTTTAATCAGTAATTTTACTTGTGCTGTAGAACAATGTTTATTGTTACCTGTGTGGACATATTCCATTAATTGCACCTCTGAATATTAATTATGATATGTTTTGTCTAACGTGTGAAAATATTACAAACATACATTTCGGATGTACATGTACTTGCTTACAACGGACGAAAAAGCACTGTATTATTTACTTATTTCATTGGTGTTTTACGCTGAACTGAAGAATATTTCACTTATACGGTGGCAGCCGGCATTATGGTGGGAGGAAACCGCAAACCCACAACCATCCTTCTAAAATACGACTTGAGAGGAAGCCAGCATGAGCTGGACTTTAACTCACAGCAACCAGATTGGTGTGAGGCTCCTGGGTTATTGCGCTGCAATAACACACTAACCAACTGAGCCACGGAGGCCCCAGCACTGTAATAGAGATTGTGTTCACTTCTACATGTAACTGATCCCTCTGTGTGTGGGCAGGTCAGTCAGCATGCTGCCTATGCTTGTGGGTTTCCCTGAGCTCTCCGTGGTTTCCTCCCACCACAATGCTGGCGGCTGTCATATAAGTGAAATATTCTTGAGCAGGGCAGAAAGAAGATTAAATAAATAAGTACATGCAACTGGTGATAGAGCTGTCATATAGACACAGGCCATCGGCGTATAAGTAAAATATTCTTGAGTTAACGAGCAAAAATTTTATTTTAATACCAAAAGCTTTCTCAAGCCTTCACACATGTGACAAAAACGAAAATTAATGTATATAAGCTCAAATCTACCTTTAGAAATAATATGTCGAGTTAAGGTCAAGTCTGGTTTACATGTGCATGTATGCCTAGAGAGCTTTGTGATTCTGGGGCCTGATGGTATTGGTATTGTGTGTCATTTACATGGCCACACATGCTGAGGGGGACAGCTTCAGTTTTCTAAGATGTACAGTATAAAAATGTATTAAATAAAATAAATAAATGTATTAGTATGCTGTATCTACAGGTAGAAGAATTTGTAGTTTTGAACATCTGGGCACTTCGCAAGGAGAGCGGGGTGGGGGGGAAGGGAGGGATAAGTAACATTAGGTTAAATGGATGAAATGCTGAGCTTTGCAGATTTCTATAGTTTAATGAACCGCAGGTCTCTGAAACTGTCGTATTTGAAGGCTAGACAAATTCCGATTACCTTTACAGAAAAATTTCTTGTCTAAAAGCTTTATTTTTCCTTTCCCTTTATGGCAAAATCAAATTCAAGGCCTGTTAAATGCCGTTTGTTTTCACTTCGCCTACTGTAGTAGGTGACCAGAGACTGCTGTTGATTGGCTCAGAGCTGCTGTATGCATACCATCTATCTCGCAAGTACATGGACAGGTTTCCAAGATAGCTTTATACTACAAGAGTAGATCCAGTGACATCCATATACCGATTGCATTGATTTGCGTTCTCTGAGAACTTTTTGATGATAAAGATAAATATGTGTATGTGCATGCTGGATTACAGATACAGTACGTGTATAGCCTATCGTCAGTGTATGAAAAATGACATAGATCTAAATTAGCTTTCTTAATTTAGCATGTATTCTGTATGTTTGCTTCACACAGATTATCTTGGTAGGCTGCAGTGTCAGTAAACATCCACAGCTGTTTTATTTAATTAAAACCACATTAACACATCTAATGTAACATCCTTCATCAGGGCAGTGTTGTACATGTGCATACTGTATCTCACCTAAAGTGTGAGCTGTTACACTGCACCTCTAATGTAACATCCTTCATCAGGGCAGTGTTGTACATGTGTATACTGTATCTCACCTAAAGTGTGAGCTGTTACACTGCACGTCTAATGTAACATCCTTCATCAGGGCAGTGTTGTACATGTGTATACTGTATCTCACCTAAAGTGTGAGCTGTTACACTGCACCTCTAATGTAACATCCTTCATCAGAGCAGTGTTGTACATGTGTATACTGTATCTCACCTAAAGTGTGAGCTGTTACACTGCACCTCTAATGTAACATCCTTCATCAGGGCAGTGTTGTACATGTGCATACTGTATCTCACCTAAAGTGTGAGCTGTTACACTGCACCTCTAATGTAACATCCTTCATCAGGGCAGTGTTGTACATGTGTATACTGTATCTCACCTAAAGTGTGAGCTGTTACACTGCACGTCTAATGTAACCTCCTTCATCAGAGCAGTGTTGTACATGTGCATACTGTATCTCACCTAAAGTGTGAGCTGTTACACTGCACCTCTAATGTGACATCCTTCATCAGGGCAGTGTTGTACATGTGTATACTGTATCTCACCTAAAGTGTGAGCTGTTACACTGCACGTCTAATGTGACATCCTTCATCAGGGCAGTGTTGTACATGTGTATACTGTATCTCACCTAAAGTGTGAGCTGTTACACTGCACCTCTAATGTGACATCCTTCATCAGGGCAGTGTTGTACATGTGTATACTGTATCTCACCTAAATTGTGAGCTGTTACACTGCACGTCTAATGTGACATCCTTCATCAGGGCAGTGTTGTACATGTGCATACTGTATCTCACCTGAAGTGTGAGCTGTTACACTGCACGTCTAATGTAACATCCTTCATCAGGGCAGTGTTGTACATGTGTATACTGTATCTCACCTAAAGTGTGAGCTGTTACACTGCACGTCTAATGTAACCTCCTTCATCAGAGCAGTGTTGTACATGTGTATACTGTATCTCACCTAAAGTGTGAGCTGTTACACTGTGCTTCTAGAAGAGCATAGAAGCCAGAAAATGATACATTTGATGTCAACACTCCATGGTAAGTTTGTCTGATAAGAAATCAATCAAACTCTGCAAAAACTTTTCAATGACCATTATAAGGTCGATGATCAGTAAGAATCAAGGAGCATGTAGGTACTGAAAAGTACTTAACTTTTGCATTTAAGTACTGAAAAATGCTTATCTTATGCATTTAAGTACTGAAAAGTGCTTAACTTATGCATTTAAGTTCATTTAAGTACTGAAAAATGCTTAACTTATGCATTTCAGTTCTGAAATAGTGTACTTCCATGTATGTACTTGTAATCACCGTAAACATCTCTAAATTGTTGCTTTCTGTTAAATGAAAGTACAAGTACTCAGCCAAGTTGTTGTGTCCACTGTTATTGTTTGCAGTAGTCATGTTGGAGTGTCCATATACATGCATTTCCTGTTTAAATCATCATAGTTCTGTTAACAAAACTTCCATTTTGTTTGTTTTTATTTTCATTATTTTTGTTAATGGAGGTACTTCTACACCTCCACTTTGGTTTTGTTGATGCATAAATCCAGAAATCAATTTTCCAAAGCAAGTTTACTCACAGACAAACAGAGACCTGTCTGTTGATAGCTACACTTAATGAGATTTCAGTGGACAGTAGAAATACAGACATCCTATCTGATTGTGAAAAAAAACCAATTGTCCATGAACATACATGTATTTTATTATTTGACAAAAGTAATTGATTGTGTAAAGGTTGGTTTGGATTATTTACTTGTAGAATGTATAAATTTTGATTTGTTTGATCATTAATCATCATTGGTACATTTGTGTGTGTGCTTACAAACATCTGACATGACGGAAAAATACTCACTGTTTCCGTTAAAAAAAAATTGGGTTGTTGGTTAAGCAGTTTGATTGCGTTATAAGGGTGTTTTGGGTCATTCACTTGTAAAATCTATATAAGTCTTAATTTGTTAGTTCGCTGTAATCATAATTATAGTTTGCAGATCGATGAAAACATTCAGGTGTAATCGGGTACATGTTTACAACAATACAGATACATACATATTATTGAATGTCTGGAAATTGTCGTTACCCTAAATGACCTGAAATTTCATCCATGACGAAGTTGCTAATTTTTCCTGATGCAGAGAATTCTATTTACTGCAGAAAGGAATGTTAGGTGCATTGGATAGATAGGATGATATCCTACTAGAAAATGTAAGTTTCAGCTATAGAAGTAACATTTTATGGCGTTTCTTTGCCTCGAAAAATGCTCTTTTTGGTGGGAAATTTTAGGTCATTTACAGTAAGTGTACATGTAAGTACTGTAAATCGAATTTGTACAAACCTGTAAATACTTGTAAGCTGGGACATCAAATCATAATTAAGGAGTCTACGGTAACATGGGTTCAATAAACTTTTTCTCTGCTGTCAGCTTCATGCAGGTTGGCAATATTTCTTGTCTAATTATATTAGGAAGTATCGAAAAACCTGTGCTACCGTACGTACAGTGGATATATATATATGCCTGGAGGGGTAATCCATTTAGGAGATATGATAACCAAGGAAAAGCCAGGACGAATTCCCCAGACAAAATCGATTAGCAAAAAGTTAACTTACTGTTTTTTTTATCTATACTAGTGTATACATGTATATTAAGTAATATAATATCTCCAGTTATAATTGTAAGTATTGATTCTTAATTTTATGTACTGTAAAGACCTAAAATTTCGTCCAAAAAGTGCATTTTTAGAAGTAAATAAATGTCTTGAAATATTATATAGGTGCTGAAACTGACATTTATTCTACTTGGATATCATCCTACCGTCCAAACAAACCTTGAGAAACCTTCCTACTTGGATATCATCCTACCGTCCAAACAAACCTTGAGAAACCTTCCTACTTGGATATCATCCTACCGTCCAAAGAAACCTTGAGACACCTTCCTACTTGGATATCATCCTACCGTCCAAACAAGCCTTGAGACACCTTCCTACTTGGATATCATCCTACCGTCCAAACAAGCCTTGAGACACCTTCCTACTTGGATATCATCCTACCGTCCAAACAAGCCTTGAGACACCTTCCTACTTGGATATCATCCTACCGTCCAAACAAACCTTGAGACACCTTCCTACTTGGATATCATCCTACCGTCCAAACAAGCCTTGAGACACCTTCCTACTTGGATATCATCCTACCGTCCAAACAAACCTTGAGACACCTTCCTACTTGGATATCATCCTACCGTCCAAACAAACCTTGAGACACCTTCCTACTTGGATATCATCCTACCGTCCAAACAAACCTTGAGACACCTTCCTACAATCAGTGGAAATTAGTAGATGGAAAATATGAGCAAGTTGGTCAGGGAAGAAGTTTTAGGTTATACATGTACCATTAGGGTCTGTAAAACGCATATCTGTGTACATGGCAGAGGTTATATGAAGTATTCGTTCACAATTGTATTGTTACAGTGTTATGACGTAACAGTGTCTCATTAATAATTGTGCTTATAATGTACATCAGGGCCTCCGGAGCGAAATGGTTAGCGTGCTAGTGCACCATAGTGACTCAGGAGCCTCTCTCCGTGGCTATGGTTGTGAGTTCAAGTCCAGCTCATGTTGCCAGCAAGCTGCGGATGTTCGTGGCTTTCTCCCAGTCTTGGCCCAGTTCCCTCCCACGGTAATGCTGACTGCTGTTGTGTATTAGTGAAACATTCTTGAGTGTAGCATAACAGATTTACATGTATGTCTGTGAATTTGGTGTCATGGCACTGGTATAAAAAAGTCTGTTTCTACGTCTAGATTGATCACAGTAGCAATGTAAAACAACAACAGAATCTGACCAAGATAAAGCATAAATAGACACAGTAATTTCAATTAAGTGTTATATTTCTTTGGTTAGTGATTTTAAGGACAACAATGGATATGTGTTTGACCATCCTAATTACTTTTCATGTTAATCATGTTTTAATTTGAACATGCATGCACGCCACCAAGAAACCACATTCTCGCTACACAAGAGCTTCTCCTTAGAGGGAGGTAATCCAGGTAATTGGGAGTTCATTTGCAGTAGGTTGCCAGATCAAAGTGGTTGTTGTGACCAATAAGAGCGTTACACAAATGTGTAAGGCAGAATTGAAGTAGATGTAACATGATCCTAGGACAGAGATGTAAAACCAAAGTAGGACAAACTGAGAGATTTCATTGGATGATCCAGTTTAGACCAGACTGTGAATGATTATCATATTGATTGTACTATAATGAAAGAGGTCAAGAGATCTTTTGTAGCAAAGTGAAAAAGAAACCTTGGCACCATGACAGTGAGGAGGAATCATGGTACATGCTGAACCACAAATAATATCGCATTCAAACCTGTCAAGCGGTAGTCAAAAAAGGTAAAATTCAGGTTAGAACTGGCTCTACCCTCTACCAGACATTACAAGTACATCAGTAGACAATCTAAACTTGATTCATCTGTTTTTGGGGGGGGGTTTGCGCTATTTTTCAAGCTGATGTTTGAATGAACAGCAATGTTCATTCATAATTGTTTTTTGTAGAAAAAGAAGAAAAAACAACATCAAAGAGTTTAAAATAACAGAGGAACATTTGTATCTAGTGGTAATGAAATGATATGAACCGTTCGTTTGGGAGTTACTTGTGTTGTTACCTTTACAGGTGAAAATAACTCACACATCGCAGGTGAAAAACTCTGCTGATGTCTTTGAGGTTAATGAGCATTGTTTGGCATTCGTTTGAAGTTTTTGTGGTGGTCATAGAATTCAATTTGTATGTAGATTGTTTTTACGTGAACTGTGTTTATGTTCTAATTTATAAGTTAATTTTGTCTTGACCAGAAGTATATTTGCAATGCAAAGAAGGCCTTTGTTGGTAAGAACCAAGGTGGAGATGTTGCCTGCGGATGAAGGATTCCTCTAAAATTTGCTTAGTGCAGTTTGTGTCGAACAGCACACCAATGCCTACAGAATTTACATGCAAACAAAGGTACAGGCACATACTTTCATGTGTCTGCTATATTGATGAGAAGCCCTGGGGCGCGGGAACTGGCAAAGGGCAAGGACAGGGATATAATTTTTGCTTCGCACTGTTTAAATGTTTATTATTTGAAGTATACATGTATGTGTGCATTATTTTTAGACAATAATCTTTTGCCAAACTCGGTTTGAAAAATTGTAAAACTTTTGCACATAATTTCATAAATAATCTACATATGCAATTTATATAAAAAAAATCAATTTAAACAAATATGCCTAAAACTCAATATACACGCGTGTCTTATCGGGGTTTATACCCCAGTAAGAAAGTGCTCCCCACCCCCGTGCCCGGGTGGGAAAAAAAACCCCTACAAAAACCATCGTGTAGGAGACATCAAATCTTTGTACATGTATGTAAATTGGCTAAACCTTACGCACCTAAAATTTCACCCACGACAAAGGTACATGTTTTATCAGATTATGACAGAAAGGTGAACATTTGGAGGTATGTTACCTTGCTTAGAACGATGCCTTACTGGAGAAAATGTAAGTGTTCACAACAAAACGTAATAGTTTATGGCATTTATATGGCTCTAAAAAGTTCACTATTAGGCAAAATTTAAGATTGTTTACAGTATGTTTTGATCTTTGACAGGTACCAAGGATCTCCCCTTTTCCTATTCACACATTGAGAGCCATGTATTTTGATTTATTGTCTAGAGAACAGTATGTTTGGCATTTTTCAACACCTGCATGTACATGGTACCTGTACAGTCTTATCTGAGCTTCAACAATGCACTGTAGACAGTGGCCCATGCGGTCAGGGGTCTACTGATCCATGCTTGTATGCAGCTAATAATGGGGTGTATACATGCATCCTTTTGTACATAAAAATGTATTAACTTGTATCAGTGTAGTTAGGTTTTGGTTTTCTCTTTCTTACACACTGCTGATAAAAATCTCAGTGACCTGCATGCATTGCCCGGGGCTACATTGCAGCCTGAAGGACGAAGCATTCATCCGTGACACAGACACAGTCAGATATCGTCCGGGCGGTTGAAATACATGTAATGCCATTTTCATTAGCTCATCAGCTGGTATGATGTGCGGAAACTGCACCAAAAATAAGTGGATGGATGGATTTACAGGCACAATATGGTCATGTGTTGTCAGATAACAATGGCAATACGCTGAATTACATGTACCCTAATTCTTCAGCCTTTTCAACCACCTCTGCAACCAGTCTTTTGAAACATTCTCACAGAACTATGGGGTTTGGAGAAGTAATATGTACAGGTTGAAGAAGCTTGCATCTTTAACAACACAAATGAATCACTTTTAGCGTTGTTTTTATAATCATTTTATGCATAAATTCCACTGAAAAGAAGTGCTTTAGGCGTTGGAAAGATTGAAGATTTACAGTATGTAGATATGTATGCAGATTATTTTTAAGAAGTTTCTTGAAGGCAAAAGCATTCAAAATTGTAAATCAAGATTAATAATTTCAATATTCATCTTGATTGTTGTTTAACACCACACTCAAGAATGTTTGCACCCTTTTTCATTGTGGCGGAGGGGGGGGGAGGGACTAGCTTCATGGGTGGAGAAAACTCTAAGGGCTTAGTGTAAACCACTGAGACTGTGGACAAGTTGTTGACAAATTTTCCCTACTTTCAAGGGGCCTCTGAGCAGAGCTAGGTGTACAGTCCGCTAGTTATGATAACCGCTCTCCCTAAGGATCAGTGAGTGGTGGGAAGCTACAAATTCCGTATCCCAGGCTGGGTTTGAACCTGGACAGTGTGTTTCCTAGCGATGGGAAGGCAAATGTGTGAACCACTTGTCCATGGCCCACTTCAGACTTCATGTAAAAGACAGTAGGCCAGCCTTAAAAACCCAAGCCTGTGAAAAAAGAGTAGGGTTGGTCGGTAGGGAATTCTTTTTTCATTCTGGCTCTTGAAGAAGACAGAGGTTTTAAAGAAATTAACATGGAGACAAAAATATTTAAAAGAAGGAAGTTTTATCAAAATACCCAAAACTTATAGGCCCTGTTTCGAAGGGTAGGTCGGGATACGCCCAAGGAACATATTTTTGAGGATGGTCTTAGAGGAGACTACTTTTTTTGGGACGTCAGGTCTGATACGCCTTTAGCATGGTTTTGTAGTGAGGCAGCACTGAAATGTGTCATCTCTGTAACCAGCCTGTTACAAATCCTAGCAAACCAACAAACACCGGATATCTGTCCTAACAACCACATAATGCATTCATTAAACAACTGAATTAAATAAAAATATGCATAAATTGATGTATATGTGTGCAGGACTCACTGTCGTGAGATGCAAGAAGATTGAAATGATAGAAAAGAACAAAAAAACTCGTGCGATTTATTTCTTTGATTGGTGGGTGTTGTTGTTCCTGAGAACATTTCACTTACACGATGGTAGCCAATATTGTGGTGGGAGGTAATTGGGCAGATCCCCTGCACTTCCCACCATGGCATAAAGAAGGCTGTGTATTTAATGTTGAACATTGTCCGTACATGTAAATATAATCTCTTTAATTAGTAGCATAATATATTCCTGTGATGTGCTACTGTGACATTATTAAAGTTTCAAAGGCCACACATTTGTCAGTTTGTCAACAGATGACAGGATAAGTTGACAGGTCGAGTTCAAATGGTCGAATTTATTCATTTTCTCTAGCCTTGAGGGACGTAGAAGCTTTCTTTTCCTTATGTAAGCAAGACAAAGGTAGGTGAGAAATTTATGGGTTTTAATTTGTACTTTGTAGGCTGTGAATTTATGGCTTAACTTGTATAATTTACCAGTGATACAAAAGTGGCTGGCTGCTGTATACTAGAAACCTGAACGTGTCTAGTATGAGCATTATAGCATACTTGGAGGGATTTAAATCGTTTAAAAATTTGCACCAAAAGTGGCAGAAAGTGCCAAACACGTAGTAAAGCCTTGTATCTTTGTATGTATATATATACATGTGTTAAACTTTGAACTAATTAATGCTTCATGTATTTTTTAAACCCCAATTTGCCCATGTGACTGCCGAGTGATTGTGTGAGTGAATGGAGGGCCTCTGGGAAGATCAATACTGTCATATTGACTGAGTTTGCTACCCTCTTAAAATAAAGATATTATTGTTATTATTATTACATTTGAGATGTCCCATGTACATGTATGTTTATTTTGATTTATTTGAGGATTCCAGGTTATTGCTCATATATACATTGAATGTCTTTTGTTGTATTGAGGGGACCTACCTACACATGGATGTATGATTATTTTTTATTTTAATGTTTTAGTGCATGTAATCTTACTTTTGTTTACGCTCTACTCCAGAACATTACACATATGTGTGTTCTTTGATGAAACAAATTTAGCAGATTCGGTGATAATGACTTACATAACCTAAAATTTCATTCACAAGTTGCCTGTTTTTCTCAGTTTTGAGAGTTTTGTTGATTTTGAAAAGTTGTCTAGAAATATGTGTGGAAGATTGAATTGTACCCTGCTAAAAAAATGCGACTTTTATCACCAGAAATATTTTTTTATGACATTTATTTGGCTCTAACGATGCAAATTTTGACTTGAAAAGGTAGGTCATTTACAGTAAATTCCCTTACAGCAGCTTATATAATCTCTTGTGTTAAGGTACATGTATTTCATTAAGCTGTTTTGCGTTCAGCATGTTCAGTATGTGGTTTGTTCAGATACCCTGCCTGGACTAGTACACTAATCCAGGCTTTGATGTCACGTTTTCACCAAACTTTCTGATAGTTAGTGGTACATTTAATATAGGTGGGATTAGGCCGAAACAGCATTCATTTTCATCATTAAGAGGAAAAAAGAAGGAAAAAAAAATTTTTTTTTTTGTCTTGACTGTCCTGAACATACATGGAGAACATACATGGACAACATACGTGTACATGATTTTAATAGCCTTGCAGCAGACAGGGAGTGTGTTCTGCACACTTAGATTCACACACACCAAGTCTTCATTACTTCAGGCGTGTGTTATCATCACACCTGGACTTAGTTTCAGGAATGTACTGGGTGTGGGAGTGTGGTAACATGCCTCAAACATGACGGCCACAGTTACATGACCCTGTATGTATAAGGATCAGATCTGATAACTAAGCATATCACCCATTACTGGTGGCTTTAACTTGGTAGCTTTTTGTATGTTTAGCATTTTGGGTCATTTTTTCAGACGGCATGCACGGGTAGTCTGTTGTGTTAGTGATGGAAAATGTGAATTTTGGTATTTATATGTACATGTGACAGAAATCATGAATTTGTTGATTTCGACTTATGCAGGCATGTATAGTGTACAGTACCTTCTGTGTTTGGAAGATTATGGACATTTCTTCAGAAGTTGCTCACACTTCTAGCAGACAACTGTCCCTTTGATAATACAGTGTCACTGTCAGCCTTAAACTTTTTTGTCTTCAAAGCTGGCAGTCACTGGACAGTGCCCCCTACTCTTGACCCTCCTAATGTCTGGGGTCTCCACCAGCTGTCAGAATGATGTATAGTCTTAGTTGTGGGAGAGTTCAAGGGGGCTTTTCACCTAGTCCACTACATGGGAGAGTGACCTGTTGAGTAGACCAAACTAATCCATAAGTTAATTCAAACTCTCTGAACTTGATAGATTTTAAGTGAAGCTTGTTGGACACTTATCACAAGACTTCGATTGTAATTTTTGACTAGTATTTAACTGGTTCTTTTTACTTACTTAAGATAATACATGTATTTCACTTACATGGCAAGGGCGAGGTGGATACAGGAAACTGGAGGAAACTTAGAAGACAAATCCTCAGACTTAAAGCTGCAGCCAAACTGTGTGGAATGACATCAAAGTTGTGTTGTCATTGATCAGTAGCAGTTTGTATGGATGGATTCGGTTACAAGTACAGTGTGTTTATCTCACAAGCTTGTTCTGATTATACACACAGTGCAAAGACAAATTAACATGTCATTTAACTGACATCAAATTTCCTCCTTGACTGAGTTTCTTATTTTGCCTGATTCCTCGAGGTACCTGTGTATAGTGTGGAAAGGTGTTTTAAGGTTTGTTTGGAAAGTAGGATAGTAGCATAGTGGAAAAATATGTCAGGCTCAAAAAGAAATATCCTATGTTCTTTATGTTGGGCAAGTACAATAATCGTGAGCCAGCATGGGAGGAAACGCGGCAGAACCCAGTGGAAACCCTGGACCATGGGCACATTACTTGCAGACCTTCCCACCCTGTAGGTTTAGGCAGGGTACATGTATATATGAAAGTTCCTGTGAGTGTGGATGATAAACTGTGTAATTATCCCGACATCCAAATCCCTCAACCTTTTTACGGATGAAAGAGCAATTTACATGTACATGTATCCACATTTTCATTTTCTAATCATTCAGTTCGACTTTATAGAGAAAACTACTTGTACATTGGATGGGTTGGCCGTTTTCAGGTGTTAATTGATGTACATGTATCAGTCTAGGACCAATAATGTCCAGAGATTGTGTTTGACTAAACATGTGAAAATGTATAACCACAGTGAGAAATATTGGAAAAATGGGTTTTAGACAAATTTTGTACTGGTATTGAGTTTTCTCGCAATGAATTGAGTTTTTCGTACATGTACGTTGGTGATGAAAAAATTTTGAGTTTTTTTAATGTGTTCAAATTGAATTTCTAAGAAAGAAATTGGGTAGAAAAACCTCCCTGCATTACTAAGCAAAGCTTTGATACATAAGCATGTTTATGTACACGTAATGCCTGGGCATTTGTGATTAATGGGCATCTTGTGTACCTATTTTACACACTGTACACATGGTGCTTGTTACTGACTGCTTACTTTGGGGGAAATGAGGATAAAAGTACCTCGAAATTACAAAAACATGATGACTGATGTTTGTTTTATAAATGTTTTGCCAGGGTGTAAGGTTGCGCTAAATATCAGTTTGTGATCTTCGTCAGATAAGTGTATACATTTAGACTTCGTTTTCCTGTGTGGCTTTAGAGATAGTGGCCTGTAAAACTGAGACTGCTCTATATGACCTAAAGTTTCGTCCATGGCAAAGTTGCTAATTTTTCCTGATTTGGTGAGTTCTGATGATTGTAGAAAAGGTGTTTTAAGGTTTGTTTGGAAGGTAGGATGATATCCTACCAGAAAAATGTAAGTTTCAGCATCAAAATATAATATGTTGAGACATTTATTTACTTCTAAAAATGCACTTCTCTGGATGAAATTTTAGGCCATTTACAGCATATGAACTACTTGGGTAATGGTAGAAAGGTCTGGGGTGAAAATTTACCCTGCTCATCCCGTCCAGGGATCTCTCTCTCTCTCTCTCCACTCCACTTGTGATGAGGAAGATGTTATTTTCAGTAACTCTGTTAATTTGTGAAGCAGCTCTGCAATTTTCTGCTGTTCATGTATTTTTTTCGTTTTCGTTGGGGTTTGTACTGGGGCTCTTTTGGGGAGGGGTGTGGGATAGGGCAGATTGGGTGTTTGAGGTAGCAGATCAATTACAATAATGAATAGAAATATTACAGCATGGAATCATATGGCTCTGAATCACAAAGTGCTACAATAGAGTATTGAATCTGGATGTACATCGTATCTACATTGTATATTCCTATATATACATTGTATCACATTTTAGCGTTTGTGTATGTAGACAAACATGTACTGGTATGGTTAATATTTAAATAATAAACAAGTATACAGTGTTTACATAGTAGTGAAATATTACCAACATTGTATTGGCTGAACATTTTACAATCTCCTTGTACTAACAGGCGATACATGGATGTGTATGGATACCAGTATGCAGTCCTTGTACAGTGTATTAGTGCTTGTACTGATGAAGTCATTCCCATTTTCCATTGTGCCAATTTTGGACAATGCAAACTAGTTACATGTACCTGTACCTGGCTGTCAAAAACAAAGGTGAAGAACTACCGGGTTCCTGCAGATGCAACCTGCCAGTCACCTACAAATGGTTGAGGGTTTTCCCCAGGCTCTGCCAGCCACCTGCAGAAGGTCATGGATTTCCCCTGGACTCCGTTTCCCCGGTTTCCTCCCACAGTTATGCTGTCTTCATCATACAAGTAAAATACAGTACAGTGTAAAACACCAATAAAATAAACAAACGCACAAATAAATAAATGAATGACTTTGTATCAGCATTAGCGTTCACATGTTGTCAAATGTTGCATGCCTCTGGCAAAATGTTTTTTGTTTTTTAAGCTGAGCAATGAGAGGAAATCCTTGAAATATATGTTTGATTATGTCTCTCCTTGGAGGTGGTCAAAGAGACACCTTTTATAAGGCCTGGTTACAATGAGGCAAAGTCATTGTCTAAAAATCTCTGAAAAAAACATGGCATTTTCATAAAAGCCAAAATAGAAAACTCATGACTTAGGAGTTACATCTACATGTACTCACTGAAGGAGAGTTGTGTACATTTTGTCACCAGCAGATTTCTCTCACAGTTTACCCTCATTAAATCGTATTTGGACATGTAGCTGGCCGTTAGAAATTTTCATAATCCACTCTTGTCCCCTGGATTATATACATGTACTTGGAGGTCCCTTGATACATGCATCACATGTTGGAAAGAAGCCTAATTTATTATGCAATACTGGATCAGTAGAACATGATATTGTCTCTTCCTGATAAGCACTTCGTATTCTTGGCTGCTTCTTATTTTGGTCACAGGGCCCCTTTGACGCTTAATGCATTTAAGTCTTAGCAGGGAACCTCCCTGGTAGGGACCCTCCTCTTGGCACCTGCAGTCTATTACCTAAGAAACATTATAAATTTTAGGAGTGTAAGACATACTGAACATATGGTTTGTGTTTCCCTGGCTAGCTACTGCATGTTCATAGTGAAGTAATCACACCCAAATTGGCACCTGATGGCCCAAGATTCCCCCCCCCCCCGATAAAAAATGGTACGGTCTACTGTGTAATTGGTTGGAATACTGAGGAAATGAGGTCAAAGTTCAGTGGTCCAATCTATATGGCTTGCATACAGGTAGATAATTACCTTAGCTGAAGATAAATTTGATGAGTTTGTATTCTGGCTTGCAAGTAAATAATACTTTACTTTCAAGCGTTCTCTACAATAGCTGGATTTTGAATTGCATCATTGCGATGAAATGATGCCACCTGAGTCCTCTGTATGGCATACTCATCTGTCTCTCACATGTAGTATGGCAGTGTCAGTTAATGATATACCTGTGCATCTGCTCTTATGCAGCCGGAACCTGCTCACAGACATGATTCAGTAGGTCAGTATGATCCTATTTAAATATTTTCTATATTCTGTGTACCACCCTGTTTTATAATGGGCAGAATAGATGCCAAGGGATGTCACTCCATTGTTGGGACGGATCTTGGACCTTGCAGGTTTGTGTTTGTGCCTGTAAATTGTACTTGCACGCTGTATAAGAAATTGCCAAGCACTCACAGTTTGGGATTTTGTATCGTACATATACATGTATAGTATATCAGCAGATGTATTCTTACAAGTTACAGTTTTAAAATTGCAGCAAACTTCCATGTGACTATCATAGGTAACCCTTTGATCCTACAGAGGTACTTATGTCTCTGTGATTCCCACATGTACTTATCAAGTGTCCTCCATGTGGAAAGGATCTACAGATGGTTGTGAGACGTAGGACTAGGGCTATCTGTCATCTCTTTTTGATAAATATACCAGTACAGTGCATGTGCCCCAGTCTCATTCGGTGCCAGAATCCTTCAGGTACATGTCAAATGGGTGTTGTACAGTTCATACATGCGTACTGTAGCTGTGCCGTCTCTCTATGATGCTGCTTACTATACACACAAGTTTCTCTGTGCCCAGTGTGGTTATTGAGTCCTCCGTGTAGAATGGCTGTTGTACAGTTGATGTACACATGTATTGTAGCTGTATCATGTCTCTGTGATGCTATTGCATGTAACTATACGCACAAGTTTCTCTGTGCCCAGTGTGATTATTGAGTCCTCCATGTAGAATGGCTGTTTTACAGTTGACGTACACATGTATTGTAGCTGTATCATGTCTCTGTGATGCTATTAAATGTAACTCTACACACAAGTTTCTCTGTGCCCAGTGTGATTATTGAGTCCTCCATGTAGAATGGCTGTTGTACAGTTGATGTACACATGTACTGTAGCTGTATCATGTCTCTGTGATGCTATTGCATGTAACTCTACACACAAGTTTCTCTGTGCCCAGTGTGGTTATTGAGTCCTCCATGTAGAATGGCTGTTGTACAGTTGATGTACACATGTACTGTAGCTGTATCATGTCTCTGTGATGCTATTACATGTAACTCTACACACAAGTTTCTCTGTGGCCAGTGTGGTTATTGAGTCCTCATGTCATGGTACAGTTGATGAACAGCAGCTTCATACACATGTATCAGTTCTCTATGATACTACACATACAATTGCTGACAAACCTCTGGAAATGACCCTGTACTTTCAAACGTTCTTCACGTCGTCCCGACATAATTGCCTTCCTCAGTGTGACATTTCACTGATTCAGTGTCATAGAAGCAGTACTGTTATATTGCAGGTTGTTTCTGACTACATGTGCAATGTATCTGGTTCGTTCACTGAACACTTCTTCATAGTTTGTCTGTTCTTTGCACATTTGTGTACCTTAATGGTTCTTACGACTTAAATCACTTGATTGATGGAGCTCTCTGGTCAGTGACGGTAGATTTAGATCTAGGTGTGCCAGGTTTGCACACCTCTGTGACTCTGTTGGAAACATAAGTATAGACCTGTACATGCATCTTTGTTTGTGCATGCAAGTGTGCAATAATAAAATGTATTATCACTTCACACCAGGAAATTTTTTTTTCTACCAGGAATCTTGAGTTAGAGGGGCTAATGAGTGTTATTCATAGTAAAAATTATGCTTTTGAACCATTGGTTAGCTTTGTTCCATAGGATTCTCCATGGTCCTTTTGTGGCAGTTTTGAGTTGGCATAGGGAGTTAGAGCCTTCAAATGTTCTGTACAAAGTGCATTTTAGCTTGGCAGACATTGGCTTGGACACAGTAATTACATGTACTGTACTCTGCACTACATGTATTTGTAACCTGAATCAACAAAAAAATGGCAACAACCAGCACCCAAAATCTGCATGATCCCTGTTTCTTGTTTTGTTTGCAGGGATGACTTTTTCTCGATGTGCGGGAAGCTCAACATGGAGGAGTCGGCAGAAGAGATCATGAACCAAATGGGGATGGACCGCACCAGTCGCATTACGTTTGACGATTTCATCCGCTACCGCACGCGCGTCCTGACAGAGCTGGACTCCCAGCATTACATGGATGACACGGGAATTGAGTCAGATCCGGGCGTCCATCTGCCCCACAACCCCAACATGTCATCCTGGCCGACCATGAGCAGTGACAACAGCCTCGGTGAGATATGCTAGACACATGGCATAATGTGAGATAAATGTATACTGTAAATGATAACAACCTGAGCGAGATATGCTAGATACGTGGAATTATGTGAGATAAATGTACATTGTAAATGATAACGCCTGGGGTGAGATATGCTAACTACATGGAATAATGTGAGATGAATGTACATTGTGAATGATTACAACCTGGGTGAGATATATATATATGAATGTGATGTCAAGATTACTGTTCCTGTTATTTTATTCATTTATTTCAATGGAGATTTTAATCAAAAATATTTACATGTAGCTTGCATGAAGGCAAACAACATTATGGTGGGAGGAAACTGGGCATAGACTTAGGGGAAACCCATGTCAGCCAGGAACCCATCCTCAGATTGCCGGCAAACCTTCCCACATATGACAGAAGAAAATATCCGCCTCTTTTCTATTAATGGCCGGCAGTTCTTTGTTGTTTGCAAGACAGATTTATAACTAATATTGACAAAAGAAACAGCAGGTGTGTACTCACTGCCACTGGTTACTGTTGATCTTGTCATTTGATATTATATAAATCTGACATTGTACAAGCATGATTTAAAGTGCTTAATGGCATCATGGTTGAAATTAGCCCGTTGTTTTATTGACTTTGCATGAGAAGTAGAACAGAAAATCACCTGTCACCTCACACATTCATTGTACTGTGCACATAGGCTGTTGTACATTCACAGAATTTAGAACCAGAATATCCTATTATTGCCAATTCGGCCATCCTTAAAAGTATGTTCAGTGGGCGTCACCCGACGGACCTTCCCTGAAAGGGCCTTACTCAAAAGTCTTTATTGATATTTTGATGAGAGTTATTTTTTTTTTTCAGAATTTTACTCCCCATGTTAATTTTTTTGGAAATCACAATCTTTTGCAAAAACCAGAATTAAAAAACAAGAATTCCCTTCCGACCAACCCGATTATTTCTCGTATGGTCAGGTTTTTAAGGATGTCCTTATGAACAGAATCTGGTCATCTGGATTTGCACCTGTTCTCAAGTAGACACTTCAGCATGTCAAATTTTGAAGAAAATGGCTTTATTTATTTTTTATGTTTACCTCATTTCATAAGTTTTGGACTTCCAGAATATGTGAACAGGATTCCTGATACAAAGGTGGAATTGGAGAAAGTAAAGCGTTGTTTTTCATTTTGGAGTGACATATTTTTTCCCTAAATGAGCCTTCAATATTGTCTGTCAAAAGGGGATTTTTAAGTTCGGACTCTTTTGTTGCTGGAGGTAAAGGATCTCCTCCTCTGCCACATGACATGTCAGAAATGTTTGGCAAGTATTTTGATTTTATTTACCATAACATTGGCAACTCAAGAAAGTTTTGCAAAAAGCTATTTTGAACCGGTGACTGATGGAGAAAATTGAGGAGCTGAGTATTTGTAAACTTAAGAAGTTCCTGAAGGAAAGTGATGTCTTTTGAGTCTCTGAAACAAGGTGATAGAGGTGATCTATAAATTAATGTCATCATCACTTGTTTATCATTTTTGACAGATCACATGATGCTGCATGACTTTTTTTTACCTTTAGCAACAAAAGAGTTCAATCTCAGACTCTCATATTGTTGGAAATTTTTGAAAATGATGACATTGATGAACTTACTGAGGACGGGGTCAAGCTTTTCTAGCAACTTTTCTGTTTGTGGTAACCACAGTTAGAAATGTCGGAAAATTGAATTTTAGAAAAATGGTGTATAATGTTTTTATGAAATTTTTTGTACATTGGCGATGATTTAGTCAATTAGAATTTTTGAAAAGAAATTTGGTAGAAAAACCCCATAAAAAAATTTATATGTACATGTAGCTTATAAATACATACATTTATACATGTAGATAAATACGAAAAATCTTCAGCTGCCTTAGTCTTCATGAATATTCACGTGTTTTCAGGGGCTCACTCGGGGAAGCCAGACAGCCTGGATTACGACAGCGGGGCCCGGGACATGAGCCCAGAACCCCCAAGTTTTCAGAGACTTATCGAATCACATGATCCATCAGGCTTCCAAAGCCTCCAAGCAAGTTATTCGGGATCAGAAAATTTCCTGCAGTTGGCTAATCGGGTAGGTGAATAAGTATGTAATTCTTGTGTGAAATGTGTCATGTGTCGTTATCATTTCTACGCTTTGAAGAGTTTCCTTTTCCTACTTTCTGCCATGTTTGTTTGTCTGTCTGTCTGTTCACTAGTTTGTTGTGTTTGTCAGCATGGTGACTGTTGAGAAACTGTCAACTGATTTCTCAGGAATTGTGATCAAACCTAGGCTGTTGGAGAAGGGACTTTCGTTCAGTTGTGTATATGCAGTATGAAGGAAACACGAAAAAGATGTATACCTGTATGTGTTAGTACATATAACCAGTATAAGGGAAAATATTCACAGGCTTGCATATAACTTTTATTTTTTTTTTAGGTGTGCTTGACAAATTTCACAACCCATTCAACCGAATTCGTATTTCAAACTTTTCCTGTGTTATTTACGTGTGACGTTTGTCAGACACTGTGTACATTGAGTTTGGACTTGACAGGATGAGATTTGACGCCCGACAATGCTTTGTTAGGGTGTCTACGTGCAGGGTTGTGGTCATAAAACTCATGAGAATTCCATGGGATCTTACAACGCGACTGTACATTAACTTCGATTCAGTCTTGATCAATGGAAGCAAAATTATTTAAGCAGAAATCTTATCAAGTGATTTCGAAATATTGTGAATGATTTTCTGCTTTGCAGAAGGTGGAAAGTTTATGTATTAGTGCTGCTCAGACAGGTCAGTGAGGTGATTTTGAATGCTGTGTGGCTGAGCTGGAGTAATTTGCTATTGGCTTGTTTTTGCATTTGTGATTACCTGTAATGATGTGATTCCTTTGCTAGCAGATCATATGTAGGTGACATCCTTCTTTTAATGGATGATAATTATCTATGTGAGAAAATTTTATTAAAAAGAAAGTTTTTGTGAAGATTTTCGTGTATATGACATTGATTTAGCCACGAGGATGTCTCAGCTTAGTTGAGATGAAATTACCATGGAAGAGACAGGTAAAAACGGAGACAATTTGGAAATGAGATGCCTTGATGTGATGAATTGAACATAGGACAGATACACCAAAAGGTGAAAACTTTGAAATAAGAGAAATTGATTTTATTATTGATCTGACATAATTTCTGTGTCTGGTTCCTGTAGGACATATGTGTGTCTGGTTCCTGTCTGACATTTGTGTGTCGGGTTCCTGTGTGTCTGGTTCCTGTCTGACATTTGAGTGTCTGGTTCCTGTCTGACATTTGTGTGTCTGGTTCCTGTCTGACATTTGAGTGTCTGGTCCCTGTGTGACATTCGTGTGTCTGGTTCCTGTCTGACATTTGTGTGTCTGGTTCCTGTCTGACAGTTGTGAGTCTGGTTCCTGTCTGACATTCGTGTGTCTGCTTCCTGTAGGACATTTGAGTGTCTGGTTCCTAGAGGACATTTGAGTGTCTGGTTTCTGTAGGACATTTGTTTCTGGTTCCTGGAGGACATTTGTGCAACTCATAGGCATACATAGAGACATTTATACCAGATAGTAAAGTAATAAAAAAAAAAAGCAAGTAAAGGTATGACTCTGCTGTATAGGGGACAAAAAAACAACAACAAACAAACAAAAAAACCCCTGTGGAACTATTTCCAAGGCTTACTTTAATGCAAGTATGGTAGGTGCCATCAATGTGTGCCATCATAGTGGTGCGCTTAGAACACTGGTTTGTGGTACACCACCCTCCTAGGGCCTCCCCCTCCTCCCTCCCCCAGGAAAGATACCCCTGTGGATTTCACACCAAGGGGGAAAAAATGGGTTTTTAACATCTTTTGCCTTGTCTGTAACTGCCCTGGCTTTCAACGCTCCTATTTTCTGCCCCTTGACATGTTACCTTGATTGAGGCTGTAAAGGGTGGTCCTGGGACTTTGACATCTTTACTACTGGAGTGGTTTATCTTGATGAGGGTACTGAGGGGTGGGTTGGATCTGTTGTGGCGTGGGTTACAGTAGTAACCCTGTGATGTCTTTATGAAGATATTTTCACAGGTTTTGGGCCTGTGAAATGTAATGGAAATGTACTGCAACTGATGAGAGGGAGTAAGTTTGTGTTTCTGATGTGGGATATCCCTGATGAATTTGTGTATTGTCCTCTGTCATGAAAGTGATGAGGGCCAGGGTCACGGAAATGCTTTCCGTGTGTTCGTCTGTCTGTCTGTTCGTGTGTCGCACCTCAGCTTATTAACAGGATATCGTGACCACTGATCAACCTATCAGATTCATATTCACACAGTCGCTTGAGGTCAGTGAAGACACAGTTATGATTGATTTTTGTCCCATTTGTGGAGTGCTCTTGAGGAGGGGTCACTTGATGAGCTGGTGTTCGTTCTCCAGTGTGACTGATATTTAGAAGTTTTGCATAGAAATACACAAATAATGTAATTTTGATAAATGAAGACTTAAGCAGTTTGACCTGGGATCTGTCTTCATCCAAGGTGTGATTCTTTCAGCACTTAATTTGACCTCATCAGAGAACATAATGAAGTCTTACTATGAGTGTAATTTCTGCTACTCGATAGTTTTTGCACCTAGTGAAACCAGCAGTGACTACACGTACAATTGCAGGCTTCCATAAGGCTATTTTGGTCTTAATTAAATCAAAATTTAAAACCTTCACACAATGCTTAGTTTTTGGTATGGGAAATGAAATTTTGACACCGTTGTGTTAGGATAGCATCAATGTAGTTCACAGAGTTTTAAATTCTACAGCACAAAAATAAGCTCCAAAATCGTATTTCGAATGTGACCTTTTGTCAGAAACAGCTTCCTGGAATTCACTCACGAAGCCAGTTTTGACTGAAGTGAAAATATTAAAAATCTCTTAAGACACTAATATTTAGACCATTTGAGTTAAAATTGGGAACACTTAAGAGGAATTGTGTCAATACAAATACATGTATATCCAAATTTGAACACCTGGGGCCCTAAACTGTGTTGTACATCAAGGCTTTAAGTCTTAAGTCAGAAAATCTCTTTTGTGGAATCAGCTCCTGATGCTTAAGTGTTTTAAGTATTTTCAAAGTAGCATTTTAACGTGGAAACCCCAGCACAGTTATTTTTGGTATACTGGTATAAGCAGCCTTCTGTTTTAACTGGTGTGTATATGAGCATATGTACGGAGTTTTCTGGCCCGAGGTGGAGACTGTCAAAGGAGTCCTATGCTCTCAGATGAACTTTACTGCTATGCGTCTGCACCTTTGGTGTCAACACTGCTTATCTCTGATCCTCTTGGGTGAGGAGGAGGAAAATGAAGGGGGGGGGGGGTGAAGGACCTAAGAGATAGGAGGCTCATGAGTGAGGGTATCGGTTACGGTGAGCTGAAGAGGAACCTGCCCTGGCTTCCCCTCCACAGCCTACTTGTGCATGTAGCTGCTATCTGTCTTTTGACAAGTACATGTAGCTGACTGAGCTGGGCTTAAGCCTGCCAGTTGAGATGTTGCTGACTGAAAGATAAGAAATTTTTGTGTGCCATACCGCAACATAAAATCTATTAATCTCTGGTGCTGGCTTTCAGCTGTGGTCTTGAGGGGGAGGGAAAGAGGGATGGAAGTGTCTTAGGGTTCTGAGGGTAGGTCTGCAGGGGTATTACTGGATCCACATGGCCCCCTGAAGGCTGTGAAGGCAGGGTGTTGGAGGAGGGAGGGGGATGCCTGCTTGCTACAGGTTAACCAGCTGCTGTAAACTTCCAAGTTATTGGGATGCAACTTGCATTGAACTAGCACAAGTTTGTGTAGTGTTACATTTATTTTTTTGATCAGTGTTTTATGCAGTACTCAGGAATATTTTACTTATAGGATAGGGACCTGCATTGATGGCGACAGGACGGGGTGAGGTGGGGGTGAACAAAGTTTATATAGTAAGGCTTGGCTGCTCTAGTTTTGTTTTTTTCTTCAGAGATGTTCACATTGATGTGGAAATCAGCAACGCTCTGTGCCTTACATATTTCAGTTTTCAATGTTTTATGTACTAGGCTACATGAGATGTACACAGAGGTCTATAATACATAGCTATAATGTCATTTCTGCAGTAAGTCAAATTGGCATTTCTTTCTGTGCTTTTCTATACTCTTCACAACAGAACAGTCGCTTGTCAAATCAACACATACATGTAGTCATGGACGAATGCACGTGTACAATAGCTCAGTGCATGGCTCCTGTCCAAAAGTGCACAAGGTGGGAGTTCAAACCCAGGCTTGGTCGGGGAATTTGTAGATCCACCCACTCTAACCGTTTGTAGGTAAATTTTATTAGATTCCATGTACATGTACCTCGGGCACTCTAGTGCCCTCCTCTGATGTACCTCGGGCACTCTAGTGCCCTCCTCTCATGTACCTCGGGCACTTTAGTGCCCTCCTCTCATGTACCTCGGGCACTTTAGTGCCCTCCTCTCATGTACCTCAGGCACTCTAGTGCCCTCCTCTCATGTAACTGAAAAAGGGGAAAAATTCCGCATCTATCTTCGACTCTCAGGACCCATTTCAGCTATTCTCCATCTTCAGAACATAGGAAACACACATCCATGAAATTTTTGGCGAAAGCAAATGAATACCACAATTAAGGTGGAACAAGGCATGTTGTGTTGAGATGGAATTTTAGACCCGGAAAATCAGGTTCGATACGGTAAATCTTAAGCAGCAGTTAAGGCTCTGGCCAAATCACCTGTTTATAAGCTAACTGCACCTGGCCAGTAACCTGCCCTTCAGAAGTCCAGCCTTTCCACACCTGGTCAGGCTATCCCTTCCCCCGCAGCACTATAAATCTACACTCCCCCTCCTCCTCCTCCACACAGGTTGGGTAGTCTTCCCAAACCTGGCATCAGTACATGTACCTGTGCATATGATATAGGGCTTAAAATACATGTACATGTCTGGGTTTTCTTCTAGCCACTTTCTCTTCATGCTAACCACAACAAGAAATGTCTGAAAATTGAGTTTTAGACAAATTTTGTATAGAGTTTTCATGAAATGAATTGAATTTTTGATATATTGGTGTCGGAAAAATATTGAGTTTTCTAATTTGTTCAAAATGAGTTTCTGAAAAGAAATTTGCTAGAAAAACTCCTGTATCTGACTTGAACTTTCTTCCTCTTCTGCGCCATGTTCATTTGATATTGTTGATTTAGACATCTACATGTATGTACCAACTGAACTTCAGCTTTTTTTGCTCACGGGACACAATTTGCTTCAGTCTTACTGATTCACCCACCCCATAGGGCCACTTTTAGTGAAGTTTGATTGTGTGCCAACTAAACTTTAGCTTTTTTTGTTCACGGGACACATTTCGCTTCAGTCTTACTGATTCACCCACCCCATAGGGCCACTTTTAGTGAAGTTTGATTATGTGCCAACTAAACTTTAGCTTTTTTTGTTCACAGGACACATTTCACTTCAGTCTTACTGATTCACCCACCCCATAGGGCCACTTTTAGTGAAGTTTGATTGTGTGCCAACTAAACTTTAGCTTTTTTTGTTCACGGGACACATTTCGCTTCAGTCTTACTGATTCACCCACCCCATAGGGCCACTTTTAGTGAAGTTTGATTGTGTGCCAACTAAACTTTAGCTTTTTTTGTTCACGGGACACATTTTGCTTCAGTCTTACTGATTCACCCACCCCATAGGGCCACTTTTAGTGAAGTTTGATTGTGTGCCAACTAAACTTTAGCTTTTTTTGTTCACGGGACACATTTTGCTTCAGTCTTACTGATTCACCCACCCCATAGGGCCACTTTTAGTGAAGTTTGATTATGTGCCAACTAAACTTTAGCTTTTTTTGTTCACGGGACACATTTCGCTTCAGTCTTACTGATTCACCCACCCCATAGGGCCACTTTTAGTGAAGTTTGATTATGTGCCAACTAAACTTTAGCTTTTTTTGTTCACGGGACACATTTCGCTTCAGTCTTACTGATTCACCCACCCCATAGGGCCACTTTTAGTGAAGTTTGATTATGTGCCAACTAAACTTTAGCTTTTTTTGTTCACGGGACACATTTTGCTTCAGTCTTACTGATTCACCCACCCCATAGGGCCACTTTTAGTGAAGTTTGATTATGTGCCAACTAAACTTTAGCTTTTTTTGTTCACGGGACACATTTCGCCTCAGTCTTACTGATTCACCCACCCCATACGGCCACTTTTAGTGAAGTTTGATTAATGTCAGTATGTTATGTGAAGAATGCTATAAAATATGATGGCATCAAAGTGACCATGTTAAGGCCTGTATGTTCTCCTGAAGGTGCAGGATTTACAGGCCAAACTTCAGGTGGATAACAGGATTTTGAGGGCAATTCCCTGCGTAGACTGAAAAAAGTCATAATAACTGGATAAATTATGTTAAAGCATGGTGTTTAGAATCCAGATAAGTTGAAGTAATAGGGTAAGCGGTTTTCTGTAGACTCGACAATCCTGAGTATGGGTGCACTGGAGAGTTTGACAGTGTGTCATCAAGATGTCAGATCAAGGGGGGACAACTTGTGCTGGCATGTGACATGCGTCATGGTTGACCCAAGTCCCGAATCAAGGGCTCCTTCCACAGAACAGTTGTTGGTGTCGACAAAAACTTGAAAACTGATAAGAATCATCAATGAGTCGAATCATATGAGTTTGATCCAGCAAAACTGTGTGAACCATTTTAGGGCTACACATTAAGCATTAAATACTTGTAGTATAATAATAAATTTAAATTTTGGCTGCAGAAGTCAGAAATGGTTTTGTATAATCTGTCACTGTGAATTTTTTTATGGATAAGTCGCATTTGGGTTTTAAGGATACTGAAACTCCTCAGAGGTGAAATTTGGCCAAATGTTTTTACATACATTTCACATTCTTATAATCCATTCTCCTATCTTTCCTCTCACTTAAAGATGAACACCAAGTTCGAATTGCAAATACATTAAATTTGACAAGAAGTACAACGTGTTGTCAACCAAGGCAGTTGTTTTTTCTTTGTGCCCACTAATTATGGGGATTAACTCTCTGACATGGGTTACCTGCTCTGAATAGATTTGCCTATGGTAAATGTGAATTGCCTTCTGCTATAAACTGTGCAAGGCTGCTTTTGCAGACAACTCTTTCAGATCTGTTAACTATAAAAACAGCCTTAATCACCCTACCAGGATGCCATTCTTGGAGAGGTTTATAAACACATTCTAATAGGGTTTGCTCAGATGTGTCAAGGTAAAACACCAATTTACGGTTTCATGGAACGTGATACGATTTCAAATTTAACACAAGCAAGTTGGTATGTTTATATTTTAACTGGAGGCGGGACATTTTTTGATTAAAATTAATTTGCAGACGTATTAATCACAAATGTTGACACACACTGCTCCTCCAGACATTTTCACCTTTTTCTCCCTTTCTGTTTTTGAGTTGGTTGTGTGATGAAATACTTACATTTCTCATTTATTTTTCAACATAATGCTGTGTATCTTGGCACACATGGAGCTATATATACTTAAGCTAAAAAACGGTCCCATTAATTTTTTTCTTTTTCTAGTTTTAAACACATTAGTAAAAGAACATCAAAGTTTCAAAATGTTTTTACAGTTTTGAAAGTTTTAACTTTAAATGATCACTTAGAACAGCTTAAGATGAATATTAAAAATCTGTGGGACTGTTTTTTAATTTATATAGTAAATTATCTATTTGAGCATAAAATTATTGAAAAATTGTGAAAATTGTCATGGAAATAGCATTTTGAAAAACAGTTCTGATTTTTTTCAAACTTATTTTTTGTTTTGATTACTTTTAAGTTAGGTAATTTTGAAAAGCTTTCAGCTGCCTTTTAGGTTTCAGAATATGTATACATATGGCCATATTTGATCAATAGTTTGGGCTACAGAAGGCAAAATGTGAAAGTCTTCTTACAAGGGCTCTAGTATCCTTAAGGGTTCAACTATTTAAGGAGTGTCATTATTCAGCTACCAAGTGTTTGGACTTGTATCGTCAACCTTTTCTCCTGTCTAAAGGCAACTTGTATGCAATTACTGTCTGGGCAATGAATCGTGATGGTTAGGATTAGTGTTGGGGTGATTTTGACTTTATTACAGCTTCACAGAAAGTGCAATTTTTTTTTCAGTGTAGCCGATATACGTGTAGATGTATGCCTGTAAAAAATGCTCAAGCTGACTTGTACTGGTGTTCATAAGGCTTCAGTCAACTTGTGTGCCATGGCGTACTCAACAATACAGCAATCTAGGCCTTGGGTGGAGCAAATTGTGCTGAGTGGTCACAAGAGTCTCTGAGTGTTTTAACTTTTTTGTTGTCATTTTATTTAAACAAGTGGTTTTTAGTGTTTTGTACATTGGACTTTCATGAATGTGGTTTAATTCCTTCAAAATACCATATGGATTACGGTTAATGTCTGGCTGCATTGAACTGCAGCCCGACCATCGCTGGTACCTGAAAGTAACTCAGAACCACTCTGCCATTGATTGATTTTTGGAAAGGGACCAACTCTAGCTTTGATCATGTTTTTATCGTCTCTTCCTGTCGGATTAGACTCACTTCGTCTGGGTTTGAGCCTTTCTGAGGAGTTGGCACTTGACGTTGAACTCGTCATGAAGCATTAGAGATTGGGTTGTGATTTTATATTGAGCGGGGATGTCAAAATGTCATCGTTAATAATGTGTTAAAAGTTTCTTCGTTGAGTTCATCATATTATGATGTTCAAAGGTAGCGAAATCTCTGGTAATCACCTTGAGTGTCACTGTGACACTTTCCAGGTTGCCTTTTGAGGGTGTTGTGGGCTTTTTTATTGTATTATCTTTATAGGACGGCACAAGGAAATTAGTTATGGTAACTTTGGCAAAATTCCATGCTGGTGAAATTTCAAGAGAGTTGCTTTCTGGCCATGGCGTTCTGTTAGGTGCTAGCCTTCGACTTTTCACTTGCGTATTTCTGAGGGATTTTTTCCAGCCACTTTTTCCTTGTGGTAACCACAACAAAAAATAATGGAAAATTGAGTTTTAGACAATTGTGCATTGATTTTTTGCTACATTGGTAATGTGAAAATATTGAGTTTCCTGGTTTGTTTAAATTGAGTTTCTTGAAAGAAATTGGTGAGGAAAACCCCAGACTGTCCTTTGACATTTCATGTATGCATTTTCGCTCCTATTTTTCAAACTCCTTTGAGATATAGACCTGCACGTATGTTAGAATTAAACCATACACAGAAACTTAAGTCTAACATCCAAGATTTGCAGTTTACTTACCTGCTTGAGATAAGGGACGGGGCAAGCTGAAAAGTTGTTATTCTTTACCTATTGAAATTTATAGAACATACTTCATTTTCATGAATGTGGTCAAAATTAGTATTTAGCACATTAATATGGTAATTACAGAAGTTCTTGTCTTTGTGCTTTTCTTGGGCGGGGGGGGGGGGGGGTGCAGGGGGCAGCGTCTGTGGCATGTTGTAATATATAATTAAATATGAAGGCTTATAATACTGTTTGCTTGTGATGTGCTTGACGGGAAATATCTCAAAACAAACATCCAAAATAAAGAAAACAAAACCCAAAAAAGCTGATAGCTACGGTGAAACCCTTGTGATTAGTATAATTATATTGCCATGGAGTTTTTAACCTGCTCGCTGATGCTTTCATAACTATGGTGTAACTGAGCTGTAAAATTAAGTAATAGATTTATTTGTAGTATTAACCAAAGAAAACATAGGATGAATGGTACATGCAGTTAATGCTTAAATGCCATAATTTTCCAACTTATGAAATTGCTTTGAAAACATGCCTGTGATGCCTTTGTCTTTGTTGCCAATCTAGTATTGTTCTTCTTTCCAGAGGCTTTCAAACCTCCTTCTTGATTATATGGCTTACAGTCCATTAAACTGGGTATTAAAAATGTTTGAGATAATATTATTATATTCCCAAGATTTAATCTCGACCAAAAGTGATTAACCCTAGGCTCTACTGTGCCTTTGTTTCTGGTAGCTTTTTCTGCAGAGTTAGATATACACTGTTTTTGCACTAAAAATTTGCCTTAAAAAGTGCAGCTTTAAAATGTACAGAATCTGGGAAAATGAGTATCTTGATAGTCGTTGGAGGACTTTTAGGTGAAATAGTGCAACTGCCTTTTTGTCTTAGCACAGAACAGATTTATTTCCACTTTGAAAATGTGAGACCCGATGTTATCAGCCGTACTAGAGGTACATGTAATACAACAGAAGTGATCTTAACATGCATATTATATGTGTATGTATGACCAAGTGCCCTGTACTGGTCACTACTTGTTAAAGTTCCCTACATGTGTCATTGTAATTAACCTGTGTATATTGAATTTACCTTTGTTATATAGTTTATACTTGATATTCCTTTGTTCAGATGTGTTGAGTCCATGTTGAGAATAGCTATGGCAATGCTAGCAAGCAACCCACACAAACTGGTATATAGCTGGTATATAAACCCTTCTAGACTTCAGTAAACAGCGGTACAACTTTCAAGACAAGTGTCCAGAGTCCATTTTGATGTCACTAACACTTTGAAGATCAGAGATTCTGGTGATATATATAAAGGCCTTCAAGCCTGTAGCACATGTTGTGTAAGGGCCTTATGGCCTGTAGCACATGTTGTGTAAGGGTCTTCTAGCCTGTAGTACATGTTGTGTAAGGGCCTTCTAGCCTGAAGTACATGTTGTGTAAGGGCCTTCTAGCCCGTAGCACATGTTTTGTCAGGGTCTTCTAGCCTGAAGTACATGTTGTGTCAGGGTCTTCTAGCCCGTAGCACATGTTTTGTCAGCGTCTTCTAGCCTGAAGTACATGTTGTGTCAGGGTCTTCTAGCCCGTAGCACGTGTTTTGTCAGGGCCTTCTAGCCTGTAGTACATGTTGTGTAAGGGCCTTCTAGCCTGAAGTACATGTTGTGTAAGGGCCTTCTAGCCCGTAGCACATGTTTTGTCAGGGTCTTCTAGCCTGAAGTACATGTTTTGTCAGGGTCTTCTAGCCCGTAGCACATGTTTTGTCAGCGTCTTCTAGCCTGAAGTACATGTTGTGTCAGGGTCTTCTAGCCCGTAGCACATGTTTTGTCAGGGCCTTCTAGCCTGAAGTACATGTTGTGTAAGGGTCTTCTAGCCTGTAGCACATGTTTTGTCAGGGTCTTCTGGCCTCTAGTATATGTTGTGTAAGGGCCTTCTAGCCCGTAGCACATGTTTTGTCAGGGCCTTCTGGCCTCTAGTATATGTTGTGTAAGGGCCTTCTAGCCCGTAGCACATGTTTTGTCAGGGCCTTCTGGCCTCTAGTATATGTTGTGTAAGGGCCTTCTAGCCTGAAGCACATGTTTTGTCAGGGCCTTCTCACCCGTAGCACATGTTTTGTCAGGGTCTTCTAGCCTGTAGCACATGTTTTGTCAGGGTCTTCTAGCCTGAAGTACATGTTGTGTAAGGGTCTTCTAGCCTGAAGTACATGTTGTGTAAGGGCCTTCTAGCCCGTAGCACATGTTTTGTCAGGGTCTTCTAGCCTGAAGTACATGTTGTGTCAGGGTCTTCTAGCCCGTAGCACATGTTTTGTCAGCGTCTTCTAGCCTGAAGTACATGTTGTGTCAGGGTCTTCTAGCCCGTAGCACATGTTTTGTCAGGGCCTTCTAGCCTGAAGTACATGTTGTGTAAGGGTCTTCTAGCCTGTAGCACATGTTTTGTCAGGGTCTTCTAGCCTGTAGTACATGTTGTGTAAGGGCCTTCTGGCCTGAAGTACATGTTGTGTAAGGGCCTTCTCACCTGTAGCACATGTTTTGTCAGGGTCTTCTAGCCTGAAGTACATGTTGTGTAAGGGCCTTCTAGCCTGAAGTACATGTTGTGTAAGGGCCTTCTCACCTGTAGCACATGTTTTGTCAGGGTCTTCTAGCCTGAAGTACCTGTTGTGTAAGGGCCTTCTCACCTGTAGTACATGTTGCGTAAGGGCCTTCTAGCCTGTAGCACATGTTTTGTCAGGGCCTTCTAGCCTGTAGTACCTGTTGTGTAAGGGCCTTCTCACCTGTAGCACATATTGTGTAAGGGCCTTCTCACCTGTAGCACATGTTTTGTCAGGGCCTTCTAGCCTGAAGTACATGTTGTGTAAGGGCCTTCTGGCCTGTAGCACATGTTGTGTAAGGGCCTTCTCACCTGTAGCACATGTTTCATTAGGGTCTTCTAGCCTGAAGTACATATTGTGTAAGGGCCTTCTGGCCTGTAGCACATGTTATGTAAGGGCCTTCTCACCTGTAGCACATGTTCTGTAAGGGCCTTCTAGCCTGTAGTACATGTTGTGTAAGGGCCTTCTAGCCTGTAGCACATGTTGTGTAAGGGCCTTCTCATCTGTAGCACATGTTTTGTTAGGGCCTTCTAGCCTGAAGTACATGTATGCACTTAATATGGCAGTTGTCCAGGGCAATATGCTTCTTGTCTTTGATTCCAGACAGTTATCTATAAAAAAAAAATAAGTGTACTAAATTGGTTTAATGCACATTTCTGTCCGTGTCTAATTTGAAAACTTAAATGATCTAAGATGGATTTGAATCTAAATTTAGTTCAATCCAGTCATAGCATTTGTATTCATTTTAACCCCGATGAATTGAAGGAATGTCAAATCTAATGGCATCGCTCTGCTGTCTTTGTAGTTCAGTAGAGGTGAAAAATTATTGTATTGTGATGTGATTGAAAGTGGACTATTTGCTTTAGAAACCCAGATTTCATTTTAAAACTAATCATTCAAGCACTAAAGGGAACTGGAAATCTAATTTTTTACTCGAGTGAACACAAGATACAAATGCATTATAAAATATCTGCCTTGCTTGTTTGGGATTGGAATGACTGAACAACTCCCTGCTTATCTGCTCTCTGGATCACAGTTTTTTCTTCCCCCACATTCTTTTATGTTTTTGAGCATTGCTATTGGGAATGAGGAATTTTAGTAATTCGATTTATGAGCATTTAAACAATTCATTTTGAAAAAGCTGTTATTCCAACCAAAGTAGGCAATGTAGAGATGCGTATGCAGGCATGTGTAATGATAATGTTTGTGGTAACATTTAGCAACACTTCAGATTCATAAGTTAATCAACCTTATAAGGAGATTCTTCAAAGTAATTAAGTTAACATTATTTTGATTCAGGTTTTAGTTTTAGAACAGTTAGTACGGAATATAAAGCAATTGTATGTTTCTAAGGGATCATGTTAAATGACTGAGGATGCTGTTGTCTGGAATAGCTCAAAGTTGCACTGAATGTTGCTCTTTCATGTTTGAAATGTTGAGGAATTTTAATTCAGGTGTGGGAGCCTTAGATTTAAAAATCTGGTTGAATTTCATGTCTTTCCAGAAACCATCCTACAGCTACATATATCTGTCATCAAAACTTAATCTACATTTATTATGGTAGTAAGGGGCAGGCAATCATATTATGGGTTTCATACCTTTTTGTCCATGTCATTTGTTTATTACTGTAAATGACCTAACATTTCATCCAATAAAGTGCATTTTTAGAGGTACATGTAAATAGATGTAATAAAATATTACATTCGGTGCTGATTCGAAACTTATATTTTTCCAGTAGGATGTCATCGTAGGTCTACATATACCGTCCAAACAAATCCTTAAAACACCTCCCTACAAACAAATCCTTAAAACACTTCCCTACAATCAACATGTCTCCCAGGATCAGGAAAAATGGGCAAATTAGACCTGGATGAAATTGTAGGTCATTTACAGTATGCCTTGATTTTTTTTTTCATCTGCAATGCAAGCACACACCTGAACAAGTAACATAGAAATCTGTGGTAAATGTCAGACTTTTTTCTCTTAGAGTTTAAGAAATAGAGCCTTCTGAGTGTCAAAACTGCATTCAGTTTGGTATTACCCTCAGAAAATAAAGATATTATTATCATTATTGTTATTTTGCCTATGTTTACAAACACTTACTGTAACCAGTTACCAAGAAGAAATAAGGTGTCTGTCACTTAACAAAGATTCTCTGTGTTTAAACTTGGATATGAGGTAAAAAAAATATAACCAAAACTCAAATCCTCAAGATGGCCACTGTGACATTATCATCCTAATTCAATGTGAAATCCAGCCCTTGTGCAGTGTGTCGTTAAATATTGATCTGGATAGAGCTGGTGTTCACTCTCATCTTGTGGCTTCATTTAATGTCATTTTCAGTTCAATGGGAATGAGGAGTTAGTTTAGTTTGATGCGATTGAAAGTGGAAGTTCGGGACACTGGCATGGCTTTAATATTCCGCTCAGTTGGCTGTCCCCTCTGCCCCGGTGCAGACGGCATCCGCCACAATCCTGTTAAAGCTGTTAATGTTTTGTTCGCTCGTCTGAGGAGTTTTTTGGGGGGCCCCTAGCATTGTCCTGTGGTTGCGTGCGTACCCTCAGCTGTCAACCATGTGTCTGTGGTGTCAGCAGTAGCCTGTCTCGGTTGAGTCACACTGCTGCCGGTGGAATTTTTAACGCTTCCCAAACTCCGGAAATAGTTTCCCTAATGGACACACTGTGGTTTGACGGTTCCTTCAAACGTCGAAATGTCTCTCTGTCTCGGAAGACTGCTGGAATTTGATGGTGGCTGATGCAACGCGTATAACTTGGGGAAGTTGGACAGTTTTTTACCCAGTGTGTGCCGTGAAAATCTCCATGGTATAGGCTGACAAGGCTCCAAGAACTGTCTGATATATAAAAATGCGTTTCCATAATGAACAGGTTGCAGTTTGCCTGTCAGAAGAGTTCGGGAGCTTGGTTGTAACGGATACAGTTGGCGATAAAAAAGAAGTCATTTTTTTTTCTGTATTTGACTCAGAGACAGATATATGACTTGTGTAATAGTAATTCATAAAAATGCATGTCGTTGGTGGACACATTGGGATTTGAACATCACTTCTCGTAGACTGACGTTGGAATTTGATGGCAGCTGATACAGGAAAGTGACGAGAACTTCAGGATGTTTTAACACTGTGTTTTTCCTTACTTGTACATCCGGACATTTCCTTCAGAGATGGATGTAAGACTTGTCTAACAGTAACACATAAAAATGTGTTTGCTTAATGGCCACATTGCGATTTGAACATTCTTTCTCTCTGATGGACTCTGAAGCTTGCCGGGGACTGGAAAAATACTTCTGGAGCATTAACTTGACTTGGGTGAACTTTGACGTGAAACGAAATGTGACAGTTTGCAGATGTAAATCTGTCCTGGACAGTTAAAGCTTGATGATCTGCTTAAAACATGAATGTGTGGCCAGCAGCCGGGGATGTAGGATTCTAATGGTTGATGGTCAAGTCCACGATAACAATGACAAGTACTCTCACAGATGTTACCAGCTTTTTCTGACTTCACATGTGTAATTCATTGTACTTCTGTTGATAAACAACATCCTTCAGATGGCAGTATACATCTGAATGTTTCCAGTGGATTCAAATGTTCGACACTCTGTTTGAAAATTATGTGGAGGACAGTTTCAAACTTACTGTACCCTAAACTCCTCTGATTTGTGCTTTCGTAAACATAACTGACCAATCAGTTTGAGTCTTGAATATTTAAGATATTTATTATGCTTAGATTGGATAATCCAGAACTGCATCTTAAGAGATAGACATAAAGGTATCTTCCAGTTGCCTAATGCAGAATTACAGAATTGAGTCTGATTGGATATATGTATGATTTAAGGAGTGGAAAACATTTGTGCGACAAGAACAGTAGCATTAAAACTTGTCCATTGTCGATCTTGGATGACCTGATTAGTGCAGAGACAAAATGGATAAAGACGATTGGGAGAAGCAGCCGTTTCAGGTGGCCTGGAAATACCTGAGTGTCCAGAGTTTTCCTAGTAACGTAAGTACAGAGAGCAAAGCATGGAGGTCTAGATATTGATGCGTAAACACTTATGGTTTTGGTTAAGGGTACATTTGCAAAATCCACATTTCCATGCATTATTGCTGGCTGGCTGGCTGGCTTAGATGAGATTCAAGAAAATAAGGTTGACTTGGATGTTTAAGATGTGTCTGTCAAAGCCGTACCTGTTTGGTTAAATAGACAATGAAAGAGGGAATGTTCTATGTTATGTTTGTGTGGGGTAAGACTTCTACTATAAGTAGTATTTAACTAGTAATAATTATAATAATATATTATACTATATACTATGATAATACTTAATGAGTTAATAGATAGCACAGATAGCAATTTCTCACTACATTTACATGAAGCTGTGAAATCCTTTGGAAATTTGATGCTGTCTCTCCTAAACCAGCTGCCTGCTGATTATAGCACATTTTGAATAGGCCATGTTATTAAATTGATAGGATCTGAAAAATTTCATCGACCAATCAACCAACAGTCATAGTTTGTCTCGGCTAGACGTGTTTTAATGTTGGCTCCCAGGATAAGATTCACTATGTTACAATCCAGGCATCAGGTGTCCTAATTGTCACAGTATGTTACAATCCAGGCATCAGGTGTCCTAATCGTCACAGTATGTTACAATCCAGGCATCAGGTGTCCTAATCGTCACAGTATGTTACAATCCAGGCATCAGGTGTCCTAATCGTCACAGTATGTTAAAGGCTCAGGGCCTAACATCTGCATCTTCATAGCTAAATACATCAAACCTCCTGCCTTAAAGCCACAGTCGAGCTAGGCGAAGAGTGTACGGATCTGCATTTCTGAAAGTTAATAAAAGCTGGGAGGAATAAAACAGATCTTAGATCTTGATAACTCAGCATTTACACTGGTCAAGAGTATGTGGTCAGTGGCCTGGACACCTGAACCTCGGGAGTGGGTGATGATGGCCCCAATATCATTCCAGCAGATTGACAGGGTTCGTATAACATCCTGCGGTCCCTTGTGGCTTGCCCCTGTACTTTACTAATTGCCACAGAGACACTACTTGATTAACTCAGATCAAGCATGTTTTTTTGGCTCGAAATTCATAGCATTTTCTTCCAGTCTCCCCAACGTAACAAATTCCACACACTTGTATTGATGCGTATGTTGTCTATACTCAGCCACAAGCACAAGGTCCCGACAAATTATTTTGCTGCGTCCACTGGAATCCTGTTAGCGACATCACCGGAGTATCTGCCCTTGCAACAAACCGGTTCATTCTGGGATCGTAATTTCGTAATCCCATAATATCTCATCATTTTCACATTTAAAAGACCATCATTGCAATTTGTGAACTTTTGTAATTTTATTCTGGAATCCAAATTGGGTTGGCCAATTTCCGGGCTTCACAAAAGGTCCAATTTCATCAGAATAATGCTGAATGTACTGTAATAATCATCTTGGAAACACGTGATGTGATGAAAGATTATGCAATTGAATACATAAAATGTCCTGTTGTCTTTCTTGCTGAGTGTGGCAAATTCTGCTTGATACAGTACATGTACATGTGTGGCATGTAAACCATTGTCAGTGGAACGCATGTATTAAACTCCTTCAACTGCATACCCCTCCCTTTTCTCGCCCTCCTGCTACTGCCTCTCCCCTCCTGCTACTGCCTCTTCCCTCCAGCTACTGCTTCTCCCCCTCCTGCCACTGTGTCCCCCAGTTATTGCCTCCCCTACACTTCTCCCACTTCTCACAAAAAACTTGACCCCCACATCATGCAGGCTCTGTTTATAGACAGCCTTTATGGCTGGTGATTCCTTTATCTGCCTGTGGCTGGCCACTGCTGGGCCTCTATAAATAGCCTGTGGTCTGCTGCTGCTGATAACATGGCCTGACATAGTTCTTCTGACTGGTTCCAGCAGGGACAGCTGCAGGCGCAGACTGTTTGTAAACAAAGCCAGTGTCCTGATTTAATAACAGGAAGTGTGTAGCAGGATCTATTTGTGTACTATTCTGCTGATAGTGTGAATTAATGTAAACAATAACCAAATCATTTAACAGATCTATGTCTACATAAATGTTAAGTATTATGAAGGATTTAGATTAGAATGCATAGTATAAATGTATTTACATACACAGTGACATGTTTCCATTAATTATGAAACATTTACACGCTTTAATTACGAGGCTAGAAAATGTTATCTGTAAGAAAAATATGAAGACAGAAGACAGATAAAGTTTTAAATGGAGATTTTATGTCATGTACGGTAGAAAATTGTGGGACAGTGACATCTTTGACTTGAGGATCAGTAGCCTCTTCTTTCAGTCCCAGTCTGAAAAGGCAGAATTGTCCTTTGATATGAAAAACCTAATGCTTTTTTGTCACCGGGTTATGTCTGAAGAATTGAACAAGAGTGGTGTTGGCCTATGCAGTAGTAGCTGCCCCAGTGTGTTAAAGGTATAAAAACGCTTAAAAAAAACCTTACAATTTACGTGGTAATGTCACATAGAACGGCCAGCTAAAACTGTATTCCCTAATTTTTATCAACCCAAATGACACATCTTGTCAAATAACTAGATGCCTGTATAGTCTACAACATGTATCTGAATATCATGATGTTAACAATCTGCTGGGATGTAGGCACAGAACAGTGTGTATGGGGGAACTTGTTCATTGGATGATATTCTTCCATATTTAATTCTATCACAAAGTATTTGACTTTTCTTCAACAAATATTTGTCGTACTTTTTACGTGCAAAATTACCTGGCATTACTGGCAACACCCTTCCTGGATAATTACAATCCGCGCCCAACGTTTCCTACATGCCTGAATCTTGCGTACAAAATCGAAGCAGTGAAGGTAATTTGCGCTTGCTCAGCAGTATTATCCATTAGTCTTCAGAATTTTATGAATAGGGTTGTTTAGAGTTCAAACCTGTGGAAGATAAAAAAGAAAAAAGTCCTACTCTGCCAAGATGACCTGTCAGAAATGTTACGAAGCAATTTTGGTTAGTGTAAATGACCTAAAATTTTGTACAAAACTTGAGAGTAGATGTATGATGGAGAAAATCAAGGAGCTGAATGTCAGAGAACATGAACGGTTACTGAAGGGGAAGTCGTGATCTGTGCTGTAATTTGTAATGCAGCGAGAGTGCATGGTCATTGGTTCATTGTATAGTTTCTAAAAAGTTGCGGAACATTTGTGACAAGTTACATGATAACAGTAGAACTGAAAGACGTGAAGATGATAAACACATGTTTGTGTTAATACTTTTATTGATCAGACAGAGTACGTTTCTGGATAAAATATGAGGGCTTTGAAATTCTTCAAAGTAGAGCAAACAATACATACATGCAAAACTAAATGGCTATACTTGCTTTCATGTTGTAATTTCACGAAACAATCATTCTGGAAATTTTATATGCTCCTATCTGGTGAGCCTGGGTCACTTCTGTGTACATTACATGTATGCTTGATATCTCATTTTATTTCTTTTAATATCTCTGTAATTCTGACCGAGACTGCATAGACATATCTCTGTCGTCAGAAGTACCGATAGTTAGGGGCTCCCTCCATTGCTAGGCATGTTATCGTCAATCACTGTTATTACACTGCTGATTTTATATAATGCTCGTTATGTGTTATCAACTGTCATTATGGAAAGTCTCCATGATGATAAGCTCTATCATAGTTCACTTTTCCTATTCATGTCAATTGATCATGGTTATTCGCCGTCTGAGCTCTTGTTACGAGATGACCGCCTTTAACTGCCCCGCACTTGGCATCATTCTGGTCCCTGATAGGTTGAAATGAATTGTACACGTTAAAACATCAACACGGCGCCGACAGAGCGTGCGGCATGCCTACAGACTCCCTGTGTACAGCCTCTAACTCTCTTCCATCGTGTGATGATTCATTAATCTCCACCCTCATTCAGCGCTGACTTTCTCCTGTCCATCGCGGAGGCTGAGGTCATTGCCCTGATAGTTTTGACAGTACGTTCCATGGACGATTTGATCAGAAACTGATTGCCAATAGATAACTGCTTGTTTTGGGGTTGTAGTTTTTTTATGTTGTTTTTTTTTTTTGCAGTTGGTCATGCTTTTGACATTGTGCTTGTTTGTGGTGGCTGTGCATTAGATATTTTCTTAGTAATTTTTGTACTTTTGTACACCAGTGCATATTGTTATATGTGGAACTGGAGGCCTGCGAACACACGGGAATGAATGAACGAATGAAAACAGTCAATTGCTACAGACATGAACATAAATGTCTGTAGCGTTAAATCGTCAAAATCATAAACAGACATGTTGCACAAGTTACTGACTCAAAGCAGTCTGTGATGTTGCTATTTTGATGTTGCTCTTTAAACTGTTCCAAGAATGACAGTCCACCTGTGTGAAAACTGTCCCAAGAATGACAATCCACCTCTGTGAAAACTGTTTCTGATTAACAAAGTGCTTTTCCATACGATGATAGTTGACAGTAGATACAGCATGTCTAAGAAATGCAGTAGAACACATCGTTTTCTTCTGTGATGTTGCAGTGTTTGTGTGCTGTTTACATATGGTGTTTGATGATCGCACATAGTTGTGACACAATAAAGGAAACAAGAAAATTCACAACTTCTGAACCATCCTTGTCACAGATTACATGGAGTTCTCCGCTTTTCTGAACATGATGAGCTGGATTAAGTTTCATGTTCAGACAGTTTGGTGTCTGTTAGTAAAACAATACACTGAGGCAGCAGCTGTAAGCACGAGGGTGTTGTGACTTGTCAGCTCTCTCGTAATCCATGACTGTCTTCGACCCAAAAAATACCACCTTAACGGCCTGAGATGTCCACAGGAGCGACGGTCGAATATGTTATGGGCTGAAGATCGTCAAAGAATACAGTACTAGAATAGAGTGATCTACATTTGTAAGAAGACTGAAATAAGGTTAAAAATAGACCTGAAGACATCAGATGTATCAACAAATGAAAAATACAGACGATGTTAAATTATGATTAAAAGACAAGGAGGTTATACAGTGTGATTTAGGCTTACTGTTGACAGTCCAGGACACTTTCTCCCGCTGTTTTTCGGCAAGACCACGGAAAGGTGGTCCTAACTGTTTGACTTTTGTTTCATGCGTAAAATGTCCTGGTGCAGAGTGCAGTGAGAATTATTAATACCATATAACGTTATGCAAGCCATGTTGGGATTTGTTATTTCCTCATTCATTCACACGACTGGGTCTCTGCATTGACATTTTGGCCCTGATCAAATTCTGCCGTTATCCCAGTGAAGATTTAATCAGTTGTCTCACTGGAGAAGTGGTCGGTTGAAATAACGCGCGCCAGAAAATTAGGCAGTAAAGCGGATTGGGAGCTGCGCAGCTCAATGAGTCGTTTGGAAATGAAGTTGATTACACATTTCATAAGAATTCCTGCTTGAGGAAAACAGGACTGGTCATTGAAATGGGAAAGGGATTGCGACAAAGGTTTAATGGATGAGGGAAGACTTGGCGAGTCAAGTTTAATCACGGCCGGTTTACGGCCGACTGATGCAATGGCTATCGGCATGTGGACCACGACAACAAAACATTCCACCAGATCGCATCGCAGGGGGAAAATTTTCACCCAAATGAAAACGAAAAGAAAAAAAATCGTTCTTTGTTAAAAAATTTCAAAGTCAGAGCCGTCGTTCTTGTTTTGTAGCCATTTCCTTCAAATTCTTCATTTCCTGTCTGTGCGGACATCCCTCGTAAAATATCCCTCATAACTAACGCACCATGGCGCCCTGACAAGTGACTTGCGCTTGTGTGGCCTGATTAAATAGATGTTAATTGTATTGATTAATCATGGCCTTGCCTTCGGGCTACTTTATAAATCGCAAGTGGCCTCCTTTTTTGTGGCCGTATCCGTGAAGGCTTTTAGATGCATACGCTGTGTGTTTTCTAAGCTTGTCAAGACGTTCCCGAGCAGTGGCCATTAAAGACTCACCCTGAAGCATGGACAGGAATGCCAACAAATTCCTCGATCGCTTCTCATTCGAAACAGCAACTCACATGCCAAAAGTGGCGTTAGGTTAAGGAATTATCTGTTTCTGCACATGAAAACAAGTTACAAATGCATGTAAAGGCATTACTTGTATATTGTAGAAGTTACAAGACATAAGTCTGATTACCTACCTGTGAAGTAAGCCAGTGCAAAGAGAAGTTTGTTACAGGTATTTGTCATTGCTTTTGAGGTGCTATCTACACATGCAGTATTTACAGGACTGAGTGAGGAAAACTCTTTTGCCTCGCCCTGTAAGAAAGCGTAAATTGTATGGATCTGGCTTGTTGACATGTTACATCATAGAGTGATGTGTGTGTATATATATATATATATATATATATATATATATATAAGTGTAAATGTGTACATGTGAAGACTGGCATACAGATATAGAAAAGAAGCATACATGTAACTCTTAAATTATATATTTCTTTTATCGCTTGCTCACTTACATTGTATCTGTTTATTTTATTGGTTACATTTTCATTTCAAATCCCTGCTTATGGTTTTGATTTAGTCCAATTTGAGAGACATTCTGACTTAGCCCATATTAATCTCCTCAGTGACACCCCCCTGGGTTCTTATTTAACTAAATTACACCCAAGACTCAGACACCCATGGAGAGCCCTGTGTTAGGGTGTGAAAGCCATAAAGGGATCAAATTAGGACGACCAGCTGTTGTGCCTTTAGGGTTAACCATCACTTGTGGCCACGGAGACCCTGGAAGGCCTTTCAGTAAATTCAGCTTTCATTTTCTCTCTAACTTATTCAGAGATATCATGTTTCATACGCAGAATGTATGTGTAACATATAATTACCTTCATATAGATCAGTGTTATGCGTGAATAATGTATATCGTATGTGAATATGTATGTAGTCATGGTTTGTTAGATAGAAAGCAAATACATATTATTATAATTTTTTATAGTGGATGTACCTGAACATGTCGGTCAGGTTTGAATGCTTCGTTTGGGTATATTAGCATATGTAATCTAACTCATTAACATATCTTTCAACTGATTATTTGGTGAATTTAGAGCTAAATGATTGTAGCGAGTCACTATGAGGAACAAATGATCTGTTATTAGTGTGTAGTTTCAATGCAGTGTTTTATTGTTGAATGTGGGAATGAAAAAGGCTTCAAGCACTTAAAACATCACTTTTTGACTGTCAAGATGTAACCATTAATGTTTTTTTTTTCTGCTGACAAAAAAGTGAACTGGAATATGTTGAAGTTTGTAACATGTATGTGGTTTAGACACACGTACAGCAGACTATGCAACCTTGAGTCATTAACTATGTGACATACATATGCCATTTAGGCGTCATTTTGTATGCCAGTTAGCATCCGTTGACGTATTGGTTGGGGGGTTGTGCTGGAAACAGGCTGCCAGCCGATTATCCCTCATTTTGATAGCCCAGACGCTTTTTATTTCTGCGCGGTGATTTATGCGCACTTGTCAAATATTTGACGGCACCCTTTATTAACAAGGAAATCTGGTGCGATTCTACAAGGTATTGTGGTGACAAAAAGCTGCAGGGTTTGCGGGGGGGGGGGGTAAGGGCTGGATGTATGCTTGCTGCCATTCTGGGTGTGGAAAGAAGATTGGGGGGGGGGGGGGGGGGTTTTGTTTGGCCCCTGCAAGAGTTGTTCTTAGCCCCAGGGTGTGAGACCTGTACCTATAATCTGCTCTTTGTGTGGAGTGACAGGATCAGAGCATGATACCCCCCTGGGGGTAAAGTGTACAGCCCTCAATAGACACTGCCCTCACAATAACATTGGGCTTGGAGAGCTTGCCCCTCTCCCCCCTCCCTGAATCCCCACGCGACTGCAGCCTATGCAAGTCTCTCTTCCTCTCAGTTGAAGGCAAGGCTATTGTCTGCTTAACAGGCAGCACCGCGGATGGAAAGACGCGGTGTTGTCGTGGTTCAGATCTGATCAGCTGATTTGGATAAAGAGCTGCCGATCCGTCTGTCCGGCAGACCGGCCAGCCAGTATCAGTCCACATTGACAGATGGCCGAGTCAGGCGCTCGGTGGAGAAGGCCGGAGATAGCTCCCCCTGGTAAACTACACAGAGGCCTGGTGGCAGAAGCGAGATCTGCACTGTTCAGTCGGTTAAAAGACTTTTGTTTGAGAAGGTGGAAGTTGTCAGTGGCTTAGATTGTCATTAACAGACAGACTGATTGGATGGGACCACGCTGTATGTACCTGAGAAGTAGTTAGAAGTTAGTATTGTCCAATTTTGTGCTTTGTGTCTTCTGCCATGATGATGGAATGACGCAGTGGTTTGTTTGTCTCGTGGAAAACTGCTTGAAGCCAGGGATAATTGGCAGTTCATTGTGTTAAAAGACTTTGTTGGAGAAGCTCAAATGCCTCAAAGGTCCCTTCTTATCTGTAGCTGCTTGTATCATATCTCAGCAGGCCAGAAGACAGTATAAAAAGTTCAAATTGAAATGAACTGCTTCTTCGAAGGCTGAACATTTTGTCATTGAAAGGTTGCCGATGGAATTTGTTTAGTACAGATCTCAAATGGAACGGGATGGATTTTCATTTCACGGCGAAACAAGTTGAATTTGCTGATTAGGAAGGATTATGCTTCATACCAAGTTTCCAAAGTTGTTCAACTGAAACTTAGGCATTGTGATTCCAGTCAGTTATGGACAACTAGTGACGTCAGTATGAAACTGGAAAATATCTTCGGAGGATTTGGAGGATTTTTCAGTCCTCTGTTTTTCCTCATGTGGTATGTGTACAAGTAGGTGTGTTCAGTGAACTGATTTGAAGGATTAGCGATTCCTATAATGTTGCTACAACTGGTCCTCAGAGTTTTGAATTTGTTTGCCCTCTCACAGAATGGATTACCATATGTGTTGCTGACATATCATAGGAAGTCCTCTTCATATATTGGCTTCTCTGACCTTCAGTGATCGGCCTTGGGATGGTTCATGAAAATTCATGACGTGGTAGGATTTAAATTACACGTAAGCCTACATACAGGTAAATTGAAAGGGTGGTTTATGACACCATCTAATATGTTGGAGTGATTTAGTTTTGTGAAGGTATACGCAAATCTTGCTCATAAGAATTTAGACCTTTTTAACTTGAATTACAGTGTGTAAGGCCATCCTTAAAAATATGTTTGTTGGGTGTAACCGTCCCAAAAAGAACCCAGCTCGAGTTTTTATTGGTATTTTGGTAAAAATTTCCTTCTATAGATATCTCTCCATGTTAATTTCTTTAAAATCTCTGTCTTTTTCAGGCACCAGAATATTTTTGTACTTATATGGTCAGTTTACGCCCAGCAAACAGTTTATTAAGGATGGCCTAAAGCACATGTAAAATCAGTAGTCTGTAGTTTAAAAATAACATTTTCATCTTACACGTACATGCATTTCTTGCTTTCAGGAAATATATGGTTGTAGATGTTTACTGCTGCTATATGTAAATTACTCAGATGATTGAATTTTGCTGAACTTGATGTGGAAAATCTAAATGGATTTTGTGTCAGATGCCAGTTTCAAGGCTCTTTATAGGGTGTTCAGACGGGTCATTTTGACACTGATTGCCAGGAACCATTTACACCTGAGGCAACGATCAGATTTAGACAAATTGACCGTATTTATCACTGTCTTTGCCAAGTCTGAGTCGAGACAGAATCCTCCCCAAATTAACGTTGGCGCCATTTCCATTCCAAATTGACCAATGGTGTTTGACCAGTTAATACCGTGTGGCAGACGCTGAACGACTGCTTCCCATGTATCAAGGAATTAGGCCAGGCAGCGTGAGAGAGCCCTCATGGCTGCTCATCGCAACATTTGCCGATCTCGGATCACTTTTTGTTTGGGTGCCAGCGTTTGACGAAGCCCAGATCACCACTAACTCGATCTGAGAGATGTTTCACCTGTGCAAATTTTTTTTTTTTTTCTGTCTTTTTTATTCTTTTCCAGGCACTCTTAAGAAGCGGGTTTTTTTAGTGAAACTATCCCCGGCAGAAAAACTGTGCCGCTTTACTTTGGAGGCTTTGATTTCTTGAATCCAGCTCATTTTCACATGAAGTCCTTTGGGTGGAGATACATGTATGCATGGATCCAGAAGGCAGAGGAAAACTGCACAGAATTGTGCAGCAAACTCAGACGGCAACAGTATGTCTTGGATGTTTTTGCTTTTTCCCCTCAGTTTGAGAGAAGTTAGCTCCCTGTGGCTTGTCGAAGAAAATAATGGTGATAAACTCTTGTGGCCACTTTTTACCTCTCCTTGACGTCTTAAATGCCACAGGAAAATTGGTTACAAACATGTAAGAAACAGTCAACAGCGGTCTGTTAGTGTCTGGTTTTATCGCTGAGGTAATTACTCTATTTCCCCGAATAGAACAACTTATCTTCTCTTCATAGAGATAATTCCCAGCCTCAATGTATAAACTCTTGCAGTGAAGCAGTAATTGATGTATGTGACTTACAACAACAGCAGTAAAAGACTTCACCGGAAAAAAAGACGTAAATTGGCTAAAGCAGTTCCGAAAGAAGAATCAGCACTGTTTTGTTTTTTGTTTTTTGTTTGTCTTCCTTCCTTCCTTATGGCATTTTTGATTTACAACAACAGTGGATGTATAGCCGTGGTAAAATGAATATAATTTTACTGAAGATGCAAGTGAAGATTTCGCCGATGAAAAGAGAAACTTCTCCATTCTTTGACAAACTTAGTGCATGTACACGTATTGGGGTGGGTTTCTTTTTCTTATGCGCGATGTCACAAGAAAGGAAGCTTGTGAAGTTCCGATTTAATGAAGTTGACACCAGACTGACAAAACCTGTTGGTGTTGTGACAGGTGCTATAAAGAGGTGATGAAAACAACACCACCACCTCAAGTCGCACTGTTTGCCACAACCACGACGTATTTGTCCTGAGTTTTCAAGTCAACAGAACTTCGAATCCCATCTGCTTCAGGTTGCACTCTGCCTCTGCTTTTTTTCCCCAGGCCTGCGGATTTATACATGCAAGTACATATATCCGCAGATTTTGTGCTAAAAAGTTTCTGTTTGTGGCAGAAGTATGTGACATTATCACAAGCAACATGGACAAAAATGAATATACACACAGGGTACATCACACATTTGGTTTGAGATTATTATTTGCTCTTGCAATTCATCGGATTACGTAAGTCAATTACGAACCTCCATTTGCAGGGAATCAGCTTGTCTGCAGCCGGCCTCCCTGTGGGAACGTAAATAACACTCCCTGCTCAAAAACGGCATGTGATAAAATTCTGCCAGCGCTATGGAAATGTAGCTCTTCCTCAAACTGGAAAGTGGATAGTATACGGGGTGTCAGCTATTTGCTATCTCACACAGATAGCTGATGCGACATCCCTACATGAACATCGTCCCCGGCTCTCTCTGTTGATATTTAAAACGGCTGGCTGGTCCTTAGTTTGCAAGCGTCTGCACTTGTGTATATATGTAATCGCCAGCTTCTGGCAGTCATTTGATGAGCGGACATTAATGGTAGCTAGATCGAGATAGGCCTGATATACTCATGGACAGATACTGTATGTAAGATCTTCCCTGTGGCTATCACAGGGGCATGTTGATGCCTTAACCAGCTTAGATTCCGTACTTGAACAGGCGTGCCATGGCTTCTGTACGGGTTAATATCAAAGCCGTGTATCGCTCCCTTGATTAACAGGATCCACTTCAGTAGTTTTATAGGTCTTTCTGAGTAAAGACAGACTTGTAAATTTTTTCAGGGGTTCACTGATAAACTAATAACAGCTGAAAGTTAACGCATCACTTTTAGAAACGGCATCTGCACAGGGCTTCCTGCTGTACGTGAACAGCGATTCCATGTAGGATATTGGCAGAAGATTAGAGGCTCAAGGATTCACATGAGCCTGTGACTATTGCGATATAATGCCAGTCTGTATGGATGAGGATTTCATATAACTTGATCATTAAGGATTTATGACATCCAGTGACTGATGAGTTTTATTCTACCATTAGGATAAGGATTATTTGTACCTGTAGCTAATTTATGATCCATACTGCCCTCAGGATAAGGATAAATTCCATGTTGTGGCTAAGGATTCATGCAGTCTTGTGGCTGAGGAGTGATGCCGTCCTGTGACAAAGGAGCAGTGCCGTGCTGTGACAAAGGAGCAATGCTCTCCTGTGAGTAAGGAGTATGCTGTCCTGTGACAAAGGAGCAATGCTCTCCCATGAGTAAGGAGTGATGCCATCCTGTGACAAAGGAGCAGTGCTCTCCTGTGACAAAGGAGCAGTGCCGTGCTGTGACAAAGGAGCAGTGCCGTGCTGTGACAAAGGAGCAATGCTCTCCTGTGAGTAAGGAGTATGCTGTCCTGTGACAAAGGAGCAGTGCTCTCCTGTGAGTAAGGAGTGATACCATCCTGTGACAAAGGAGCAATGCTCTCCTGTGAGTAAGGAGTGATGCCATCCTGTGACAAAGGAGCAATGCTCTCCTGTGAGTAAGGAGTATGCCGTCCTGTGACTAAGGAGTATGCCGTCCTGTGACTAAGGAGCAATGCTCTCCTGTGAGTAAGGAGTATGCCATCCTGTGACAAAGGAGCAATGCTCTCCTGTGAGTAAGGAGTATGCCGTTGTGTGACTAAGGAGTATGCCGTCCTGTGACTAAGGAGCAGTGCCGTGCTGTGAGTAAGGAGTACTGTTGTCCTGTGACTAAGGAGTAATGCCATCCTGTGACTAAGGAGCAGTGCCGTCCTGGGGTTAAGGACTTATGTGATCCTGTGACAGAGAAGTTATGCCGTGACTAAGGATTTATGCCATTCTGGGACTAAGGATTTATGCCATTGGGTGACCTTTTTTTGCTGGACATCGGATTTGAAACATACCACATGTGCATTTGGATGACAAAAAACACTGCATTTTGCTTAAAACGTCAACAGTTACTGGCCATTGTGAATGTAAGGATCTCAGTCAGTGTACACGATGTCAGTAACATTCTTTATACTGACTCCGCTCTTGTCCTGATGGCACGGTTGGCCGAGGAGCAGCCCGTAATTCACGTCTGCTATACCAAGTGTCAATCAGATTAACCAGGAGCGCTTCAGGCTCATCTCCATCTATACTTATTGCTTTTATTTCGAGGCGCTGATGGATATAGTGTCATTGTAGTCAATACAACAGCACCTTAGAGGGCGTATAGGCTGCTTGAGCTCTGTGTGAGCGACCAACAGAGATACTGGCAGCCATATCTACCTGTGTACATGCATATACATGTACTGTAAATCTTCAACCTTTTCAGCCATGTAAGCAGTTTTTAAAGGGTAATCTATGCATACAGTTGTTGTAAAAGTAAAGGCAAAACTGATTTGTTTGTGTCTGCATAGGCATAAGCTTCATAAAACTATAAGAAGTATTTTTCTAGACCCTCCAGTTCTCCAAGAAAATACTGAAATATTGCTTTCAGTGGTGGTTGAAGAATCAGGGTATATACACACATTGTGTTGTATGTTTGGGAAAATTCCTCAGGATCTGCATACAGCCGATGATATTATGTTTCAGCCAGAGCTATTTGCACAAGTCGGATACATGTATAATGACCACTTCCCTTTGGTGAATAAAAGTCAGTCATGAAATCACAAGGTCTGCTGACAGGAAAGTAACAAAATGCAAATCGGCTTGGATTCCAGTCTACGGTTGACTTAATCCTGACAGAGTCGTGGAAAACTCAGTGGATCATCTCAGTTGTACCAGAGTGCACAAGACACGGTACATGTCCGTATGTATATGTTGGGAATATGAACTCAATGACTCAGACTCTTGTTTTATTGATCACATGAGGATTTGGTGTTTCCGGAAAATTCGTGATAGTTTACAGCGTTCCGGGAACAAGCTGCCAGTGGGATCTACACATAATACGTGGGTGTGGACCGTAAGCTGTCGGCAGGTTTGACAAGAAATTGTCTTGTATTAGTCATGGTCAGATATAAGTGTAATTGACACCAAAGCATTGGTTCCTGATGGTGAGGAAATAAACTTGTCTCTTGGTTGGTATTTTGCAGACAGAATGAACTTTCTGTTGACGTCTGTTTTTCAGACAGAATGAAGTTTTGTGTCAGCTGCTTTTGTTGACAGTGTTCTGTTGGTTGGAATTTTTCAAACAGAATGAACTGTTTTTTTGGTTGATATATGTACATTTCTATGTACATGTATTCTCTGCATCTCAGAATTTAGATCAGTTATCCTGCTGTCTTTTTGAGAAGTTGCATGATTCTGTTCGTAGCCACTACGTGAAGGATGGAAACTTGTATCACAGACATGAATGGTCCTGTTAGTGTGGATGATAAACCCAGTAACCCAATTCCTCAGCTGCTTCGCACATGAAATGAAGAACATCTCATGTTGTGATTTATGCCCCGTTTTAGTTTGATTTTGGGTTGATGGAAAGTTTATATTCTTATCAGTCTACAGTGAGTAATACACTGAGAAATACACTGAGAATATTCTTGAATTCTCATCCAGCAAACATGCGAATAGGTTGAAGAATTGCAGTACATGAAGTGAACTGTCTTAATTCACCCTTAGTCCTAAACAGATCTACAAGTAAGTGTTGATGCATGATTTTTGTATTATGCAAGTATGTATTGCGTGTTCTTACATTTAAGTTCACAACAACTCTGTCTGAATACATTTGCGTGTACGGATGGCTTGTAAAAGAAAGGAAATTCCCAGTGTTTCCAGATACTGTCAGGACATCCGAAGACTTGGGAATAAGGCCAATGAAGCCCATTGCCTCATTACAGCTTCTAGCTGTACCCTCTTCGCAGCCGATTGAATTGACTGTACAACAAACCTTGTTTGCCCCTAATTGGCCGCACGCACCCTTGCCCGTTTGAAGGTCGGTTAACCCTCTGTTCGTATTGAGCCCGAATGAGGCAGCTAGACGCTGATGGTCCCCGAGAAGTTGTCAAAGTCCACTGGCTTATTTAAGAGGAACAGGAGAACATTGCAAAGGTTCGGACATTCGGGATGTTTTCCCACCCGGGTCATTGACGTCAGTTTTAATGGATGACAATGTCTCCCCTGATCTACAGCAATCAGCGTTTTGCCCTGATCAGTTCGAAGCTTCTCCACAATCTCTCTCAAATCCCTCCCTGGGTGTTATAGCGACTGTTTCGTTCGTCAACATAGGGCTGCAGGATTGACTGCGCCAGGGTTCAAATTTGGTGCGGCAACTTAATAGCATCCCTCATGCGAATGGGACGCCCTGTTAAGGATCGGCCCGATCAGTGTATTCATACCCCTGAGAAGGGAGGTAATTTCCATGTTAGTTTAAGGCTCGAGCTGACAGTTATGTGTTTATGTACATGCTTGATATTGTCCTGGTGTTGACAGAGTTTTCTCTGTCAGCTTTGAATCATGGTACTCTGGCATCATTGGACGTTTTCACAATGCTATGTATGCACCTCTTTGGCCTGCAGTAATAATACAGCAGGGGCTGTGGACTCGGCTTCCCAAAATGAAGTAGGTGGCTTTTCGTGTTTAAGCCGTTACCAGCCTAATGACTTGCAGATTTTCTCAGCTGACTTGATATCATCAGCGTGAGCATCTATAAAATGCTCTCTGGGCAAGGGCTGGCAATTGCCACATAGAAATTGTTACTGCTCAGTGTTTGCCGCATCGTCCATGGACAAGAATGTGGGGATGTTTGATCATGTACCACTGTGGACAGGAACACTGCTCGTAAACTGATGTAGAGGGATATTTTGGATGAATATGTGCCGATAAAGTTTGCTTTATTGGAATTCTGCCTGGAGACTGGATCGTTGCTGCTAAAGGTGCCGTTTCTTGATGTGAAAAGAGAGTGTCATTCTTCTGTGAGGAAGATTGCTGTAAGTTGTAAGCATTGCTACGTTTTGGAAACATCCAATGAGAAATCAACCAGGATTTGTAACAGTTTCTATCAGCAGTGCTGGATGTATATTTGATGGTTGAACAACTTTAGTTAGCTTGAACAGCTTGAGTTTGCTTGAACGACTTAAGCCAGCTTGAACAATTTAAGTTAAAGAACTTTGGTCTTACTTGAATAACTTGAGTTTACTTGAACAACTTGAGCTTACTTAAGTTAACTTGAACAACGTGAGTTGGCTTGAATAACTTGAGTTAACACCTGAACAAGCTGAGTTATGCTTGAAAAGCCAGCTGGCTGAACCTGAGGACAAGACAGAATTACACCAGGAGTTTGCTGTGAACAAGAGTCTCATTTATCACATGTACATGGAGGTATTGTTCGGTGTTTACTGTACCATTGTCAAGGATATCACAGTAACAGGATTCGGTTGGATTGATGGAGGTACATGCCCTTGTCTTTGTCTGGAGCGGAATGGATAGCAGTCCTGGAGAAGCCGGCCCTTAAGGTCAGACAGACATATCCAGGATAATAAAACAGGGCAGTGCCAAGTGGACGCGAGTTTGGCACAGTGATAAAGGAGGAGTGTTTGGTAGACTTTGATCATCGGCTTGCCTGTCGTCTGTGATCCGAAAAACAACGCTGAAGCTTTACACTTGGAAAAAAAAAAAAGAAAAATTTGGAAGGAAAATATTCTTGAAAAGTACAGGAGAATTAGAATTGTAAATATCAGGTGAATGTCATGGTCTTTGAAGTTGTAAGAGTATGAAACTTTTACACGTGTGAGAAAACCAAAATCATTCCTTGGGAGTTTGCACACTCTGTGAGGTTTATGATCATCGTTTGTGGTTTTTTATGGCTGCTCAACCCATTTCAAGCACCATAAACCTTTGCGACATTATTACTGCTTGTATCTGACCAAGATTTAGGTGCAGTGAGCACCTTTGTTGTCGCTTTCAGGGCGTGCGTGTTTGTATAGCATTTCACGCAACATACTGGGTAGTTTTTATAGTGTAGTCAATGAGGTGTTCATGAAGTCGTTATGACTGCAGAATTAACTTCCATGTTGTGTGAACTGTTTCACTGTCACATGTGGTTAAGTCATAGCTCTATTTATAGATTTGTATAGAAGCTAGCATGGCTGGTCTTGTAGTAGCGATGCATGGGGGGCTTTGAAGCTGTACTTGTAAATGCAGTCAACCAGTTGTGGAAGGTTTTTTTGTTTACTGCATTATGAGTTGGTTCAAATCCACTGTGCCTCGATGTACAAGACAAATATTGCTTTTTTTGTAGATGCGCAAGAAGACAGGACAGAATTAACCCTTTTTGTGTGCGGAAAAATAAAGTGTATTATTCTGTGGAAATTGCTGTGATTACTGGAACGATCAAGCAAGGACAAATTTTGGAAGACTTCTGTTTTCGGTGAACTTCAGCTGAACTGCCTGTTTCAGTGTTGTGCCGTACTTCTGCAGTGATTTATGGAATTGTGTATTTCCTTAGCAAAACTTTGTTGGCACCTTGCCAAGTTTGAGCCAAGGTTTGTCAGTATAGACTCAAAAATACCTCCTGAAAAACTGTAACTTGTTCATGCAAAAAAAAATTACAGGATGTTCATATAACTGTTATTGATTCCCTGGATAGCGTTGCATCACTTTCTGAAGGTTTTGGGGAATATAAAATGGTTCGCAAATTAGCCTTGGCTTGACTGGACAGGGGACTTGAATATGATTGCTGGAGTGAAGTTCTGGAGTCGAGGGAATGTTAATTGCATCATCGATACATGATCGCCGTTGTCGCTGAGGGAAAAAATGCATCGGCCGTTGTGTTATAATGAGTGACGAGGACGTGTATACCATGCGGGAAAGCGGGAGCGTGCCCCTGGTTGCCATGGTGACCAACGGCTGCTCATCGCAGAGCTCAAGTCCGGATAGTCAGGTTGGTGCATCATGGGTAATATAATGTGATATCATGTCTGATGGATTAACCAGTGGTTTATTTTGGGGTTTTTTTTCTTCCTGTGGGTGTGTCATTTAATGCATGTGCGGTAGTGTCTCTGGTCAATGTTGTAAATATTACAAGGGGGACACAAAGTCTGATTGACAGGGAGTCATCAGTAGACTAAGTCATTGATGGATAACATGTGTAATAGATTTTTCCTTTGTAGCATCTCACTCAAAAGCCCGTGAGATCAAGACTAGTTCTGAAAAAAAGTCAAGGTTTCCTGAAAGGCATTTTTCTAGTTTTCTGCGCTTTTAAGTCATCTGTACATGTACAATTATGGTGTCATAAATTTGTTTCCAAAGTAATGGTTCCTACAACAGATTGTATTTGCGCTATATTATCCACACTCTGTTTGATGGGTAAAAGTTATATCATTTTTACTATTTTGATATTTTACACTTAATAAAATCACTTTCTGTAGACATGTCCAGGAAAAACCTAAAATGTTGTCCATGATGAAGTTTTTCATTTTGCATGATTCTGAGATTTCTGTTGATTTTAGAGCGGTGTTTTGAAATTTAATTGTTTGGAATGTAGAATGATATCCTGCTGGGAAAATGTAAGTTTCAGCACCAGAAATAACATTTAACTGCGTCAGTTTGCCTTTATAACTGAGGTTTGGCTGGGGGTGGGGATAAAATCTCATATCATTCACAGTACGTGCACATATACGTTATACTTGAGCCACAGTTACTTTGTACTTGAGCTGCAGTTACTTTGTACTTGAGCTGCAGTTACTTTGTACTTGAGCTACAGTTACTTTATACTTGAGCCACGGTTATTTTGTACCTGAGCCACCGTTATTTTGTACCTGAGCCACTGTTACTGTATTTCGGCTAAAGTTCAGCCTTTAGTGAGACTCACATTTGGCTTGATTCTGATTAATTCACCTAGTTTATTGGGCTTCTTAAGAGCTTTTTTGAAGCTTGCCTCATTATGTGTCAGAAAAAATTCAGTTTCGGCACCAGAAGTACGATTTTAAGGTCTCTGTGTTTCTGAAAATGCAATTTTATATACTAAACTTTAGGTGAATACAGTACTTTATCTAGCTCATATCATTGAACAGTCACCATAGCAACAGCGTGCCACAATTACTTTCCGTTAATCTTCCGGCGCAAATGTCCTTAAAATTTGACCACTGCCTTTGAAACGTCTAGCTGCTATTGTGGTCATACATGTATGTGCTAGCTATCAAATCATCTGCTTGACCACTTGGCAAGTTAAGACATTCTCATGGTTGACGAGTCCAGGGTTGGTCAGTTGTATGGTTATCACTCAACCGTTGGAATTGTCATCTGTCTAAAGGCTTCACAAGACAGTCTCATCGCTATACATCTGTATGACTAAAAAATTTCCGTGTCCGTCTTGGCAGGGGTGGGGGTGGGAGGAAATAAAGACATAAAGATGTTACTTTTGGTGATGAACATTTGAAAGATATCATCGTACCTTCCAGAGAAACCTAAAGTCATCTTTCAGATCAGTCGAAGTTTCTGCAGTTACACCGTCGTAATAGGTGAACCGTTACGTGTATTTAGACTGTAAAGGCTTCCCAAGACAGTCATTTGTGGTGATGAACTTAGACTTTCTCAATAAGACATTCTGCTTTTTCCAAGCAAACCTAAAACGCATTTCTCTCAGGAGATAAACAGAGCTCTCAGAGTGGAAGCCAAGTGAGCAAGTTTTTCCAGAATCGTTTACAGTAATCTGTTTTATGACTGGAGCTTGATAAACCTTATCTGCTTCAATCTGAGTGCACCTTCCACCTAAATTATAGACACTTGTGTATGCTGTGTTTTCCTTTATTTTTCATGGTTTCCATGACAACAGAATTATTTGACTTGGATATGCTTTGCCGTCTTTATTGCTATGTTATTGATTGATTGAAATAAGAATCTGCTATTATGAAAATTACACCTAAGAAATATCCTTCAGCAAAAACTCAATAAAATAGGCTCGGTATTTTGTTTGCTTTTTTTTTTTTTTTGGATTAGAGGGAAATCTTGATCCTTATTGGAATATGACCAACTGTTCAGTATCGCCTGTCTGACTTGACTGCCCGCTACAGCGCCCAATCAATGCTTGCATGTTTGATGGCAGAACAATTGCATGCGTTGTCTATTTATCACGGAGCACATCATCAGCTCGGTGTATGACTGGCCGGGTTAATGTGATGGTATATCAGTGTTAAGGGGACAGGATTTGTGGGAGAGGGGATTGGTATGGCATTGATGTAACTCTCATGGATGCCATACTTGTACTGTAATTGTGCTGTGATAAATACCTAGGTCTACGGCAGTGAGATATGTAACTACTGTGACTGGCATTTAAGTATTGTAACTGTATTCAGATGAATATCCAAGTCTTGTAGGAGATATGTACATGTAACGATCATGACTGGCATATGCACGTACATTTACTTGTACTGTAATTGTACTGTGATTATTATCCAGGTCTAGTAATGAGATATAGGACTGTCGTTCCTGCATGGCATTTAAGGGTACTAGAACCCCTCATGAGCAAAATTTCACATTTTGCCTTGTGTAGCCTAAAATATTGATCAAATATGGCTATATGTATATATATTCTGAAAGCTAAACGACTGCTAATTTCAAAAAAGCTTTTAAAATTATTAAACCTAAGTTTAATATTCAGAGCTGTTTTTCAAAGTGCTATTTTCTTCGCTAATTTTCTATCTTGTTCAAATCTGTCTTGCCCAAGTGGATAATTTACTGTTTAAACTAGATAATGGTCCCACAGATTTTTAATATTCATCTTAAATTGTTCTAAGTGATCATTTAAAGGTAGAAATTTTTTGAAACTTTGATGTTCTTTGACCAGTATCTTAAAAACTAGAAAAGGTATCAAGAATTTATGGGACTGTTTTTTAGCTGAAGTATTTAGCTACATGTGTGCCCAGTTTTATAGCATTTTTATGAAAAATAAGCAAGAAATTATTTCACCATACCACCATCTCTAAAATTAAAAGGGAGAAAGAGATCAAATTGTCTGGAGGAGCATTATGTGAGACGAAATGCGGCATTAATCCATTTGCCGGTTGATTTTAATCAAGAATTGCTCTGCCTCCAGTTAAATGTGAACCTATTTAACAACCCATTTATGTTAAGTTTTAAGGCTAATCATGCCTCATGAAACCTGCTAGAATGTGCTGGTAAACCTCTCTCCCCGATGGCATGCAAGTGGCATGATTATGCTTGTTGTTTTAGTTAATGGGTTTCCTGTGGTGGTTTGCACAAGCTCCCATGCACAGTTTATAGAGGAGACAATACACATTTATCAGAGGCATGTCTATTCACAGCACTGGTAACCCCCTTCAGTGAACTAATCCCCCTAATCGTGGGGAACTAAGAAAGCACAACTGCCTTAGTTCACAACATATTTTACTTTTTGTCAAATTTAAGGTATTTACAATTCGAACTTGGTTTTTATCTTTAAGTTGGAGGAAAGACGAGAGAATGGAGAATGAGAATGTGAAATGAGGAAAAAATTGACTAAATTTCACCACTGAGGAGTTTTACCAAGTATTCTTAAGTACTGTAATTGTACCATAATAATCAAAGAATGGGATATAGACATGTGCCTGCTGTACGTAGTGTTGAACATGGTGTCTACACACTGTACAGTAAAACACTACTTAAGCAGAAACACCAATGTAATTACTGTAAGTGATTTTTAGTGTAAAAATTTCGCCCCATAAAGTGCATTTTTAGAGTCAAATAAATTTCATGGAGGTGAAACGTATTTTTCCAAACAAACCTCAGAAGACCTTTCTGTAATCAATAGAACTCAGTGAATCAGGGAAAATAAGCAACTTTGCGATGGACGAAATTGTAGGTCATTCAGGAAATGGTATCAATTTACGCGCTGAGGATCAGACCAAGTGTCCAGCTAGCTCGCTGACCAGTCCACCCATCTCTTGCCTGATAGAAACTTCAGCCCCCTCTTAAGGCTGAAGATACAAATCCATTTTCCTAGTCCATGATGGAGTGTTATTTTTGACAATGAGGCTTGGTGGTTGCCATGGTAATGGATGGCATTCAAACTCTTACGATCCCTGCTGGATGTCTGGCAGCAGCAAAACAGGAAGTGAGCAATTTACACAACTTCGTGCTCCACTCGCCCGAACGAGTAACGGAAACACGAACGGAAAGTCAAACAGTCGACGTTTCCAAATGCAATTTCCATTTGAGACGTTCGCGACCCGGCAACTGCCAAATTTCACTTTGGACTCCATTTCCAGGTTTTATTACAGTAGATTCTTTGCTAGCGTGTAAATTCCCACCCTTCATTAAGGGTGATTCACGATTGAGAAGATTTGAATTTCCGGGCCCCTCATTGAACAAAAAAAGTCTTAACAGGAAATCAGAAAAAGTCCATGTTTAAATATTTACTGGTCAACAAACTTTGGTGACAGTGTATCACCCAAACTTTGGCCACTTGTGTCACCTGATAACAGATAAACTTTGATTACGTATACGTAAAGTGTAGTAAACATAGATCTGAAGACTGAAGGTTGACATAATAATAATGTCCCAGAAGAGATCCATTATCTTTTAGAAAACAGTGGAATAATAATAATAGTAAGTGGTAATAATGACCAAAATAATAATAATGATCAAAGTAACAATGACCAAAATAATAACAATTATCAAATTAACAATGACCAAAATAATAATGATCAGCTTTTATAAATTTGAGGGTGTTAGATCTTGGTAAGCAGGTTGTTCATTGTCAGTGAGGCCATCTTGGTTTAATATTTGTGGAAAATATTCTTATATGAAATACTGTCTTTTACCTGAAGATCGGTATGTAAAAATGCATTTTTAGCATAGCACACAAAGGCCTTTAAAATATACTCTTGATGACAACATGTGAATTCATATGATTTGAAATTGACCAGACTTCACCCAAAAAACCCCTTGTAATTGCCCTATAAGTGGGATGAATCAATCAGAATCATGCAGGCAAAATGTGGCATGTGGAAAATGCTAAACTGTAGGTGAAATTCAGGAATTATATGATATGATGATGTGTATATTAAAGGAATACAAATGTAATATTGTCCATGGAGCCTCCTTGGATAAGGTATTAGCACTCCAGCACAGTGTAATGACCCAGGACCTCTCACCAATGCACTCTCTGTGAGTTCAAGTCCAACTCATGCTGGCTTCCTCTCCAGCCGTACGTGGAAAGGTTCGTCAGCAACCTGCAGATGGTTGTGGATTTTTCCTGAACCCTGCCTGGTTTGCAGGCAAGTGAAACATTCTTGAGTATGGCATTAGACACCAGTCAAAGAAATAAATATCCTGGGAGTAAGCAGTTTCAGGTTAAGCGTGGGTTGTAATTTTGTCATTGGACTGTCGGGATTACGCAATTATACATGTTGATTATTAATACGATAAATTTAAAGTGTTGTTATTGGACTATTGTATTACTCATAAGGGTACATGACCTGGTTTCCTGTGGGGACCAACAAAATGTAAGGCATGCACTTTTACGGTATACATACAAGTACAAATTTATACGTGGAGATGTAGATTATATTGCACAGTAAAGGCTGAATAAATATTGTTCTCGTGAGAGGTGGAAATGATAATGAGGAGTGTCTCGTGGGTTGTCAATAACACATCTCACGAGAACAATATTTATGGTATCCAACCTTCAGTGTGCAATATTCTATTTATTATTTATACCCCAGACAGTATCATGATTTTGTGTACTGAGTTTTCAGCAATTTCACAGACATATCTGTGGCGTGAAATCGTGTACATGACATGAGAATGTAGCAGTTGACTAAACTTGCATCATGAGGTCATTCCGCTGAGATCAGATCGGAACTTTATAAAATAAAATGTTCCTTTTTTTGACACTGCAGTGAAAATAACACTTTTATCATGAAGGAAATACTGGGATTTCACTGGCGTGTAAATATTAAATACAGTAATTTGGAATGATTTAAGAATACTGTATTTCTCCAGAAGTTTACTGTTTTTGCCAGAGGCACATTTTACTTGATTATTGATTATGACCTATTCGTCCACATAAGAGTTTTAGGGCCACTTTAGAGTGTTTTGTGACATTGGATTAATTTCCTAGCAGAAAAAGTTGCATGAAAAGTGTCATTGTAAGGCCTTTACTTCTGAAGGTGCATTGTTGATGTAGTGGTACTACTTGTAAACTTGCATTGAAAAACAATTGTTGGAGCATAAATCCTGTAGTATTACCCTAATTCTTCAAATTATTGGGACGTTTGGTAATTTTAGGAGCAATACACAGTTTGTCTTTCCCCTCATCATTAGTCCGTCAAATGAACGACATAATCTGTACTTTTCCGAAAACACTGGGAGAGATATCGTCCTAAAAATGAAAGGATTAGAGGGTAATTACCTGATGGCCAATCCCGAGCTGTATTTGACAACGGCGCTCTGTTTTTAACGGCCTGAAATTCTTGATTGAAAATAGATTACTTGCCTATTTACATCTGAATCACAAATATATGATCGATGTTTATTCTGAATTTTTATTAATGACTGATTATCTTGCTAAATGAAGATTGAAACACATTGAAAATTCACCCTTCAAAAGTGTGTCAACAGCAACATCCCAAAACAGGAGAACAGGAATTTGCAGTCATCATCAGGGAATATATTGAATAGATGTCATTTATTAAAGCGGAAAGAGGATATGATTTTGGAATTGTAATCATGCCCCTTGTTCTGCAGTGAGCTAAAACTTGGGATATGTGTTCCTGCTCGAGGCTGTAAAGTTTCGTTCAGTAGTTGCCTTGGAGAGTTAAATGTGGAGGCTGGAAATCGCTTCAGGCAAAGATTGTTAACATTTGAAGAAGTTAGTGCTAAACTAAGAATAAAACTCGATCAAGAATAAAAAATATAGTACATAAAAAATTGTGGGAAGATGATCTTATTGCATTTGTGAATTGAAATTGGTTAAAAACTGTGCGAGAGAAATCTAATAAGAGATGCGAAATTGGCAGGCGAGATTCGATTGTAGCCGAGTGAGCGGCGTGCGAAAAAATACTTATGTAGATGCCTTTCGGCTATTATAGTCACAGAAATTGAATTGACTGTGTCCCTGGTGCAAGGAAATGGAATTTATCCGAGACTGATGCGGGCAGAATACTTAGCAGCGGTGCAGAATTGCATCAGACTTGTTTATGAAACAGGCGTTTTGCTTGCGGACACGCGCAGAGTCAAACAGTTCTCTCTTGGCAATGTCCGACCTGGAATTGTCGAAACTGCGACGGAATTTGTTCGCAGAAATTAAATTACCCTCCAGATGGCAGTGCTCTCATTACCGAGACCTCTGGCACCGACCAAAGTCGAGTCGTTGGACAAAACAAATCAATAGGGCTGAATTCAGTTGTCGGCCAGCGGCGAAAATGAGATGGAAACACAATGCTTGCAATAATACCATTGATCGGTTTGATTAGCGATGTTTGTGTTATTATTAGTCATCTCTGATGTCAGTAGCGAGATGAAGTTACAGTAGTTTTGGAGGAGTGGCAGCGCAGGGTGCATTATGGGAGAGTTACGAGTGAAACAGTGAACTCAAGTACAGGTATTCACTCACGCGTTACGTGTATGTGTTAACTTAGCTGTCAGAAGCAATGTTACACAGATATTACCTTTAGCACAAAATTTTGCCATTTCATTCGATCGTTTATGGATTGCCTCTTTCGACAATGGCAGAAAGGATACTAAAAGAAATACTTAATAAAGAGAATTAATAATCCTTTCAGTTGCTACTCTTTTATTAAAACAAAGAGGCAGTCATAGCAAAGTTGGATGAAACAATTTTACACCCCCCCCCCAAAAAAAGAAGATAAAGCCTGCATGAGGTACACGAATTGGGTTTAATCCTGGCCTTACGTGAGGCATTTGTGCATTCTTACGCTCTTACAGTTCTGATTGGGCATTGGTTACAACAACGGAAGAATGATTTGATTGTTAACAGCACAGTTTGACATATAGTAAAAGCCATGTGTCGTCCACCAATATGGTGTAGAATATGCCAGAACAGGTTCTGTAGAATTACGTTGGCCATTTCTTTTAATAAATAATCTTTTGAGTGATTGTTTAAAAGAGTCGGACATTTTTTAGCCATTTCTTTTACTTAGTAAGGTTTTCAGTTATTCTTTGAAAGAGTGCAACAGTTTTTAGGCATTTCTTTAATTAATCGTTTCATTTGTTATTTAAAAGAGTGGGACAGTTTTTAGCCGTTTGTTAATTTAATTACCCCAATACTTCAACCTTTTCAGCCGCTGTTGGAAGCAATATTTCATTGTCTTCTTGGACAACTGTAGGGTCAAGAGAAATAATTCTCACAGTCTTACGAAACTTATGCCTGTGGTGACAAAAACAAATCGTTTTTGGCTTCATTTCTACGATAACCGCATTCATAAACTACCCACTGAAAACTGCTTTAGTGATTGAAAAGGTTGAAGATTGGCAGTAATAGTCTTTTCTACTATTATTTAAAAGTCTGGGACAGTTTTAACTTCCACACCTGGTATGCACATAGTTGGCTTACGGGCACATGTACTGACTGTTTGCATATACACATACACACACATACACATTTATGTCTTTATCACACACTTTGCATGTGCTAATTTTCCGATTTTGTATATTAATTGATGTGAATATTCATGAGCTTGACCTTCATTTCCAGAGTTCAAGATCCTGTCAGTTGATATGGATCCCTGCATATTTTGGGATAAATAGTTTCATTACTTGTGGTTGCATGGTGATGTTGCCAAGGTCGAGGTCATTAAGAAAAAAGAGAGATCCCTTTAATTAATTACGTTTTTTGACTTACGCATGTACTGTGTGTTTGCTGACAAAAGAAAAATTATTTAAAACTGTAGGGAAGATTCAGTTTTTATCGTTCTGTTGTATTTTGTTAATATTTGATTTTGCTGTGCTGAATTACATTTGGCTGGATCATATGACAGCTGTCAACAGAGAAGTGGTATAGTAGTTTTACCCTTGAAACTGGAAAAGTAGTGATCATGCAGTTTGGAACGGACAGTTAGTATTAAGATTTACACATATGTAGGCCCCCCATACAGGTAGTGATATACATGTAATGAGACATGAATGATGTCAGCTATTTTAACGGAAAAGAAAGACATCACAAAAATAAAGGTACATGTATGGTGAGAAATCATTTAAAGTTGTATCTGATAATTCCTTCACTGATTGTTTTTCACCTCATTAAAAGTAGTAGTATTTTGATAACAAAGTGGGTTTTATGTACCATATTGATTGTGTGTGTCAGCAGTGCACACTTTGATGCTCAGCTCTGAAAAAAGTTTTTGTGAGCTGTACTCCTGTAATGTGCGCCTGTGTATAGAAAAGCTAGTAGGACAATGGAGTTCTTCTTTAGGGCCAGAGAAAAGTTCATGGGACGTCACTGTTGACACGCATTACCCCAACGCCCACCCTACAAAATTTTCAGAAACAGTTTTGTATGGTCCTTTTCCTTACCATGACTTCTTTTTTGTTGGATCTGCCCCTCTAACAGGAGTGTAATTGTACTCTTTCTTAACGGCTGAAAAATTGAAAACGTGACCTCAAATTTCTGGTGACTTTGTAATTATATTCAAATATTCCTAAATTTTAACAGGCATGGGATAACTTTTCCTGAAGTTGGTTGATTTCAGACTTTTCTGTACAATTTGAAAAACAGAAATTAGAAAATTTCATCAGAACAGCTGATTGGTATTCATAAATGTAATGTGATGGTATGATAAGGGCTTGTAAAAAAAGCTGTTTGTTGGGCTTGTGAAAAAAATTAGGGTTTTTCCTTAGGAAATGTTTTTTTTAATCTGGCTCTTGAAAAAGATAGGGATTTTAGAGAGATCAACATGGTGATAAAAGTCAAAAAAATACTGTTATCAAAATACCAATAAAAACTTTTATGTAGGGCCCTTTTTGGAGGGTAGGTTGGGTGATGCCCAGCGAACATGTTTTAGGGTGGCCCAACTGAAGGTGTTTGAGAAACCAGACTGTTTTCTGACCATCATTTCCCATGTCTCTCTCACATGTACATGGAGATGACTGTTAGTCCTGTTTTACCCACTCCAAAACTGTTTAAAGGGCAACATAAACCAAATCACCCAAAGAATTCCACACCATGAATATTTAAATTTCCAAAGGTTTTTTAAAGGTTTCAGTGTCAAACCTGCAAGCACATGTACGTGCCTGTTTTAATTTATATGTAAGTAATTCAATATCTACATGAAATCGTTGATCTTGTTCTTCATAAGTTTCCTTAGGCTTTCCTGTTGTGTTACTGTGAACACTCCGCATCAGGAAACCATTAATTCTGCATGTCCCCGTCTGTTTTGTCACGATACGGGTGGTTGCCATGGAAATGAGAATTAGGATACTTGCGTTATCTGCTATTCGTGCCAAATAATAACAGTCATAATAATGTATGGTTTTCATATAGGGATCACTGGCTGTGTTTTACATGCGGCTGTGTTTATGCATATACATGAGCCAGTAAAACTCCCATGATAGATCCATAAGGATTTTAATTTGCTGGCCGCAGTGTGTAGTGGGTTGTGTTAAGGGCCAGTTGTTTGTAGTACACAGAAGGTCGTGCTCTATAGACATGGTGGAGCTTAAGTGTTTTTCAAGATGTTAGTTTTTAGGGGGAGTACGTGAACAGTGTACATGGATTAATTAGGGAACCATTTGTTAAAAGTTACATGTGTGAAGTTGGGAGTTTATATTTGATTACATATGGTATGCATGTAATACATGTAGATGTAAATTATATAAACTTTTGTTATTGTAAGAATTTGATGTTCTGATTGGGCAATACTGTGGATAACTCAATATGTACAGTTTTTTGGTAATTATTTAGTTAGAAGGGTTAAGGTTCTCTATAGTGTGGAATCTAAACTTCCTGATCCTAAGTAATTGGAAATGGCGTATTATTGCATTATTGGTAAATCTGGCCGATGTGGCCACGAGGCCAAGCTTGGAGACCCAGATTGGTGTAAGGCTAGTGTTGTAAGGACTACAGTACAGTCCAAGTTTACACCGCGCACTGTGTTCTACCTGTCAAATCTGTGTGACAAGGGTGAAACCAACGTCACCAAATATGTAAGTATATATATATATTCTAAGAGAGTTTCAGACTTTGTATGCAGGTGATAGATAAAAGCACCATTAGTTGTGAGTTCAGTTGACAGACTAGCAGATTTAACTTGTCTGAGAGGGTGTGTGCTATTGGCCTAGTTGTGAGTTCAAAACCCAGACAAGTCAGTATAACTGAATGGTCTCACAGAGAAACTATTTTCAGTGTATATCTGTAGCAGATAGAAACGTGATAGGCTTGTGAGTTAAATCCCAGACTAGTCAGTATAACTTGTCTGTCTTCGAGGGCATTTACAGTGTATAATTGTGGCAGATAAAGACATGATAGGCTGTGAGTATAAGACCCAGACTAATTGTCAGCTTTGACTGCTCTGTCTGAATTATGGTCTCCTCATGCGGTGGAATCAAAATTATCTGACACTGAAAGCTTCATGGATTATTTGAGGAGTAATTTGCCAAGTACAGGTCTTTTATGACAGTTTAATACATGTATGAAAGCAGGTTGTTTTTATTTATTTTTTGTTTCCTGTCATATTTATTTTTAGTGTGTATCTTGGTTTTCATGGAAGGATTCATTCCGAGCCTTTATTTCATGTGAACGTTCATGCATGTCTTCATATCACAGGAAACCCCATGTACACGGAATGCATATATATATGTGCAAAGACCTAGCCCCACTAGTTGTCAGCTCGGAGATCCATAGCAAATCCGAGCTTAGATAATGGTTAGATACACATATTGCTGGAGATGTTTTGTAACATGTGTTGTGTCTGTGTTCTGTTTCGTGCCTATTCTTGGATGTGTCTGCTGGTGCATTCGTGTTTACATGTATACTTTTATCCTTATGGTTTTGAAATATGTTGCTTGATTTAAGTTGAACAGTTTTCATCAGGTTGTTTAATTCATCAGTTTTTACATTCGTGTACATGGATACATATGTAGTACTACTAGCGTAAGTAGCACTGGAGAAGAGTTTAGTTTGTCAAATCCAGGATGAGATAATGTGCCTCAGAGGTGGAAGGCAGTGGTCACCATTGCTCTTAATGTGCCTCAGAGGTGGAAGGCAGTGGTCACCATTGCTCCTGATGTGCCTCAGAGGTGGAAGGCAATGATTGCCATTGCTCCTGATGTGCCTCAGAGGTGGAAGGCAGTGGTCACCATTGCTCCTGATGTGCATCAAAGATAGAAGGCTATGGTTGCCATTGCTCCTAATGTGCCTCAGAGGTGGAAGGCAATGGTTGCCATTGCTCCTGATGTGCCTCAGAGGTGGAAGGCAGTGGTCACCATTGCTCCTGATGTGCATCAAAAATGGAAGGCGATGGTTGCCATTGCTCCTAATGTGCCTCAGAGGTGGCAGGCAATGATTGCCATTGCTCCTAATGTGCCTCAGAGGTGGCAGGCAATGGTTGCCATTGCTCCTAATGTGCCTCAGAGGTAGAAGGCAATGGTTGCCATTGCTCCTGATGTGCCTCAGAGGTTGAAGGCAATGCTTAATGTGTACCTTAGGTGGAAGGCAATGGCCAGCTTTGCTTTTAATATGCATCAAAGGTGGAAGGCAACCAGATACACCTAATAGGTATATTATAGAAAGAAGTTTATGTTTCCCATTTGTGCTTATCTGGTTGTTTTCTTTTAAACAGCTCCATCTGGCTGCTCTGACATCGTTGAAAGGGGAGATAATTGACCTGACCAACCGATTGCAACATGTGACTAGTGAGAGAGATTTGTTAGAAAAACAGTTAAACAAAGCTCAGGTAGGTATTATTTAGTTAAAGGGAATTACTACACAAAAAAGAAGTTATGATGAGTGAAAAGACAGGTGTTTAGATTGTATTAGTTCATGTTTCGAGCTAATAACTGCCTCAAAATTATGCATCCAATTTTGATAGAATTTATGCAGATTTATCTTTGTGACATCTCACAAAAGTTGGACAAACCTCCTTGTTCTGTGCATAACTTTTGCCTGATTATCCGTGAATTTCCATGTATTTTCCTCCTCCTCCTCCTATGTTTTATGTCTTAAATACAAATCTCCAGCAGGATATGGAATTCAGTGTACTTCCCTGATCAGATTGGGTGGACTGAATCCAATGAACTTACATGTAAAACTTCACACTGGAACTGTATAACTTGTATGCCATGTTCGAGGGCAATTAACATATGCTGGTGTAGCAGCATTCCACCCCCATGGCTGCTGAAAAGAGCTACATGTATACATGACATGTATATACAAGCCTTTTGTAGTACATGCCTTTACTAAGCTTATGTACTTGCACGGGAGGGGGGGGGGGGGGGGCCTCCGTTGGCTTAGTTGTTTAATGTGCTACCACAGCATAATGACCCAGAAGCCTCCCAACAATGCGGTCGGTGTGAGTTCAAGTCCAGCTCATGCTGGCTTAATTCCTCTCCAGCAGTATGTGGGAAGGTCTGCCAGCAACCTGCCGATGGTTGTGGGTGTCCCTCGGGCTTGCTCGGTTTCTTCCCACGATAATGTTGCCCGCCCTTGTGTAAGTGATATATTCTTGAGTACTGCGTAAAGACCAATCAAATACATAAACAAATAAGCAATTGCACTGAAAGTGGCAAAGGTGATCAGCATGCACTAAGGGCAGCAAAATAATAAAAATTTTATTGACAAAGGGTAATACACACTCAGTCAACATAATAGCCGATTTTCTCTAAATCCCTGCCATTTCTACATTCGCACAAACTTTCATCCCCTGTATTGCTAAGAAATGCCTTAAAAACAAGGAAGAAAAAAAAATAATGTGAAGCATAAAGTATTGCTCATATAGATTTATACATTGCTGAATGTTTCAAGATGTGAAGAGGTTTCCATGGAGATATATATAAGTAAAGTTTTATGTACATCGTCTGCTTCCTGTTTTCTGTGTCAGGTATTGTTTAGCGTGTCGCTTAAAATTTATAATAGATGGTGCACTTTCTATTGTGCAAGGTAGCGTGTTCCATATTGTGGGACAAGAAAAAGAAAGACTATTTCATGTGCGTAGATGTCGTTCTGGTAGGTCTTTTGCTTTAAATAGATTTTTCATGTATTCTGGGTAAAAGTCTTTTAAGGACTAGTAGACAGTAACAGCTTTGTGTAGCTTTACTGATTCTTGTATTGGAAGCCAGTCCAGAATTTGGAATATTTCTGTCACAGGGATACATGCTCATGTATGTCTGGAATCTTCTAAGATGAGGCAGGTTGTATGTTGTACTTCAAAAATTCGTTCTAGAAGACACATTAAACAGTCTCCCCAAGTTGAAAGACAGTAGTTAATGTGAGGGAATACATAGGCATTGTAGAAAAGCAGTCAGGTGTGATGTGACATCAGATGTCTATGTTTTCTTAAAACTGATAAAAGTCTTGATATTTTTTGCACAGGTGATCCACTTGTTTCTGCCATTTTAGTGTAAATTCCTAATAATTTATGTTCCTTGGCATTTTTCATGGGGATATTTTGGGTTTTGATATTGTTCTCAATTTCTGGGTTCTCTCAGTAAAAGAGAGGCAGTTTTACATTGGTTAATTGCCTTTTTGTTTAGGGAGCACCAACAACTGATGAATTTGAGGGACTTGTTAAGGGATGATTCAATGTCAGGAAGATGTCTTCCAAAATTGTAAATTGTGGTACCATCAGCAAACATTTCTAAGTTACAAAGCTCATGCTGGCTTCCTCTCTGTCTTTATGTGGGAAGGTCTGCCAGCAACCTGTGGATGGTTGTGGGTTTCTTCCAGGCTCTGCTCGGTTTCCTCCCACAATAATGCTGGCCGTTGTCGTATAAGTGAAATATTCTTGAGTACAGCGTAAAACACCAATGAAATAAATAAATAAATTTATATAGAGGATAAACAGCAGTGGTCTTAGGGTGGAGCCCTGAGGGACCACTGTTGATATTCAAATGTTCAGACACATTGTTATTCAGTGAGACAGTTTGAGTACGCCATTCTAGCAGGTAGACAAGTTCAGATCATTAGATTACACACCATAAATTTGCAGTTTTGTGATTGATTTTGATCAATAAGATCAAATGACCCAAGTGCCTCATGTCATTGCAATCACTGTGAGTTCAAGCCCATGTCACGCTGGTTTCCTCTCCAGGCGTACATAGAATGGTCTGCCAGCAACCTGTGGGTGGTCGTAGGTTTCCCCCGGATTCTGCCTGGTTTCCTCCCACTAATGCCAACTACTGTCATATAAGTGATGTATACTTATGTACAGGGTAACACATCTAGCAGATAAACAAATATATAAATAAATAAATTGCACCTAAAAAGATAATTAATTGAAGACTTTTTTCTTTTGCTATTTGAAACATTGCCAATTATCAAAATTGTTTAGTGTCCACGTGGTTTTGGCTTCAGACGGACAAACTTCGCCTGCAGCGAGAATGTGAGGACCGCGTTGAGCAGACTGTAGCGAGGTACGAGGAGCGGATCACGGAGCTACACAGCGTCATCGCTGAGCTCAGGAAGAAGATTGAGCGGCACCATATCAATGTGATACGGTAAGTCAGTAGGCGTTGCAGAGGTTAGAGCGCTAGAGCAGTGCAGTGACCTAGGTGCCTCTCACCAATGACCCTACAGTCCTCCAAGAAAGTAGTGAAGTATTGCTTTCAATGGAGGTTGAAAACGTTGGAGAATTAGGGTATGTGGAGAAACGAACAACAGCAGATGACATGCTGAGGTTAACTATCCCTGTTAATAACAGAAAATTATAGGCTGGTATGGTATTTTTGGACAACAGCATTCCTATGTGAACCCGAAGAAAGCTGGATTTTTAGTTTTTATGTAGCATTGGAACCCTTGTATTAACGTCCATGTTTGTGAGAGGATATTTTTCTGTCTGTGTCTTGGAGCGAGAAAAATTGGCCTGTAGGCGAGAGTAAAGCAATCAAATGGCTGACTGCCCACGACTGCAAGTCATGTGGTTGGCATAACAGACAGTCTTTAATATTGGTGTAGGCGTTAGAGGGCAATAGAGGACGATTTTCCTTCAAAGGTGACCAGGATGGAGATCATCGCATTGGATTGGATCAAAATAATTGGCAATCATTGTCTGGGAAATAATATCTACAGGAATTTGAAGTATCCGAATATGAAGGTTATGGGAAATGAGATAGAATTTCTCATTTTACCTCATTCTAAGAGTTATGATGATCTTAAAAAGGTCATTTGATGTTTGTTTGTAAGTTAGGATGATGCTTAGGATCCCGGGAACCCAATTTGCGGCAGTACACATACCCCTTGTCTAGCCTCACCCAGCATGAACTGGTGAAACTCTAGAGATGCCAACTTGGCTTACATGGCAAATTTCCTGACAAGAGTTTGCCATATATGTTCTGCTATATACCATGCCACAATGCGTAGCGTGGTGTTTTGAGCCAGTGAACCAGTTTGAAATTTGACCAGACAGACTTGCAGTTAGACAGTCAGGTTTGGCTCTGTGTTTTTGGTAAAATAACGAACAGCGTTCCTTTTCATGGCAGATTTTGATTAGTGTGGACTATTGTGATCAGAATGTAGAACAGATGAAATTTCGCGTCTATTGAGCTGACCTGGTGCCGATGTTGACATGCCCTATTTGACTCTTAGGGACAGTGGGGCCCCTCTGGGCACACAAAGGGCAGTACAAAGACAGGTGTCAGGCATAGCTACCCCGCGGGGCCTTGTGGTTTTAACAATAGCCTTGTAGGGAGGGTGGGGAGTGCAATAGGATTCTGTGGGAGTGTGTCGGGGTGAGAGCGGGGGATAATGCCACTGGCCTAACCGGTGATTGAATTAGGTGGGTGCTTATCAGGTTTAATCCCAGACAAAGCCTGTCAAGGTGCACAGGTTGAAAGGATTAGTGTCCAGATTTAGAATTTTTTCATGATAAGCTACCCTTGTATATATTGTTGTGTTGAGACAAAAAAAGTTTTAAAAAATGTACATTAATATAAATAATATAGCACATAAATCACTAGATAATGGGCTGGTTTTATGTATTTATTTCTGCCAACATTCGGTAGTCGAATTACATCATGCAAGTCCAGTTGTGGAGATTATGATCATTTCTGTGATCTGTAATATGTCTTGATTTTTGAGGGGATAATGAGGATAATAGGAAGAAAAAACTTTTTTTTTGTTGTTTTTTTTGGTTTTTACCATTTCCGTGTTCTGTTTCAAATACCTGTACATGTAGTTGTTATTGAGGCTTTTTAAAATTATTAAATGATAATGATAAGGATGTGATGCTTGAGATGAATATTTTACAGCAGAGTTTCAAATTATGGTAAATTTCAAAGCAACTTGTTAAAATCATCAGTTACAGTTATTTGAAATAGTTGACCTAGTTGTTTGGAAAGTTTTCAATTTACTGTAAATTTTAAAAGAACGTTTTAAAGTCTTCATTTAAAATTATGGCTAAATGTTTGATCTACCAGTTTGGAAAATTATTTTGTCATTCTTCTTTTGCATATGAAATCACTTGAATGTTTTTTTTAGTTCAGGTATGTTTTTATGAAAAATAGAGCGCCTGAATTTTGCATTTCTTTGTGATAGAGAAAGTTGAAGAGCCATGTTATGTAAGCAATATCCATAGGTGTCTGTACATTATGTGTTGTCAGACAGTTGACCAAGGTGTAAGAACTACTGTATTAATGTTCAAAAATTTTGCCTTCAAAATGGTTGTTTTTTTTTTTTTTGCTTTCTTTTTTTTTACAGACATATAAATGTCATAAAATAATATGTGTGGTGCTGAAATTTACATTTTTTTTCCCAGTGAGATATCAACCTTGCAAACAAACAAACCTGACAGTGCCTTTATACAATCAATGACTAGAACTCTCAGAATCAAGAGAGATGGACATATACAGCTGTATGTCGTAGAAGAAGTTTCAAGTCATTTAGGGTCATTTTTGTGTACGTGTATGAAAAAGAAACACTGTCATTTGAAAAAAAATTAAACCCATGGCCCGAGAAAGCAGCAGGCTTGAACTCGGCTCTTACTGGCTCCTGCTGCAGCTTTAAGTTAGGAGGTGTGTTAGTTACCTAGGGCTTTGATGCTGTGATGATGAAACCTTTAATATCCTTCTTGCTTCAAACAGAATACAAAATTGTATTTGAAGAATTTGCTGGGGTAGTTGTGTGATCATGTTGATAAAAGTTATAGCCAATCAATCAGTCTGTTACATGACACAAAGGAGGGCCAAAGTAAAGATAGCAATGTTGATTGGTCGGCAGTCAGTAATATGAAACTCCAATATAATACAGCAGTTAGCGGAGATGGATGAAACTGTGCCAGCAATTTGAATTGAGATAAGCTAGATGTAGTTATCTGGCCAAGAGTACAAAATTTGTGAAGACATTACGTCATTCAGCTGACTTCATGTTTTGTCTCTTTTTTGGGCGGTGGGGTTTTGGGCGGTGGGGTTTTTGGGCGGTGGGGTTTTGGGGCGGTGGGTTTGGGTGGCGGTTGAGAGTACACATTATATGAAAGATCGAGCTATTGATTGACCAGAATTAAAGACAATCAGTTTGATTGGTCAGTTGTGAGTAATGTAAAGCCTTGATGGCTGCATCTATGGAACTACATGTACTTTAACATCATCTTTTACGACACCGGACTGAGTTAATCAGTCTGCTAGAGGAGCACAGAGTAGATTCATGACATGATTAAATCGTTTCCTGTCTAGCCGATAATGCCCAATAAATGCACTATTTTCTCCAGGTGCATCATGCGACATCACTGCTATTTTCGGTTTATGACCTTCTTATGGGGAGATGAATGGCAGTTTTCAGTCAGGGTCTCTAGAGTCCCACTGATCAGGCCTGTCATGTCAGGAACACTGTGAAAAATGTTTATGGGCTCTTTTTTCTTGGTCCCATAAGGTTCTGTTGCTAGATAGGATGATGTCATCAGGAATTTTCCCCACATATTGTCTCAATAGGCCATGACTGACAGAATAGTTGTCAAATTTGTTTAAAGGGAAAAATGTACTGTGTCTGAAAATACCTTCACTGAACTTTTTAGATTTTTTTTTTTCACCAGAATAAACGCAGTCAAATATTTTGATAGGACTGTGGGTTTCATGGACCATATTGATAATGTGCTTCACCGGTGACGTCACACAACATTTTGTACACCTCTGTGTTCAGGTCTGAATTTTGTTCTTGTGAAAAGTGCTCCTGTAATGTTTGCCTGTTTATGGAAACAGTACTGTGACATTAAATTTCTGCTTTAAGGCCATAGATAAGTCGGCTTGGTGTCATCATGAACCACATTGTGAACCTCACCATGAACCACCATGAACCACACCATGAACCACATCATGAACCTCACCATGAACCACACTGTGAACCACATCGTGAACCTCACCATGAACCACACCATGAACCACCTCATGAACCTCGCCATGAACCTCACCATGAACCACATTATGAACAACACCATGAAACACTGTGAAACACACTGTGAACCACACCATGAACCTCACCATGAACCGCACCATGAACCACATCGTGAACCACACCATGAAACACACCATGAACCTCACAATGAACCACATCATGAACCTCACCATGAACCACACCGTGAACCACATCGTGAACCTCACCATGAACCACACCATAAACCACATCATGAACCACACCATGAACCACATCGTGAACAACACCATGAAACACACCGTGAACCACACCATGAACCTCACCACGAAACACACCGTGAACCACATCATGAACCTCACCATGAACCACACCATGAACCACATCATGAACCACATTGTGAACCACACGATGAACCACATCATGAACCACATCTTGAACATGGTCATAAAACCCATCATGCCATCAACACATTTGACTGTGATTATTTTGGTGCAAAAAAGTCTGAAAAATTCATTTAAGGTATTTACAGTTACAGTTTTTATTGGCCTTTTCACTCACCCTAAATTCAGCTTGAGGAGGTCTTTGCCTTTAATGACTGATTTTGAATTTCATGTGTGCATGTGTATTATTTACTTAATAGACTGTGTCCTGTTGATGAAATAAAAATTCATGTACTCATGTGTAATAACTTGCACAGTTAGGATTAATAAATGCTCATACTAAAATAATTATTTGTGCTTTTCAAGATTTTAATAATGATATGAATAAGCTGTATATGTATATATATATATAAGAAAATACATATAAACACAACAATCTAAAAGTATACCCAAACATATCCTAGTGTTCCCTATCCAGGATGTCACATTTTTTGTTACCTCCAATATTATCAGGGAAATCTTATTTTACAAACATGGTCATTTCGACATGGCTTATTTGTTTGGGAGTTATTCTGGAATAAAATCATTGATGTGTGATATACAACTGGGCACCACATGAAGTCGGATTATGTATTCTGGAGACAAATCCCAAAGTGACAGTTCATGGAAGTTGTCTGCGATCATTTGTAACAGTCAAATCTCTGATGACCGCGTTCAAGGTGTAGCCTATTTGCACTTTTCTTTTATGACCATGACAACATTTTGTAGGCTGCTCTCCCAAAGCTAGGTGAGACGATTTTCTCCTGTCTTTGCAATGACCTTGCTGGAAACACTGGTGATAAGGTCATTGGCTAATCGAAAGCTTGCGGACTGGCGGGAAATGAACATTCCGTCCCCGACTCCTGCGGGAATTGAGCCCACAAGACAGCTTTTGTCACCGCTTTGACAGGAGAGCTCGCTGAATGATGAACTAGGTTGACTCACTGTTAGTCGTAAAACTGCCGGAGCTTATTTCATTAAATCGCCATGCATTCTCAGAATGCTCGCACTGCTTGTGTGAAGGAATTTCCGAGTTCTGAGTTGGCCCTTCCCCTTTTCGTAAATCCAGAGGCCTAACAGGATTGTCTCGTCCGATTACATTCTGATTATTTGGAGAACTCGTGTGTAAAGATGGCCGGGTGAGTCATGAGCGTAATTCCGTTTTAATCGTTCAAAAAATCCACGGGATTTGGGCAATAACAATATTTTATTACAATTTATTACCTCCATATTTATCTTTCAGCGTGAAAAATCAGCTGGGGCTTTAATCTGGACCACTTGCATGGTTTTTAGGAGCAGGCCATAAAGTTCAGCGAAAAACTCTTCAGATATCGTTCTCTCCGGGGAACCTTGCCTTTTGCTGAGCCTTGGTTTTAATGTAACCAGGGTAACGCACTTACAAAAAATTATGATCGATTCTGATGAATTGCGAGTTTGATGCAAGACAAATATTTAATTTATTGCAGACGTTGATGGCTTTCGGGAAGATTTCGGGGTTTATTAGGATCGGTGTTCAGACAAATATTTAGGAGTGGTACATGTGTCTGAAAAAAGGGTCTGCATGACTTTTTGAGCTGTGGTTTTATGTACATTTAAAGCACCTTCACGTGAGAGTAACGTTAAGTCTTTTATGCACTTGAAGATTTATCTTACTAGAAAAGTGTGTCTGCCAACAACCAGCGGATTGTTGTAGGTTTACCTCGGGCTCAGCCCGGTTTCTTCCCACCATTATGCTGGCTGCCATCACGTAACTGACATATTCTTTAATACACCAATCAAACAAATACCCTAATTCTTCAACATTTTCAACCACTGCTGAAGGCAATATTTAAGTATTTTCTTGGGGAACTATTGGATCTACAGAAATAATTCTCATAGTTTTATGAAGTTAATGCCTGTGGTGACATTATTATCATCATTATTGGCTTCATTTTTACAATAACTGTACGCATTCACTACTGTTTAAAAAACTGCTTTCATGATTGTAAAGGTTGTGGATTAAGTACTAAGAAAATGTAAGTTGCAGCCATAAAAACAAAATTTCTTAAGACTCTTATTTACCTCTGAAACTCAATCTTTTTTGTGTTTGTAAAGGTAATCTGTTTGTGTCTGTTTGCAGAGAAGAAGATGAGTATGAAGACTCTGATCAAGGCGCAAGCGCCAGTGTCAAGAGTGACCAGGATGTGGCCAGCGTCAACGAGAACAACGCCAACGGGTCGCAGTCAGCCAGTCTGGGTAATGTACTGTAAAACAGTATGCAGCTTTCAAGACAACAGAGTGGTGTCACTTGCTACACACTACCTCGGTGGTGTAGTGGTTAGTGTGTCCGCCTCAAGGTCGGGAGATCCAGGTTCAAGCTTGGGTCACGTCATACTAAACGCGTCAAAAATGGTACTTGTTGCTCGTTTGGCGCTTAGCACTGAGAGGTTAGAGCAAGGAAACAGGACTCGTCGGCCCGGTGTCAGTATAATGTGAGTGGGTGGGGTGTGATTTATGGTGTCTTCGGCATGATGCTCCAATGTACTCGCCGTGTGACAAAAAGACACACTATATACGCATGCCAGAAGGACTGCTCCTCGTCATATGACTGAAACACTGTTAAGTATGAAGTTAGCCCCCAAACACTGACTCCCTTTGTGACGTGACGTCATCACTTCACGCACTGCAGGGTCAGTCTGCACAGTTTAACGTAGGCTAGTACATGTATATGCACTGTTGAAAATTTATCAAAAACTGATGAAATAAAACTAAAGAAGTGTTCTCCATTGAAGCTGGATATCATTTATGCAACAGAAAGGAAATTCTGACTGTAGATTCTTCTAAACACATAAGCTGCTATGTTGCAGTAAAATGGCGACGACATTTCACGAAGTCGTGGTGTGTTGTCGCGACGACGTCACTGGACACCTGCATGTTCAACCAAATTCCTGAACCTTGATCACACATGGAATGACAGTTTTCAATGCAATTTTTCATTTAATCTTGGAAACAACACTACATTGGTTGGATTTGCCAATCAAATAAATCTCTGGGCAGACTGTTTTCTTCCATCCATAAACCTTATAGCTGCCATGTATTTGAAAAATTCATGAGTACATCAGTATACACCAATCAATTAAGCAGGCCCTGTGGCCTGAGCGGATTAGCATGTCAGCACCACACAATGCCTCAGGAGCTCTTCACCAATACAGCAGCTGTGAGTTCGAGCCCAGCTCAGGCTGGTTTCCTCTCCGACCCTACATGGTAAGGTCTAGGTTTCAGCGTCGTTTCCTCCGACCTTAATGCGTAATGAATGGTTCCTTTTTCAGAGATGGGTAATGAACTTAACGTGGAGTTTTCGCGCGTGGTTGCCGACCTGGAAAGCGCCATCGACCATCATCGGCACATCGACGAGGAAGGGTACAACGACCAGTACATCGGCGAGAACGATGACACAGGGGAGGAGGACGCTGTCAAGGTACGGAGATCTGTCCCTACATCGCCTGTGATTCTCGAAAGCTTTCAGCAAGCCTACAAATGAGTGCCTGACATTTTGGAAAACACCCCTTTGGTGAAAGTGGTGTGCTCCAAAAGACCTTTGTCCAGTAATAAATTACATGGACGACATGGTCGTACCACTTTGTTCCCGTTGAGGCGTTTTCAAAGATGTCAGGCACCTAATTGGAGGATCTGGCATTGGTTGACTAGAAGGGTGATAATATTGTCATACACCATGTACACTGGCCAGCTCTGGAGTCTATGGGGCATATGAACCAGATAATAACTTAAAATGCGTTAGTTTTTTGTTCAAATAAGCAAGGTCAACTTTACATGCACACTCTGAATAAGAATACAAACAAATTATTGCAATAATTAAACCTGTTGGACTCGCACTTTTCCCATACTCTAACCTAGGCTGTGGACAGCTATGCTATTCACCAAATGGGCCACCGTGGCCAAGGGGAGTAGGGTGCTAATGTAGTGAAATGACCTGGGCACTGCTCACCAATGCGATAGCTGTGGGTTCAAGAATAGCTCATGCTGGCTTCCTCTCTGGCTGCAGATGGTCGTGGGCTTCCGACGGGCTGGTTTCCTCCCTACATAATGCTGGCTGCCATCGCATAACTGATTATATATATATATATATGTTCTTGAGCACGGCATAAAACACCAATGGAATAAATAAATGTTTGCCAGACTTTTTATACATGGATATGCATGATTGACCTCACACAGAACACACCAGGAATGAAGAATCCACTTATACCGTATAAGACAGCAAATAAAATATTCCATCTTTACATTGATTTAAAATTTGCACACTGTAAATTCCATGGATTAAACTTGAGTTGAATTTTGCACAGTGTAAATAAAAGTGCAAGTAAGATATTCCAGTCCTCAAAACTGATGTTTACATTTGCACACAGTAAGCAACAGTACAAAACAAATGGGTATAGACAGAAAATGTTCCATCTTTGAAATCAGATTTCAGATTTGCGCACTGAAGATGCCTGTAACCATGAGAATAATACATTCCAGTGTCGAAACTGATGCTCACATTCACACACCATTAATATTGATCCAAACAAATCTATGCTGCAAGTGAAATATTCTGTAGTATAAATTTGAGTTAATATTTTGTATAAAGAACAATACAAACAAAGCCTGTTTTGGCTTTCACGGTATGTTTTATGCATCCCAAAGTGTTTGCAGATTCTGTAGTTGTGGAGGTGGAGGTGGCGGTCGGTGGGTGGAGTTGTTAAGGGTTTCACTAGTCCTTCTCACAGATTAATCCTCCCTTTATTCATTAATCCTCCCTTCATTCATTAATCCTCATTTTATTCATCAAGCACTGACACTCAGTAATTGTCCTACTGTTAAAGCCAGGAGGCAGTATAAGCAGAGAAAACAAAAGCTACACAGCATGTTAGCCCAGTGTCAGTTGTTTGGTTGTTATTGTTGGGATTTCTTTTCCTTTCTCTTGTTTTTGACAGTAAAACTATAAGGGTACCTGTGTGTGTAATACAATGCTTACACACCTGCATGTCTGGCCGGACCTTACATGCAATCAGGTCCTGGCATGCTTAGGTAAGCCTGCAAGTAGGTGCTGGACATTTTGCAAAACACCCCTCGCAGACAAAGTGGTATATGACCACATTTTTCATGTTATATAGTACTGGGCAAAGTTCACTTGGATCATGCCACTTCCAACAAAGGGTTGCTTAGGGCTTAGTGTCACTGTGTGTCCGGCCTGAGCAGGAACACCACACCAGTCCAATTATATCTACCCTCACATACCTGTACCTGTCCTGAACACATAGGTGACAGCCTGTCCTACTTGACCTAGGCACAGGTGCTCTAACATAGTATTGTATAAGTCCAGAGATGTTCCCTGATGTTTTTTTTTTTTCACCTTGAATAATGATATATGTGTTGACAGTTTGAAGTGTTTTAGAACTTTATAGAAGAAGATATGTCATTCAGGGTCGCAGGGTTCCAGGTATATTTTTTTTTTGAATTTTTGGTATTTTATTTATTTCTGTTTTTTTTTTTTTTTTTGATTTTTGTGTTATTGGCGTTGCACATCGTACTCCAGAGCATTTCGCTTATGCGACGGAGACCAGCATTACGCTGCAGCCGCCCTGGCAGTGGGCCTTGTACAGGAACAGTGCATTCTGGGATTGTAATTTTCTAATGGTGGCAGATAGAGGATAAACACAGTCTCTGTCGCTGATAGTAACGTAGAGAGACGCGCACAGTTTAGGTTAACCTGACAGAGTAACTTACATGTATAGATATATATAATTTGTACGTTCCGATGATGAACTGTTCTGTGTTTATTTGTCCAGGTGTGTCGTCAGATGGAAAAGCTTCACTTCACTCCCCCACCCCCTCCCACCAGTCCACCCCCTCCCCTCAACGCCTTGGAGGAGTACCCACCCCAACCTGGGTCACCGTCACCCTGCTCCCCACCCTACCCCGTCTCCCCACCCCCTCTAGTCAACCGTCTCGGGGGCACGGACATAGAACGATCTCAGTACATGTTAGTCCCGGAGATAGACCAGCTAAGGGGAGAGAACTCTGCCATGCAGGAGGCTCTGGCCAGGCAGGAGACCGAGCTGAACTGCCTGCGGACTGCGCTGTGTGGGACCCGAGAGGAGAAGGAGCGACTCAAGAAACGAGTGAGTGAGATGAGATGCAAGTGAAGCAAGGATATTCATTTTTGTGAAACTTTCTATCTATTTTTGTTGTTTTGTGTTTTTTTTCTTTTCTTTTTTTTTGCGTAAAGGGATACAGAAACATTTTATCTATTTCTTTTCACTGAAAGGGATACACAATTGTGTCCTGATTTAAGCGCAAAGGCCTTAGGTAATTATCTGGCATGGCCAAGGCTGCTGAGATTAACCCAGGAGATCCTGTCTTCATTGTCAGCCGATCTACTTGTATTCCCCAGTCCCCAAGAGCAAAAGGGTTTCGTTGAGTTGAGCAAATTTAGTTCTGTGTGGTGTTTCATTTATTTGAGAAACGCTCTGTGTTGGACATGAGCCCAGAGAAATAAACTATCTACTTTTGAGTTTGATGAAACAGAGCATTGGACTTCATGATAGATGTAATGTTAATAAATATGTACCCTTTCTATATCTTTGCTAAAGAATTTATGACAAGTGCATGCTACATGTATATAACATGGCTGTAGGCATTCACAGACATATGTATATATATCTCATGAGCAGATGTGTGTGACATGTTTTGTGGCCTCCTGTCTTGTTGCGTGTCCTAGGAATGTTTAGGTTGACAAAACTTGTATCATCTCTCTCAGCACATCATGGTCTGTCATGAGACAAACTGTTTCTTCTTCGACGTCATGATGTCTGGGTGTGGAATACCACTGTGTATTGTACAGCATGATGGAATATCTCTGTGGAATGTCATTTTATTGGTGAAGAGAATTCTGATATTTCACTTTTATACAAATAAAAATAAGAACAACTGCAGCCATAATATGCTTAATATCGTCTCAGTTGTCCATTCAACCAGTAAAGCTGATCTCCCATCGAAGAAGGAAATATTAGTGTACCAGTGCAACAGAATGACCCTGGTGCCTCTCACCCATGCGGTCACTGTGAGTCCCAGTCTAGGCTGGTTTCCTCTCTGCCCGTGTGTGTGAAGGTCTGCCAGTGATCTGTGGATGACCTTGGGTTTCTCCGCACCACTGCCCGGTTTCCTCCCACCACAATGCTCTCAGCCCTCGTGAGAAGTGAAATAATTTTGAATACGGCATTAAACACCAATCAAGTAAATAATAAGTAAATAAGACAGAAGTACAGTAAACATCTTGTACAGACTTGGATGTGTGCAGTTCTAAGATGTATTTGTAGACATGTATGCTAACTTTATATGTTCACTTGTTGCAGCTGCGTGAACTGCAGGGGAGATTGAACGGCATTGAGTCCACGCCCAGCCCCCAGAACAGCCGGACCTCCACCCCGACTAAGTCCCAGCACATCAACCCCACCATGGGAGACAGGTACATGTACGTGCGGGAGTTTTATGTCCTTGTAGTCTTAGATCTGCTGGAGAACGTCACTGCTCCCACTGGGCCTCAATGACCTAATATTTCACCATGACTAAGTTGCTTAGTTTTCGTAATTGTGACAGTTCTGTTGAGTATACAGAGTTGTTTTGAGGTTAGTTGGGAAGGTTGGATGATATTCTACTAGAGTAAGCAAATTTTATGATAAGAAATAATATTTTATGACACTTACTTGCATCTAAAGATGCACTTTTTTGGACAAAAGCTATGTGTTTTTTTATAGTAATTTGGGATGAGTAGGAGTGTTTGTTGTTCTTGAAAGTCCCTCAGAAAGAGAGTACTTGGGGATGAGTCCTTGAAAGCATTTGAAATTTTGTTGCCGGTCAAATTTGGAATGTGTCCTCGAAATCATATGGAATTCGGTTGACAAAGAGAATAATTTGAAATGAGATCCTGAAAGTATTTGAGATTTTGTCGACTTTGAAAAAGATTGATTTGGGATGAGTACAGAAAAGGAATAGATTTATTATATTTCACAGTATGACAGGAAACAATAAATACTCTGCCCCAAAATCCAGTTTTCGCCATATGAAGCTTTGTTTTTGAGCTGAACTGCATGCTGCTTTAAAGTCCTGAAAAACACAGGCTGTTAAGTCCTTCAAAACCTTTTTTTTTTCCACCAGTGCGAACCAGGGTCCCACATGGACGTGGAGTTCTCTCCCCTTTGCTGTATAACATGTAGATGATTTATTTTTATCCACATAATGATATTAGAATGATATTTTCATGCCAAATTTGAAGTTTTTTGGATAAGAAATTAATCAAACTTCAGGGGTCCTATAGTTTGGATGAACCAATCAGAATCAGGTAAAATGTGTCACTTCAAAAATGCGAAACTCTAGGTCATATACAGTAATTATGTACTCTTAGCATTTGATGTGTTTGGTGTTTGCATGCTTTACTGCCTTATATTCATGGAAAGATTTCATTTTGTTTTCACTAGCTCTCATTTATAATGTTTGTTTATGTGTGAGTGCTTGATTTTCTGAATGTTTTAATTTGGGGCTTTAGCAGGACTTTATTTTTGCCATATTTTACCAGAATCTGAATTGATTCTCATTGATTATCACAGGTGAAATCCACTGAAACCATTGTCCAAATCTAGTATCACAAGAATTTGATCCAAGTAAAGATTTGAAAGCATGTAAGAGCTAACAGACTCAGGGGATCCCATGTTCATGACTTTATTAATCTGAAACAATGCATTTTTTTTTTATTATGATAAGAAATGAATTTGAATTTGACTTTTTTATGGGAATTCAAGTGAATTCCCATAGATTTTGTATGTTTGAGTCATAGTGAGAATCAAATTCCCAGAGTCCCACCGAAAGTAAAGCTCTGTTTATGAATGGTGTGATGTGCAAGTGATTAATTGCATGTATGTTTGGTTGTGTGAATGGTTGGTTGTGCGAATGGTTGGTTGTGCGAATGGTAGGTTGTGTGAATGGTTGGTTGCATGGATAATGAGGAGTTATCTGCTCTTTAAACATTTGGTTGCATGGATATTTTGTACTGTTAATCTTTTGTACAGTGAATGTTTTGACTTTATGAGTGGTTGCAGGCTATTCAGTAGTATTGTCCCACATGAAATCTTTGTATAAGATCTTAGATTTCTAAATAGGGTGATGTAGTAGGAGGAAAATATAGCACCAAGAGTAATATTTGATAACATTTATTTGCCTGTAAATAAGCCCACTCTATGGCAAAATTTTAAATGTCTGTATCTAAATCAATTGGTAAATTCGTGAGAGGCAACAGATTTGTGTCACAACTTTCCACTGCTGGTCCAAGCTGTGGTCAGTGGGAATTTGCCCTTAGCTCAGTTGATGCAATGCTGGAATTCAGCTGTGGACATCCGAGATCAAATCCTGGCTTGACCCCACAGAGACAATCCCGCAATCATTACATGTATAAATGATTCTGATCTTTTTTTACCAGAAACAGCTATGTGAATATCAGTGAACATTTTCTGTTTTCTTTATTTTGCAGATCAGCAGGTAGTTGCGAAAACTTTCCCGTGGCCAAAATTGCGGAGTTGAAGAAGCTGCGTACGAGCTCCAGTGATAGGCAGGTGTTGGGCTCTGAACTCTCATCTTACGGGGTGAGTTGTGTGTTACAGATCCATGGGATTGAAATAGGGGGCCTCTGTGGCTGGGTGGTTTAGTGTGCTGTCGTAGAACAATGAGCCTTTTAGCAATGCAGTCAGTGTGAGTTCAAGTCCACCTTCCTCTCCGGCTTACCTGGTTGCATGTGGGAAGGTCCCCATGGGATTTTCTAGCCAATTTTTCTTTGAGATCCGCGCCAGTGACTCAGGCTGGTGTTCACTCCATTCGTGTATGAAATGGTCTGCCAGCAGCCTGCAGATGGTTGTCAGTTCCCCCTAGCTCTCCCTACATATCTCTGTATGGAATGCTTGGTGTCTTCAACATGTCGTTCCAGTGAGGCAGCACCTTAAATATGTCAGTGTTGGGTCCTGCGTTCTGCATAAAGACACAAGAGATGATATTGTCTGGATAAATCTTTCCTAATTTCTCAGGTTGTGGGAGGGGGTGGTATTTATTTAATTATTTGATTGGGGTTTTACACCCTACTAGAGGGGAATGGGGGGTGGGGGGTGGGTATTAAAGTGAGACTTGAAAATCCGCTAATTTTTCAGAAATGTGGGCTACATCTGTCTTAGCAGTTTTATATGTGGATTTCTTCATGGGAAACAGTGTTGCATTATCACCCCATGCCTCTCACCAGTGCGTTCGCTTTGAATTCAAGGCCAGCTCATGCCGGCTTACTCTCGTCTTTGGATGGTCGTGGGTTTCTCCCAAGCTCTGCTTGGTTTCCTTCCCACCATAATGCTGGCCGCCATTGTATAAGTGAAATATCCTTGAATATGGCATGAAACACCAACCAAATAAATAAATAAATTAATAAATCATATGAAAGTCTTGGGCAACTGGCCATGGTGGAACATAAAATAAAACGGTGGATTTTCAGTTCTATATTTCTTCCAGTTTTGGACTTTGCAGTATTAACTTGCCCGTGAAAAATCATTTAGCCAATGAAGTAAATAAACATTTTTTTTTTTGTTTTTGGTTTTTTCAGCTGCCGAATGCCAAATTAGCTGAGCACCTGGCCCAGAGTTTACAAGAGTGCTCCAACATGCAGGAGATCATACAAACTCTTTACAAATGTGGTAGTGAAATATCTGATAGCAATGTGCGCGAATTCGAAATCGAAACCGAACGCTTGTCCAGCAAAATTGACCATTTGAAATCTCAGAACGACTTGCTTCAGCTGACACTGGATGAGAGTCGGGCGCATACAGACAGACTGAGCGTGCTCATGGGAAAATACGAGTCAAACAATACAGCTCTGCAGCTGGCCATTAACTATTCCGACCAGGCATTGGAGGCGTTTGAGGTACTTGTTGCACTGCTGGAGAGTGAACAAGGTGTGCTACTGGCGAACTGCCGTGCCGCAGGCTTGGGTAGCTACGGTGAGTAAAGATGCAGCCATTTACTGTAATCTGGAGGTTAGCTATTGTTTTTGGCTAAATTTTTATTGTTTTATCAATCTAATTTGCAAGGCAATTTAAAGAGTTTTTGTGAAGTTTGATCAGGTGCTTTTCAGGAAATAACTTCAGGATTCGTATCCAAAGTAACATTTAAGTCTCTTTAGTGTGCTTCTGTGACGGGCATATTTACAGGCCAAACTTTAGGTTAAAATGAAGTATTCATGATGATTTTGTTACAAGTACGGTCTGTGTGCCACAAGAAATATGTAAAGAGAGATGTAGATATTTTATATCTGATGATATTACCTTTCTTGTTGAGATGTGTTTTCAAAATGACCACAATGACCATAGATTACAGTAATTGTATGACAAGACAGCCTACGATTGGTTGAATATGGTCATGTGATTTATCTGTACTCTGTGATTGGCCATAATTGTTGTGGTCATGAACAGGCTGTAATTGCAAAATATAAGCAGTAAAATGCTGGATTTCTGTATAAAGAAATTTTCTTCAGGAAATGTATATATAGCACAGGATGACTGCTGACATTGAACGTTTATCCAGCCCATGAAAAGTAATGGCAGCCATTAGTAGGACTCAAACTCAGAAACTCACAAATTTCTCCTCGAGTTTCTCTCTAAAATCAGTTAAAATGCAGAGGATCTAAATGTAGTGAGAGTGGGCTTCCCTCTGTTTAATCTTCCATTTATGATACTCAAACTTTGTTTAAAGGTTTTTGAGACCTTTAAACCCCATGAAAACAAGTTTTGTTATCTTCTTGAAGGCTCTTTACCTTACCTTGTTACGTGTCATTTTGCAATATATTTGAATAGGACCAGTAAATACATGTGAAGCTATTAAATTGTCAGATACAGTGCTACAGCTGTCCTAGGCGGAGAGTTACTGAGCGAGAGCTGCAGACATAAGGCGGTGGCAGTGGCTCAGGTCTAATCAAAACAGAGGCTATATGATAACATGACAGTTTTCATTTGGAGAAGGGGGTGCCTCACTGTTGATATTTCATATTTGTTGACATTACCTATTTCATATTTGCTGACATTACCTATTTCATATTTGCTGATATTAGCTATTTCATATTTGCTGACATTACCTATTTCATATTTGCTGACATTACCTATTTCATATTTGCTGATATTACCTATTTCATATTTCCTGACATTACCTATTTCATATTTCCTGACATTACCTATTTCATATTTGCTGACATTATTTCATATTTGCTGACATTACCTATTTCATATTTGCTGATATTACCTGTTTCATATTTGCTGACATTACCTATTTCATATTTGCTGACATTACCTATTTCATATTTGCTGACATCTCCTATTTCATATTTGCTGATATTACCTATTTCATATTTGCTGACATTATTTCATATTTGCTGACATTACCTATTTCATATTTGCTGATATTACCTATTTCATATTTGCTGACATTACCTATTTCATATTTTCTGACATTACCTATTTCATATTTTCTGACATTACCTATTTCATATTCATATTTTCTGACATTACCTATTTCATATTTTCTGACATTACCTATTTCATATTTGCTGATATTACCTATTTCATATTTTCTGACATTACCTATTTCATATTTCCTGATATTAGCTATTTCATATTTGCTGACATTAGCTATTTCATATTTGCTGACATTACCTATTTCATATTTGCTGACATTATATCATATTTGCTGACATTATCTATTTCATATTTGCTGACATTACCTATTACCTATTTCATATTTGCTGACATTACCTATTTGATATTTGCTGACACTACCTATTTCATATTTGCTGATATTAGCTATTTCATATTTCATATTTGCTGATATTACCTATTTCATATTGGCTGACATTGGCTTTTTCATATTTGCTGACATTACCTATTTCATATTTGCTGACATTACCTATTTCATACTTGCTGACATTACCTATTTCATATTTGCTGACATTACCTATTTCATATTTGCTGCCATTACCTATTACCGATTTCATATTTGCTGACATTACCTATTTCATGTTTCGTGACATTACCTATTTCATATTTGCTGATATTACCTATTTCATATTTTCTGACATTACCTGTTTCATATTTGCTGACATTACCTGTTTCATATTTGCTGACATTACCTATTTCATATTTGCTGACATTGGCTATTTCATATTTGCTGATATTACCTATTTCACATTTGCTGACATTACCTATTTCATATTTCCTGACATTATTTCATATTTGCTGATATTACCTATTTCATATTTGCTGACATTACCTATTTCATATTTGCTGACATTACCTATTTCATATTTGCTGACATTATTTCATATTTGCTGACATTAGCTATTTCATATTTGCTGATATTACCTATTTCATATTTTGTGACATTACCTATTTCATATTTTCTGACATTACCTATTTAATATTTGCTGACATTACCTATTTCATGTTTGCTGATATTACCTATTTCATATTTGCTGACATTACCTGTTTCATATTTGCTGACATTACCTATTTCATATTTGCTGACATTATTTCATATTTGCTGACATTACCTATTTCATATTTGCTGACATTACCTCTTTCATATTTGCTGACATTACCTATTTCATATTTGCTGATATTACCTATTTCATATTTACTGACATTACTTCATATTTGCTGATATTAGCTATTTCATATTTGCTGATATTACCTATTTGATATTTGCTGACATTACCTATTTCATATTTTCTGACATTACCTATTTCATATTTGCTGATATTACCTATTTCATATTTGCTGATATTACCTATTTCATATTTGCTGACATTACCTATTTCATATTTGCTGATATTATCTATTTCATATTTGCTGACATTACCTATTTCATATTTTCTGACATTACCTATTTCATATTTTCTGACATTACCTATTTCATATTTGCTGATATTACCTATTTCATATTTGCTGACATTACCTATTTCATATTTGCTGATATTATCTATTTCATATTTGCTGACATTACCTATTTCATATTTGCTGACATTACCTATTTCACATTACCTATTTCATATTTGAAGACATTACCTATTTCATATTTGCTGACATTATTTCATATTTGCTCACATTACCTATTTCATATTTGCTGACATTACCTATTACCTATTTCATATTTGCTGACATTACCTATTACCTATTTCATATTTGCTGACATTACCTTTTTGATATTTGCTGACACTACCTATTTCATATTTGCTGATATTAGCTATTTCATATTTCATATTTGCTGATATTAGCTATTTCATATTTGCTGACATTGGCTATTTCATATTTGCTGACATTACCTATTTCATATTTGCTGACATTACCTATTTCATACTTGCTGACATTACCATATTTGCTGACATTACCTATTTCATATTTGCTGACATTACCTATTTCATACTTGCTGACATTACCTATTTCATATTTGCTGACATTGGCTTTTTCATATTTGCTGATATTAGCTATTTCATATTTGCTGACATTAGCTATTTCATATTTGCTGACATTACCTATTTCATATTTGCTGACATTATTTCATATTTCCTGACATTACCTATTTCATATTTACTGACATTACCTATTACCTATTTCATATTTGCTGACATTACTTATTTGATATTTGCTGACACTACCTATTTCATATTTGCTGATATTAGCTTTTCATATTTCATATTTGCTGATATTAGCTATTTCATATTTGCTGACATTACCTATTTCATATTTGCTGACATTACCTATTTCATATTTTCTGACATTACCTATTTCATATTTGCTGATATTACCTATTTCATATTTGCTGACATTACCTATTACTGATTTCATATTTGCTGACATTACCTATTTGATATTTGCGGACATTACCTATTTCATATTTGCTGACATTATTTCATATTTGCTGACATTACCTATTTCATATTTGCTGACATTACCTGTTTCATATTTGCTGACATTATTTCATATTTGCTGACATTACCTATTTCATATTTGCTGACATTACCTATTTCATATTTGCTGACATTACCTATTACCTATTTCATATTTTCTGACATTACCTATTTCATATTTTCTGACATTACCTATTTGATATTTGCTGATATTACCTATTTCATATTTGCTGACATTACCTGTTTCATATTTTCTGACATTACCTATTTCATATTTGCTGACATTATTTCATATTTGCTATTTGCTGACATTATTTCATATTTGCTGACATTATTTTATATTTGGTGACATTACTTATTTCATATTTGCTGACATTACCTATTACCTATTTCATATTTTCTGACATTACCTATTTCATATTTGCTGACATTACCTATTTCATATTTGCTGATATTAGCTGTTTCATATTTGCTGACATTAGCTGTTTCATATTTTCTGACATTAGCTATTTCATATTTCCTGACATTACCTATTTCATATTTGCTGATATTACCTATTTCATATTTCCTGACATTACCTATTACCGATTTGCTGACATTACCTCTTTCATATTTGCTGACATTACCTATTTCATATTTGCTGATATTACCTATTTCATATTTTCTGACATTACTTCATATATGCTGACATTAGCTATTTCATATTTGCTGATATTACCTATTTCATATTTTCTGACATTACCTATTTCATATTTGCTGATATTACCTATTTCATATTTCCTGATATTACCTATTTCATATTTGCTGACATTACCTATTTCATATTTGCTGATATTATCTATTTCATATTTGCTGACATTACCTATTTCATATTTGCTGACATTACCTATTTCACATTACCTATTTCATATTTGCTGACATTACCTATTTCATATTTGCTGACATTATTTCATATTTGCTGACATTACCTATTTCATATTTGCTGACATTACCTATTACCTATTTCATATTTGCTGACATTACCTATTTCATATTTGCTGAAACTACCTATTTCATATTTGCTGATATTAGCTATTTCATATTTCATATTTGCTGATATTAGCTATTTCATATTTGCTGACATTGGCTATTTCATATTTGCTGACATTACCTGTTTCATATTTGCTGACATTAGCTATTTCATATTTGCTGACATTGGCTTTTTCATATTTGCTGATATTACCTATTTCATATTTGCTGACATTGGCTATTTCATATTTGCTGACATTACCTATTTCATATTTGCTGACATTACTTATTTGATATTTGCTGACACTACCTATTTCATATTTGCTGATATTAGCTTTTCATATTTCATATTTGCTGATATTAGCTATTTTATATTTGCTGACATTACCTATTTGCTATTTGCTGACATTACCTATTTCATATTTGCTGACATTACCTGTTTCATATTTGCTGATATTACCTATTTCATATTTGCTGACATTACCTATTACTGATTTCATATTTGCGGACATTACCTATTTGATATTTGCTGACATTATTTCATATTTGCTGACATTACCTATTTCATATTTGCTGACATTACCTGTTTCATATTTGGTGACATTATTTCATATTTGCTGACATTACCTATTTCATATTTGCTGACATTACCTATTACCTATTTCATATTTGCTGACATTACCTATTTCATATTTGCTGACATTACCTATTTCATATTTGCTGATATTAGCTATTTCATAATTGCTGACATTAGCTATTTCATATTTTCTGACATTACCTATTTCATATTTGCTGACATTACCTATTACCGATTTCATATTTGCTGACATTATCTATTTCATATTTGCTGACATTAGCTTTTTCATATTTGCTGATAATACCTATTTCATATTTGCTGACATTACCTATTTCATATTTGCCGACATTACCTTTTTCATATTTGCTGACATTATTTCATATTTGGTGGCATTACCTATTTCATATTTGCTGACATTACCTATTTCATATTTGCTGACATTACCTATTACCTATTTCGTATTTTCTGACATTACCTATTTCATATTTGCTGACATTACCTATTTGATATTTGCTGACATTACCTATTTGATATTTGCTGATACTAGCTATTTGATATTTGCTGACATTGGCTATTTCATATTTGCTGACATTACCTATTTGATATTTGCTGATACTAGCTATTTCATATTTGCTGACATTGGCTATTTCATATTTGCTGACATTACCTATTTCATATTTGCTGACATTACCTATTTCACATTTGCTGACATTACCTCTTTCATATTTTCTGACATTACCTATTTCATATTTGCTGACATTATCTGTTTCATATTTCCTGATATTACCTGTTTCATATTTGCTGACATTACCTATTTCATATTTGCTGACATTACCTATTTCATATTTGCTGACATTGGCTATTTCATATTTGCTGACATTACCTATTTGATATTTGCTGATACTAGCTATTTCATATTTGCTGACATTGGCTATTTCATATTTGCTGACATTAGCTATTTCATATTTGCTGACATTACCTATTTCACATTTGCTGACATTACCTCTTTCATATTTTCTGACATTACCTATTTCATATTTGCTGACATTATCTGTTTCATATTTCCTGATATTACCTGTTTCATATTTGCTGACATTACCTATTTCATATTTGCTGACATTACCTATTTTATATTTGCTGACATTGGCTATTTCATATTTGCTGACATTACCTATTTCATATTTGCTGACATTACCTATTTCATATTTGCTGACATGTTACCTGTTTCATATTTGCTGATATTATCTATTTCATATTTGCTGATATTACCTATTTCAGATTTTCTGACATTACCTTGACATTACCTATTTCATATTTTCTGACATTACCTATTTCATATTTGCTGACAATATTTCATATTTGCTGACATTACCTATTTCATATTTGCTGACATTACCTATTTCATATTTGCTGACATTACCTATTTCATATTTGCTGACATTACCTATTTCATATTTGCTGACATTACCTGTTTCATATTTGTTGATATTACCTCTCTTGGTGAGGTGGGTGTTCAAAGTCAGCCCTTAAATGAGGAATTTGTAAATTGCTCTGCTCTCACTGTACATGCAGGTACATTTAGGGCCTTGGGCAGAGTAAGAGGTAGGTGGTGCCGGTGTGACCATTTTTGCAGTGTAACCTACATACACATGTCCAGTTTGAACAATAACACAGAAGTACTGGTCCAGTATTTCTGTTTTGTTTCTCTGGCAGTGTTTTACTGCTGGTTATGTGTTTGTGGCTGTGATAGTCAAGCTGCCCAGGTCTTATATCTGAGATAACAGTCTACATTTTGATGCCCGTTCAATGTTCGACTTCATTTCTGTGAATCAGTGACATGTTGGATGTAAACCTGCAAGTGGTCGTGGGTTTCTCCTGGGCTCTGCTCCGTTTCCTCCCAGCATGCCAAACAAATAAATAAATTTTACATGTAGTATGTACTTGTGTCTCCAATGCAATGATTTCATGAGGTTTGCAGTCACCCTAAATACAGTAAATGGCCTAAAATTTTGTCCAAAAAAAATTTTTGGAGTCAAATAAATGCCGTAAAATATTACTTTTGGAGCTGAAACTTGCCCATTTGTCCAGAACGATATCACTCCACCTTGAAAACAAGGCTGAAAACACCTTTATGGAATCAATAGAACTCTCAAAATAAGCATCTTTGTCAAGGAGGAAATTTGGGATCATTTAGGGTAAATGTGAAAACAGACATATTCATGTAGCTAGAGTAGATCTGGAAGTAGATTTATGGACAGCAGTTGTGCCAGCAATCTGCGGATGGTCGAGAGCTACATGTGGAGACCAGTTGTTTCAGTGAGAATGATCTTGAGCCTGGCATAAAGCACTGGCCATATTCTTCTAATCACTGGAACACGTGGTCTGCCCCTTGTAGCCAATATACATGTAATTGTAACAGGAATACACAGTTTCTTTATGTCACATGGTTATGAACAACATATCTATATCATCTTTTTGAAGATCTTGAAAAACTTGGGGAGAAAGATAACTGTGATTTCAGCATTACTGATACCTGTCCCAGAAATGAGAAGAATCAGAGTAATCAAATCAGTAAATGAAGAAATATTGAAGATGATTTGCCGTGACTTTTGCACAGGTGAGGGAGATGATCAGGCCGAAGTGGCATCCATATTACAGAGGGCGAACCACGCGCGAAAAACAGCCGAAAATGTGGCCAAGCACTTACTACAGCGACTCGACCGCAGTTGTGGAATTAATGTACATATCCCAGTGTGCACTGCTCCACCCTGGGAAGATATATCGTCCAATGGGAGAACTGGCAGGTAGGCGAGCTGGACTGGCAGTGGGGAGTTTGTCCATCTTTCTTATGCGCGTTTTTCAAACTGGTGCAAAAATCTACATGTTTCTGAGAATTTGAGTTATGTAAAGATCCAGTATGTAGCAAATACTGACAAAACAGAAGCCATTGGTTAGACACAAAAGTTGAGCAAGATTCATAGTAGCCTGAGAATATAACATCTGGTACATGTATATTGAAGTTCATATGAAAATCTCCAGTTCTGACGAAAAATGTACGTAAAAGCATCTAGTAATTGAAAGATAGCAAATATGCCCCCCCTAAAACGAAACTGTAGAGGTTTCCTTTTTCATTTCTTTATTGTTAACTACAATATAACTTAAAAACTGACCATTTGCAGTCACCATTTAACTGTTACATTTTATGAAATAGGGAGACCTCTGTGACTGAAGGGTTGATGTACTAGGGCCTCTCACAGTTGCGGTCGCTGTGAGTTCCAGCTCATGCCAACATGACCTCTTTAGTCGAACTTTTCGGGCAAATAATCATCAGACATTAGTTAAATTTATTTGTCCTATTTGCCTCCATCACAAGTTCCAATCCCACAAGACGTTGCATACGGCATCAGACGGTCATGATATAAATGACTTCCGTCAGCAAACTTGCTGGATGGTCGTGGGTGTTCCTGGGCTCTGTCAGCTTTCTCCCACAATAATGCTGGCAGCTGTTGTGCAAGTTAAATGTTCTGGACTATTGCATAGAACTCCACTCAAATAAATAAATAAATTTAATATCAAACATTTGTAAATGGTATAAAATTTCCCCCTTAGAAATGCATTTTTATACAGAAATACATGGTTGAAAAAAAAATTTTTTTTTTGGTGCTGACAAACTTCCAAACACCTATCTACAAACTCTCAGAATCATAAGAAAAAAGATAATCTTTACTGTAATGTGCAAAATGAAATCATTATGGTCATGCCTTTCTCATTGTGACCAGTTCAACAGCCACAAAAATGACCAACTTAGGTGCGGTAAGGGTGCCACTGATGGAAAGTAAAAATAATAAACAAATGGTTTGTTGAACTCTCAGACGGCAACAGGCCTTACACAAGATCAAGTGAAGAAACACGAAGATGCTTGAATAAGTTCAGTACATATATTTGAAAAAAATAGACAAATAGTACTATTGACAATAATACACAAAAACAATACAGATAATTACAAAAATGTATAGTTTCTTACTGATGATAGCATTCAAATCCTGATGGAATATTCGGGCTGCCAAAAACGAGTTAGTCCACAGTCCTTGGAAATTCGCGAATTGCAGGATGATAGTCCTGTAAGTGACAAACAGCACTGGGCATGGTACTCCGCCGATGGTATATATTCAGCTCTCGGAAAGGAACAACTCTCCTAGGTGGACGGATTGACAGTAGCCCCTGTGATGCCGAGCTGGCGATGTATGTTTCACTCCACGAAAATATACACCAAGTCACTTTTAGGGTAAACTGGGAAGAAATGTACGTAATAGCACAAAGAGACAGCGATTCAGGCTCCAAAATAACGTCTCAAACAAAACAGCAAGTGATGAAACACAAGCTCACAAAGTGATACGTACCAAAAAATGGAGTACAAAATGATAATTGTCAAATGGCGTGAAAGCCCAGCTCCAAGATATGCCTAAATTTTTCAAAGTGGACATGAGTAAATTGACTGTGTACTTTACCTCTTTGTTGCTTATATTTATAGACTAACATAAAGAATATTCTGGATGGTTTGATCATAAACATGTGAACAGAGATACATCTTTCCAGAATGTGTGGTCTATGTACAGTGACACAAAATTCATAAACACAGAAGCCTTGAGAATGCGTGACTGAATTTCAGTTCAGGCTATAACATATACAGTTGTCAAAATCTGGGTCACACACTGACTCGTTTAGAGCAAAAACAAATGAAAAAACACAATACATTATTTCATTGACAGAGCTCGTTAACATGCACAGACAATGTTTAAGGTCATTTTGGGTAATTTGCAAAAATGAAATCATTTGCGTGTTATTCTGTTCCTCAGCACGACCAGTTCAACGGCAAGTTCGGGTGATATGGAATTCAGTAAAATAGATGAGCAGCGTCTCCGTGATTATATCCAGCAGCTGAAGAATGACAGGGCCTCCGTGAAAATGACAGTGATGGAGTTAGAGAGTATTCATGTGGACCCCCTGTCAAAAACGCCTTGTGGAAGCCCCGACTCTCAGAAACTCGACTTGGAAAATGCTGTGTTAATGCAGGAGCTTATGGCTATGAAGGCAAGTTGTTATGGGACTCATGGAAACTACCATGTTCCTATAACAGTGGGCAGTTTATGGTGAAAGAACACATGATAATAAAATTTTATTTAGTGAAAAGTACAGTAAAAGTGAATCTGAAATACCATTCACTGATTTATTTTATAGATTTTTCTCCACCAAATTAAATGCAGTCAAATATTTTGATTGTATGGTGGGTTTTATGGACCAAATTGATCATGTCGTTCACCACCAGTGATGTGTTACCAACTTTTCTCTGGCACTAAGCAGAAATGTAGTCATATTAGCCTTGTCACAAATAGACAACCATAGACAGGAGTGCACTTCTCAAGAACTCTATTGGGAACTTAACATAACGACGTAAAAAAAGTTTTCACTCGGCATAATTTCATTTTTGAGTGGTCTTTCAATGTAAAAATTGGAGATACCATCTGATCCACTGAGTTATCTCCCGTGGCTTGGATATTTGTTTTAGTGATTTGGGGCTTTTACAGGCTTTGTCATGTCAAGGAGAACATCTTTATTCTATGCAATAATGAGAAAGATTATACATGTTATAGTTTTGTGATTAGGATGGATTAGCTTCGATTTTCTTTAAAGGACTGCTGCAAATATTGTCCAATTTATATGTTATTGTGTTGGTCTGTATAACTAAGCCTGAAAACCAACTGGATCCATGTGTAAGTTTTGCATAGTTATCAATTCCCTTGATTTCTGTCTTACATTTGAAAAATATCCTCAGTACAGCATTAAACACCAGTGGGGTTAGGGGACACTGCAACCGAGGAGGTTACCATGCTAGTGCAGCGTAGTGACCCAGGAGACTCTCTCCAATGCGGCCGCTGTGAGTTCAGGTCCAGCCCATGCTGGCTACCTCTTCTGTTGCATATGGGAAGGTACGGGCTCTGTCTAGTTCACTCCCACCACAATGCTAGCTAGCCGCTGTCATATAAGTGAAATATTCTTGAGTACAGCATAAAACAGGGGTCAAATAAAATGTTGTTGTTGTCCACGCAGGAGGAGAAGGCCGAGCTGAAGGCGCAGAACTATCTGCTAGACAAGGAGAAGCGTGCGCTGGAACTGCGCCTCAGCAGCAAGGAATCGCAGGAGCAGGCGTACCGGGTGCAGATCGATCATCTCAAGTGCGAGGTGGAGCAGCAACAGCAGGAGCAGAAACGGCGCGGCGACGGCAAACTGAAGAAGGTAACGTGAGAGTCAGTCACTCAGAGCTGTTATTGTACAATACCATACACTACAGATAAAGGGATGCTACTCTCTGCATTTCTGCACTCTCTGTTTGTAGGGAAGAGTATTCTTTTGTAACTTCCTAAATTCCAATCACCAGAATTTAATGGATTGGCACTATAACAACATTTCCATGATGCAAACCGCAGTCAAAGCTAACCTCCGTGGCTCAGTTGGTTAGCACGCTAGTGCAGCGTAATGACCCGGAAGCCTCCCAACATGTCTCGTCGCTATGAGTTCAAGTCCAGCACATGCTGGCTTCCTCTCTGGCTGTACATTGGAAAGTCTGCCAGCAACCTGCGGATGGTCATGAGTTTCCCCCCCGGGTTCTGCCCGGTTTCCTCAAACAATAATGCTGGCCGCTGTCGTATAAGTGGAATGTTCTTGAGTACGGCGTAAAACACCAATAAAATAAATAAATAAATAAATAAATCACTCACAGCTATTGATGTACAGTTTTCACGGTCACAGGCAGGCCGACTTGGCTCAATAAGTCTTCCAACAATCAAAAAGACCAGCAATCAAGCCCGGTTGACCCAGATCTTTATTGGATCCCTAATGTGTCAATACTCCATGACAATGGTGTCCTAAGGAAGAGGACGATGAGAAACCCACACAACACAGATTGTAAGCCAGACACTAATTAATGGAAAACATGGTTAATTGAGCTGTATCAACTGAATAAACGAAAATTATAGGGGAACCCTTTTAACGAAAGAAAATTGAATGATCTATTCACCAGTAGGATCATACCCTACTTCACAATGCACCAATGGCAACATCTTAGGGTCCCTCCACCACTGTCCCACTACAGGTGGCTGCGCCCTTCCAGGGATGACTGTCCATATTACATCCCACTACCGGTGGCTGCGGCCTTCCAGGGATGACTGTCCATATTACATCCCACTACGGGTGGCTGCGGCCTTCCAGGGATGACTGTCCATATTACATCCCACTACGGGTGGCTGCGGCCTTCCAGGGATGACTGTCCATATTACGTCCCACTACGGGTGGCTGCGGCCTTCCAGGGATGACTGTCCATATTACGTCCCACTACGGGTGGCTGCGGCATTTCAGGGATGACTGTCCATATTACATCCCACTACGGGTGGCTGCGGCCTTCCAGTGATGACTGTCCATATTACATCCCACTACAGGTGGCTGCGGCCTTCCAGTGATGACTGTCCATATTACATCCCACTACAGGTGGCTGCGGCCTTCCAGGGATGACTGCCCATATTACATCCCACTACAGGTGGCTGCGGCATTTCAGGGATGACTGTCCATATTACATCCCACTGCGGGTGGCTGCGGCCTTCCAGGGATGACTGTCCATATTACATCCCACTACAGGTGGCTGCGGCCTTCCAGGGATGACTGTCCATATTACATCCCACTACAGGTGGCTGCGGCCTTCCAGGGATGACTGCACTTATTACAAAGTATTTACTGTAAATCTAGAACCAAGTGTTACCTACTGTCCCAGCCGTGCTAATAACAAGCCCCCGATAATTCTGACACCTTGCAAAGTTATACCTGAGATACCTGTATTTGATAAGATGAACTTGTATAGACTGTGACTTAGTGTTTGGCGTTTTCACCATTGTCGTGCAACCACATGGCTCTCTGTTCTGCCGTAGTCCCGGACGACTTTACCGTAATTTATTACTTATATTTATTCACCTTCCCGTACACAGTGCCGTGCACTACGAAGGGACGCTACTCTGCTTTTCTGTCCTCTCTGTATTTAGGGAAGAGTGTGCATTTGTAAATTCCTAGATCCTGATCAACCTTAAAGGATACATCCAAAAGTTTGGTTTTATATCTTAATATGCAGCTTACGATGTGTAATAATATTCACACAAACAAAAAAATTCTCAACCTCCTTTTTGGGGGGTAAAATTGGATTTAAAGCCCAGTTTTCTTAAGTCCCCAACGGTCAGTCCAAAAATTAAGGAGCCTGCAGTGGTGACTTCAACAGTGAAGTAAAGCTGTTCAAACCACTCTGGGGGAGGGGGGGACTGACTGAATAGAGAGAGACGCTCTCCCCGGCATGTCAAGCGGAGCTTGAACACTTCACCTTGCCTATGCTGTGGCAAGGTCTTCAGGTTGGCTGTACATTGTCCTGGTGACTTAATCTAAGTCCTCCCCACAAGGGTCTCCATGGAAAAACTGTTGGAACAGCATCGGGTCGCAATCGGCTTAGGGCTCGGTGATATCCAAAGCGGGCCATTTCAGGTGAACTTCGCTAAAAGTAAGCGGGAGTGAAGTGATCGGAGCAAACTCTGCTGTGATCACTTGGGGAAATTTGGGTCGTTTTCCTTATCCATTCCTGTCTAAATGTCACGTCACGAAGAAATCAGAAGAATCCCTCTCATTCCTGTTGGAACAACCAAAAATGGCGCACCAAACCATCTCTCTGAACAGAGAAAAATATCTAGGAGTGAATACGTTGTTTGCTTGCAGAAAAAAAAGGGGCGCCGATGGAATGTATGCTCGGGTTCGCCACTATATCTACCAGGGCTCGGGGCACTTCGGGGTTTTTCCGAGAAAATTCATGGATGACGTCATTTCCGAAAAGATCCGACCATTGATGGAAAATATGCATAAGATTGGGGTGTAATTAACAGATATAAAATATACCACAAAAATGAAAATCAAAACACAATTTTTTTGGACACAATTTTTTTCATTTGGCTCATAAATATAATCTTTGTTGTAGAGTTCCTTTTCACAAATCCTTTAATTAACTCACCTGTGGAAAAGTTCACTGGAATACATGTATGCTCGGGTTCACCACTATAGCTACCATGGCTCGGGGCACTTCGGGGTTTTTCCAAGAAAATTCATGGATGACGTCATTTCCGAAAATATCCGACTATTGATGGAAAATATGCATAAGATTGGGGTGTAATTAACAGATATAAAATATACCACAAAAATGAAAATCAAAACACAATTTTTTTGGACACAATTTTTTTCATTTGGCTCATAAATATAATCTTTGTTGTAGAGTTCCTTTCCATAAATCCTTTGGAAAAGTTCACTGGAATACATGTGACTTGTGTTTTCCTCCAGACATTCCCATCTCCTCCTCACACTCACAGACCCAAAGATACCATGGTTAAGTGAAAATTTCTTGAGTATGATGTTTAACAACATTCAAAATATATAAGCAAAGAAATAATGAAATCACATTTGTGTTGTACAGGAGGAGGAGCTGTTAATAGCGGCCAAGTTATTGGCAGAGAGACATTCACACAATCCGGCGGAGATCGCGGAGGATCTGTCCGAGTCTCTGCGCCGGGAAAAGAAGCTGAAGCAGAGGGTGCAAGAGCTGGTGACGACGTTGGAAAAACTGTCACGGAACTCAGAACGAAGGCACCAAGAGTCAGCGGAGTTTGTTAACGATCTCAAGAGAGCGAACAGGTAATACGATTGATTGTGTGATTGATGGATGCATTTTATTCACTGTACAAAGAGAATGTCATAGTCGTTTGACATGCAAATTTAAACACAATACTTTAAAAGTAAGATTTATAGGATAGTATGAACTGGTGAAGGAATATTTCAAAAAATGGATATTGTGAATTGTCGGTATTTAATACTCACAACAAACTCAGTATCGAAGGATCAAGTGGAGTCATGTAAATCTTTACATTCATACAACTGTTCTGTTAGTGGTTGGGTGCAGGAGTTTATATTTTTATAAGAACTGAGGGTCTGAGCGGCGTAGTGCACTAGTGCAGCATAATGACTCAGGTGCCCCTCACCAGTGTGATGACTTTGTGTTCAAGCCCAGTTCACATTGGCGTTCTTTACAGATCGTATGTAGGAAGGTCTGCCATCAACCTGTAGATGGTCGTGGGTTTTCCTCGGGCTCTGCCCAGTGTCCTCCCATCATAATGCTGGTCGCCATCTTAGAAGTGAAATATTCTTGAGTAATTTTAATGAAATAAATAAATAAATAAATTGTAAGAACTAACAATGGTGAAGTGGTTGCTCCAAACGTGTGCTTGTCGCTGTCCAGTTCTGCCTTTTCTCTGTGTTTTCGAGACATTTCTTCTGCATTTTGTCCCTGTGTGTTTTTAATTCCTGCAATACGATTGTTTTGTGTATCACTTTCCCCATTTGAAATGATTTGAACCCAAAACTCAGCAGGAACAAGGCATTTTCATTGGAAACCTGAACCTGTGTTGTTGTGTACTCGAGGTGAGGGCCATAATGGCTTCCAGCCTCACTTTGATACTGGTTGTTAAGTCTGTCATGGGAAAAGGGGATAAAAAATCATGGTACGGTTATGTATTTTAAACCTTTTGTTTG